>CM069441.1:148000650-148257893 GCA_035610835.1 Ophiura sarsii | reverse complement strand
CCACTACCAGAGACCCATCATTTTCCTACAATATAGATAGGCAGTTTTTGCTCAAAAGTCAAATGTCTGTGAAAAAACAGCAAATCGAGTTTTATTTAGACCCGTTATTCATTTATTTTATAGTGGGACTCTTTTTGGCGGTACATCCCCGTGACCTCATATTCACTAAGGAAGTGTTCATTATTTATGCCGGGGGGGTGGGGGGGGGGGGGGGTGGGGGGGGGGGGGGGTGGAGGAATTAAGGGGGAACACGGAAAAAAAATCTGTAGAGACAGGGGGAACACGATTTTTTTAAATTATTAACTAAGGGGGGGAACACAAATTTTAATTTTTTTTTTAAATTGGCGCGCGCATGTATCCTCCAAATGCAATATTGTTGGGTACAACCTTGTTTAGAGCCAAAATGTACTTCAATCATAGCCAAAATAAGTGTAAAGTTTAAAATTTCCGCGCGCTACGCGCGCATTACTTTAGTAAAGACAATCTTGTCGCTTTAATTCCAGCCCTCGCCCCCCCCCCCCAAATCCTAGTTACGCCACTGGAGGACAAACGAAAAGCAAAAAGAAAAGGGTGGGGAGGAGGGGGGGGTGGTGGGTACGATAAGGCGGGAGGGGAGGCATGCGAGGGACATAAGAACGTTTGAAGTTTATTGGAAGTTAGTTGGTTGAGATAGGCCTACATAGGCTACGCGTGATCAGGTATTGCTAAGTTAGCTTTGGTATATTTTTGCTTTAATCCCATTCTGTGAAAATGCATTTTCATTTGATTTACATACACTATACATGTAGAGCCAGACAAAAACATCCAGGCCTTTTGTGACCAAATTGTTCTCAGTGTTGTTGGATCATTTTGGCCCAAAATGCAGATCCTTCTGACACATATAGCCCTTGATATCGTTGATGTCTATCATTTCTTGACCATCAAACAATATTTGATGTGTGGTTCATGGATATTGACCAATTTATGAATTGCATAAATTGAAAATATTTGGGGGGGGGGGGGGGAACATGAATTTGTTTTCTACTAGTCAGGGGGGAACCTGAAATCTTAAAAACTTGAGATGGGGGGAACTTGGAAAAAAAGGGTTCAAAAACACTGAAATCCTCTATTCCTCCCCCTGGCGTAAATAATGAACACTCCCTAAGTACGCCCCCCCCTCCACCCCAATTGATGATTGATTGATTGATTGATTGATTGATTGATTGATTGATTGATTGATTGATTGATTGATTGATTGATTGATTGATTGATTGATTGATTGATTGATTGATTGATTGATTGATTGATTGATTGATTGATTGATTGATTGATTGATTGATTGATTGATTGATTGATTGATTGATTGATTGATTGATTGATTGATTGACTGATTGATTGATTGATTGATTGATTGATTGATTGATTGATTGATTGATTGATTGATTGATTGATTGATTGATTGATTGATTGATTGATTGATTGATTGATTGATTGATTGATTGATTGATTGATTGATTGATTGATTGATTGATTGATTGATTGATTGATTGATTGATTGATTGATTGATTGATTGATTGATTGATTGATTGACTGATTGACTGATTGACTGATTGACTGATTGACTGATTGATTGTTGATTGGTTGATTATAATTGATTGGTTGATTGTTTGATGGTCAGCGAGCGAGCCGTGTAGCGTTCATGGTTACGACGCCAACACTCTCGACACTTGGCACAGTTCGTACTTTACCATAAACGACAGATTCTTTTTGCGCGGGCCAAAACTTTTGTGGACGCGACTATTTGAATTTATTTTGTCAAATGTCAACACAACCAGACGAATACGAACCGTCATGAGTCGACCGTGGCGATAGTAATTGAATTAGTATTGAATTGATTCGAAATATTATCTGTATGGTACCATGCGTATAACCTCGCAAGTAAGTAAATAACAATTGAACTAAGTTTTCCGTATTCTTTTTACTTTTAAGCCAGTCATCCAGTGGTGGTAGGCAGTCCTAATGACAATCACAATGTAAAATAATCCTAACTATTTTTTTATAACTTCCAGGCTTCCGAATTCTACACCCATCCAATCCATACATGATTCTATTCTTGCTAACTCGAGGCTTATTTATCAAGCAATGATACTACCTCTTATCTGAATGATAAATGGACATGGAGTATAGAAATAGGTCATCCGGGTATTTTTGTTATTTGCCGTTGACAACAACAAAGTAAAATGTTTATTAGGATTTTAACTTACCTAAAACTAAAACTAAAGTAAAAGTCCTAACACATCAGTTTTTACGCTCAACTCAACCGTCCATGTCAATAGTATACACAAGATCGTTCCTCCTAGTGATCATGTGAGGCCGTGTAACTGTAAGCGACTGTTGTTTACTTACTTTACTTACCGGCGCGTAAGTTACAGTTTTCAATCTCAAGTGTAGGCTAAGTAACAGTCAGTTCTGGGTAATTTCGTCATCAGATGACAACTTACTTCACCTCAGAAATTATTATTTGAGGGATCAGACTCCGATCATCATTCCCGGGGTGTTCAGTGGTTATTACAAGGGGGTATCATGCGCGTCCAAGGACTTTCAAAAAGTACCCTAAATACGTAATTGTGTTAATGTGAAAAAGCACCCCTTAACCAGTATGGCACTGTATTTTACAACCCTAAGCAAGTAATATCAGTATTTCCAATACCCTAAACATGCAAGTACTCAAAATATGTTGATACCCTAAATAAGTACTCAAAATATTTTGATACCTTAAGCAAGTAATTTGTATAGCTTATACCTCTTACCGCGTATGACACATTTCTAACCCTTTTTTCCTTCCTAAATAAGCTAAAAGTATTGTGAAACAAATGCCGAGCTGATCTATCAGATTACTTGCGAAGCATACAACTTGAGAAATATATCTCGCCCATGGCTATTTATAATCCTCATGGAGCAAATAAGGACCCTAATACGAAAGCCAATGATGTAAAAATAAATCCTTTTTTTTAATTTTGCTTGTTTTGATACCCCAGCTTGAAAAACTACCCTAATTACGTGATTTCTTGGACACGCATGATACCCCTCTTGTAATGACCACTGAGCCCCCCGGGTCATCATTGCACCCGCATAGTCAATCATAATTCTGATGATGGTATTAATGGTGATTGGTATACAATGGAACATTGTACAATAAAGAAAAAAACTGAAACATGTTATTGTATCCACAGAACGCCAGAGCATTTCTAGGAAATAAAGAAATACTTAGTAAGACATTCAAATAATGTTCTATATCTCAAAAATGGAACAACAAATATATAATCAAGATTGGTATCATTTTAAAGCTTGAGATGTCTTTAACAACTTGAAGCAGAGAACAAGGACATTACAAATGAGGCAGAATTGCTATGATATAAGTCAATCTCAAAGGTCAAAGGTTAAAATTGAAACCCTAAATTTAATTCGGATCCGAAAGGGTTAAAAAGTAGTCTTGCACTTTATTGTTTGCTGCAAAATATTATGAAAACCGTTTGGGCTGGTGGAATTTCTTTCGGGCAGGTAAATTCTGTGAGCTACTGTACCTGCCGGACTGGCTTGTTGAAAAGAATCTGAAGTTCCAACATCCAGCCCTGATCATAGGGCATAGACATCTGACGCATTGTGACGCACTCTGGGAATGTTTAAAAACAACTCGAGATACCTCTATTAATAAATAACTGCCCTGTGACAGTATCCCCTCAAGTTGAGTTTCAATAAACATCGCTAAGTGCCATTAAAGTGAATTGGCTTAACATTTCACCTTAAATGTCAAGGGAATATTGCATTTGTACGACATTTTAAACGAATGGCAAGATAGATGAGGAAGAGTAGATAAGAACAAGCACAAAGAAGTTTGTTTTTGAGCTCTGGTAAGTGTTACGTAAATTACCCAAACAAAATCATATATAGATGGAGTCATACTTAGAAATGGGACTGAGATGGTGAAACATGCAAAATACCCTATGATGAGCAATACCAACTGATGACCAAATTACTCTAAGTATGACTTGTTTTGTACTAGGCATAGGCCTAGCTAGTTGGGTGGGGGGAGCAAAAAATGAAAGTGAACCAACAAGGACTACCAGAAAGTAAATTTTTGAGTCAAACAACATGGTTTTCCCAAAACCGCACGAAAAACCGGGCATTCAATAACTAAATAACCGACAGTCCTATCTCAACCAATTGCCAAACACAACAGACAGTGCCAATCTCAACCGATAGTGCCAATCTCAACAGACAGTGCAAAGTCTGAACTGACACAACTCTAATATTGGGCAGGGGGAGGGGCTCTGGCTATGCCACTGCACATCTTGAATAATTATTTTAATTTTTTAATTATTATATATTTAGGAGTTACCACAGTCCACTATAGTCACAGTAACATGTAACTCTTGGGGAAGTTGGGGTCTTTTATCCAATGTCTGATTTTAACATCATCAATGCATCAAGTTTAAATTGATACCTCATAATTGAAATTTAGCCTTAAGAATCAGGAAATATGATGAATAGAAATCTTAGCATTTCCTTATAGTTTTTTTTAATTTTTTCAAAACATTTTACTTCATATCTAGAAACTAGAAAACGTGACAAGGGGTATGTTTTGATGTGATGGGTCATATTATGTTTTAGACACAGCTTCCTCCCAAAAAACAAGACATTCTAATTTTTGCATACATTATTGTGCACCGAAGATGAAGGAAAGGGACCTCCTTTTCCACAATATTTAGAATGACCATGCTAACCCAGATGCAACTCTTTTGGGACCTTCTACTATTCTATGAAGGGCTAGTGAGAGTTCATGAAACCTATGTTGCTTGGATTGACGGGGTTCAACCAAATCCAACATAAATGTTTCTATAGAAATGCCTTGGGGTTTTTTTCTGTCACCTTATTGCCAAACTTTCATTACTTCTTTGTCTTTGTAATTTTGTTGCTATACGACAATGATAATCAATAATTTGTGTTTTACTCTTTTCAGCTTCTTCGTTCTCGAGCCAAAAGGTCACTTAACTCTGCAGAATATGTGGATCTTTCTAATTTATCAATAGGTAAAATAAAAAAGTGTATTGTTTATATACTCATTCAATTAAATCTTGCTTTTAACAACTGTGGGATTGAATCTTGGTTTCAGTGGCACTAATTCAATGTATCCGACCCTCCAAATATGCATGTCATGAACAGGAACCCTATAGTTTGAAAATGAGGAGCAGAATATTTGAAGAGGTAGGAATCATTGTGAAAACAAATGAATGAAAGAGCAGTTTAGAGATATTAAACCCTGAAGCAATGCAGCCTCACTGTAGCTTCAATGGAAGCTCAGACTGTGGTTGTTGGTGGTGAAGTTGTAGACCCAATTCAGTTCATACAACAAGGTTCAGACATCTTTGGTTGTAGAATTAGTCCAGCATTCCCTTGCTCAAACATCCCCTTGCTCAAACATCCCCTTCGTCGATGGCCGGGTAACTTGATATGTAGATAAATATATTTTATATGTCATGTTTTATTACCATGTTCTGGTAAATTGAGTTGATTAATTCACATTACGGTTTCATGCCCTGTAATGTTTCGGCCTATTTTTATCCCCTTTTTTAGGTTTTTCCGTGTTGATAAATCTCTATCTTCAATTGACTCTGGTTGACTTTTTTGATATTTTGTTTGTTTGATTTGACTTGACCAAACTGACTTGACTTGACAGACCTATTGTGTCTCACTGGTCATGACTAACTTATAAGTTAAACCATTTATTAGATCTAGCCTTGACTTGAGTCACAACTTCAAATACAAAAGAATACGGTTTGACTCGACTTAAGTCTTACTTTAGAGAGACTTATTTTAAACACTGGATAATACTAAAATAGGCATTATCATAATTTAGCAATCTAAATCTATATTAGTTAATAACACTCAATGTTTGTTTCTTCTACTGTTTCAGTATTTATAGAGAAACTACAACAATGTCCCAAGTTGCAGACAGTAATCTTACGAGGCAACTTGATAGAGATTGTCTCCAATTTGGATAATTGTCATCAATTATGGAAACTAGACTTAGGCAATAATAAGGTAAGCCAGTTTCACATGTTATGGATAGATAGATAAATACCCTTTGTGGTAGACTTGATTAGAATGTCATTGAATACAAAATTATAACAATAAAGAGCGTTGTTATAGAGCTGATAGTTTGGCAGCAGTTGGCAAAGCTCAGGAAGATCATCTGTGTATTAAAACAGTGGGGGTGTTCTTAAGCTGGTTGTGACAGACTGCCCTTTACCGATTTTTGTTTGTAAGGGAAATTACTTTTCTTTGAATAGTATCTATTTCCACAATTTGTTGAAAATATAATGTTTAATATCTTTTCAACAATTTCAAAGTTGAGTTATGATTCAAAATACTAAGCAAAGGGAAAAAATGGGCTTGACATTACTGAGCTAGTATTTAATATGTCCATGTTTATGTTCTCTACCTCTATCCTACAGATATCCAACCTAGATGGGTTGTCTAAGTTTGTAGCATTAGGTGAATTGAATCTTTCTAACAATGACTTGACTTGGGCTGAGCTGATGAAGATAAGATCCATGCATGTTCTCTCACTAAGTCTTCATGGCAACAAAAAGATGGAGAAAGATCCCTACTGTAAGTTAGTTGAAAATAAAAACAATTGTTACTCATTGTGAATTGAAGGGTCTTATACTTGAATGGTTGGACCCTTTTTATTTTAAAATTTCTAATTTTATTGGGCAAATACCTAGAACTTTATTTGTCAACAAATTGCAACTGTTAATAAATGTCACTGTTTCTCACATGTCCAATCTATAACACTATTAGCAATATTAAGGTCAGGTTTAGCCTGTATTAGTATCATATTTCTTTAATGTGTTATTATCAAACACTGAGGAAAAGCATACTATTCTTAGAAACACGTTTACGCATAACATTTGCAACGGGACGATTCAAATGTTGTCATTTCATTGTTTGCTTAAAATTGAGACTATAGATAACAAAAATGTTTAATTTGATGGGGCACCTTATTTCATGAAAAATGTCAAAAATATGATCCCTCAATGTCTAGAATGTGTGGGGGTCTTTCAAATAATTCTCTCTCCTCCTGTATCCCTTTGCTAATATAAATATCATATTGTACCTGAAATTGATTGTAACATCATGTTTATTCTTTTTACAGATCGTATTCATGTAATTGACAGTCTACCTAATATATGGAGTCTAGATGGCAGGATAGTTACATGTAAGAATTGATTTCTCAGAATTCGGAAAGAAAGAAAAATGCAGGGTAGTGAGCTGATAAATGAAATTTGAAATAAAAGTAAACACAATAGAAATATAGTAAAATGTGTCAACAATGTAATAAAGATACCCTGAAATTAAAAAGATTTACATGTACAGATTTAACTCTTACTTTGACAAAAAATAACCCAAGAAAGATTTGAAACAATTTCATTTAAGAGAATGGTGCTCAATAGCTTATCAACAATAATTGATTATAGTTTAATCAGTTCCAAATTGGCCAAAAATATGTGGTTTTATCTCTAAGCGTCACACATACCGTTTACAATGCGCCATGTGAGCGTTTTGTGCGCCCACGCTCTTTCGAATTCATTTGCAGCTGTACATTGTAAACAGATTCGCCAATTTGAAACCGACTTCATACTTGACATACACAAGCTCTTCATATAATAACCATTAACAACTGCTGTTGTAATTGTAAGTGATCCGTGTGATATTCAGAAATAACCTACATGGTTCTTTCTCTGTTTTTTTCTGTATATACAGCGGCAGAAAGAATTCAAGTGAAACAATTCTTTCAGGACTCTGCACTTACAGAGAGACCAGTGGTGAGTAAACCTAAACAGGCAATTTGTAAATCATATTGTTGTCTATACTCTGATTGAACTTTCATGGCCCTTATTAACAGGTAAAAAGGAACATCAACAAGTATTTGGCTTGTGATTAAATGGTTTTCAGTATGCTAACACGGATATTGCTATACCTATAATCAGCGTTGTAATGCCTTATTAACCCTAACCCCCCCCCCCCCTTCATCGGGGTTTGTAGTGATCAAGCTAACAGAGGGGACGGGACAAATAAGGACAGAAAAAATGGTGTGGCCGGAGTCCATGTGATCGCGCATCACGCTACGGGGGCGCGCTCCTAAAATTATATTTTTGCGCCTATATGTCCCTTTGTGTGATTGCGCAATGAAATCTTGGGAATGGGGGGTGCACCGGCACAGATTTAGCAGGGTTTGGGTTATGCAATCTTAAATGATAGCCTGTCAATCTAGAGACGATGGTTAACTAAAATAGATCCACTGTCTGTGCATTTGATTACCTGTTTGATAAAGTACTTGTTAGCCAGTGTAGTGGACTAAAGCTAAACCATACTAAACAGCAATGGGGATGTGTCATATATATACTACCCGGGGTGCTCAGTGGTCATTACAAGAGGGTATCATGCGCGTCCAAGAAATCACGTAATTAGGGTGGTTTTTGAAGCCAGGGCACGTTACGTACGTAACGTGTTTAGGGTATCAAAACAAGGAAAATCAGGAAAAAGGGTATACTTTAATACAATGGTCTTACGTATTTAGGGTCCTTATTTTCTTTTATCTATGACATTTTTTAATAGCCGCGTTATATTCCTTAATCTGTTCCCGTCGCAATTCATCCTGGCATCGGCCCTGTTCTGGCGATTTTTCAATAGGCGCCTCTTCGTCCCGTTCTTCGTGTTGTGTAAAAAATGACGGGAATTCAGAGAATCGACATAGACTTTTAGCAAGTCTTGCCATTTATAGTATTCAACGGCAACAAAAGGGGTATCGTGCGTATGTTTAAAGTAGAATACGGCTTTCTCCTGGGGCTTGCTAAAGACTATTAAGCTTAGGATTCAAAATATACAAATTACGTGCTTAGGGTATGTTAGGGTATCAAGGTATTTGGATTACTTGTTTAGGGTATGAAAATACTGAAATGACTTGCTTAGGGTATGCAAAAACTGTCCTTACTTGTTTAGGGGGTACTTTTTCACATTTATGCAATTACTTATTTAGGGTACTTTTTGAAAGTCCTTGGACGCGCATGATACCCCCTTGTAATGACCACTGAGCACCCCGGGATATACTATTGCGGCAAAAGGGTGCAGTTGTAGGTAAAATGCATTTTGAGATATTTATGGAGTTAGTCATGGAAAAACAAAGGAAATATAGACAATTGTACAGTAATTTTTCTTCATAAAATCAGAAAGTAGTATCAAATCTTAGCCACAAAAGTTGTCATTTTGAAGCATTCAAATATTTCCTTTTGTTGGTATTAACTGTAAGACCTCAACATTTTCTGTGAGAGACAATTACACACTTTTGCTGCGGCTGTAGACATATTTTAAGAACAAATTCAGTTGATTATTGATGACATCATGGGACGCCTTGTACAATATTGCTATAGGCTGTTCCGTATCACACATGAAATTCATAGCCATTTTATTCGTCATCCATTTATTAAAACATCTTCAAGATTTAAAAAAACAACACATTGAGCTCCCACAAAATGGTGTTTTTTTTGCAACAGCAGAAAACATTTACAATTTCAGAACATACAAAAATACAGATACGGAGTATAAACTTCATTCTTCAAGATGACATATAGCCTTTATTTGTTTTTTCAGAGACATAAGCTAACTAGGGAACAGTTTGTACCAACATCAATGAAGAAAATACATGTTGATGGGGTATATGGTGAAAAGGTAAGACCTCTAATGTTTGGATACTATCAATCCCTATTTGATGATTTTAAACAATATCAATCCTTTTTGTGAATTATAACCAATAACCATACATTTTTAGACATCAGTTTTATCTTCAATTCTGTCATATGATGACATTTATTACGGAAGCAAACAAGTGTTACATAATCAATAAGTACTTAGTGCATTTTACAAATTAACAACACCAAATCATGATTTATTATATTTTAGACATAAGTTTTCAAATTATTTTATTTTATGAGATATACCAACATGGAGTAGCTGGTTTATGTGTTTTGTTAAGACCCCTCACTTCGTGAATGTAGGAATTCTGATTTGCATAAATAGTGGGGTTTGTTTTGCCAGAAAAAAATTACGCTCTAGCACAGATCTTTTCAAAAATCTCATATATGATCTGGAGCACTGTCATTCATGATTTTCTAATCAAAGGCCAATGATTTGTACAAAGAAAGAAAACTTTAAATTATGATATGATATGATCTCCTTTATCGTCACAATCAATAGGAGTTGGCTAATCATTTTTTTGTAGAATGAATATATTAACTGTTGAGCAAGTTATAACAGATGCAATTGATGAAACTTACAGAAACACAAGAGCCAAAGTTATATCACCTGATGGCAACACGGAACTGTTCGACATCCTAGCAGGAGTACTCCAAGGAGATACCCTTGCCCCCTACCTATCCATAATCATCCTTGATTATTGCTTAAGAATAGCTATTAGTGGGAGAGAAGAGGAACTAGGATTCACCATCAAGCCTAGACAAAGTTGAAGAATAGGGCCAAAGAAAGTCACAGATCTTGACTTTGCAGATGACATAGCGTTACTTTCTGACACTAAGGAGCAGGCACAGAAGCTGCTGAAATATGTTGAGGAAGCAGCACTTTAAACTGGGCTACACATGAATGCTAAGAAAACCAAATGCATGGTATATTACCAAACACAAGCGGTACAGCTAAAAACTTCTGATGGAAGTAACCTATACAACGTAGAGGACTTCAAATACCTGGGAGTCTGGGTGGGTAGTAGCCAGCATGACATAACAATACGTAAATCACTTGCTTGGAAGGCCTGCAATGCTCTGAACAAAGTGTGGAAATCCAGCCTCTGTTGAAAAATAAAAATCAGACTTTTCCAAAGCTACTGTTCAAAGTGTTCTACTGTATGGAGCTGAGACATGGACCATCACCAACAGACTGAAGAAATCTCTAGATGGATGCTACACTAGAATGCTGAGAACTGCACTCAACATTAGTTGAAAAGAAAAGGTACCGAACAAAGACCTGTATGGAAACTTACAAAAGGTATCAGAAAACATCACAGATCAAAGGATGAGATTTGCCAGGCATTGCGTGAGAAGAGAAAATGAGATAGTATCTGACCTTCCGCTATGGAGACCCAAACACGGACATACATCTGTCGGCCGCCCAGCCTTAACATACTTGGACATCTTGGCGAAAGACACAGGACTGAATGATGAGGAGATGAAAGCATGCATGAGGGACAGAGTAATATGGCGAGCCATCACGAAGACCAATCGAGATCGACATTAGTAGTAGTAGTAGTAGAGCAACAATTGAGTCAAAATATTCCATACTTTTTCAATATTCTGAAAATGACAAAAGTTGAGTCATTATGAGACTTTTTTAATATTGAATGACATTTTGTTCAATTGTTAGGATTGTACAGCTACACAATCCCTGACAAATGATGACAATTGATCATTATTGGAACCTTATGATTGTCCTAAATCAACAAACCACAAAGCCTGATATCAATTCTGTTAACCCATTATTGGTTTTATTTCTATTTCAGACTACTCACTTTATGATGAAGTTTCCCACTGCTGGATCCGTGAACTCTGACACAGATCATAGAAGAGTCAATTATCTAGCCTTTAATTTACAAAGAGAACTGCAACTAGAAGCACAACACAGAAAAAGGTAAGCCTTTCAAAATGAATCAAAAATGTGTTGATTTTATTGTCACTTTAATAATTAGTGTGATTATGAAAGTGTAACATAGACCAGTAGGGTAGCAAGAGATGTGGCAGGGGGGCAATTGTTCCTCAACCCCCATATTTAAACTTGTCAGTCAAGATCTGGACTGCTATATTGGTTTACATTAGAGCTACAATCTCTAATTGAATGTTTGCCAGGCACGGCCTATGTAATGTTTGCCTTTTACCGGTTCACCGCTACTTGTCATAGAAATATGAGCACATGTTGCATGAAATATGCTGGGGTCTGTCTAACTTGCCAACATATTTTGTTGTCATTTTGATATTACTAACCCTCATGATTTATTTCTTGTATTTCCATGACCAGTGATCCAAGGTTACAATATACAGAGGGTTTCATAGAAAGCTTACTTGCTGCAAGAACAGAAGACATGGATCGTTGCAATGTGATACTTTTATTACTGATAGCATCTCTAGAATTTTCTTTGCCAACATTCCTGGTACAAGAGACACTGGGTGCTGCTACTATCAGTGTAATGGGGTAAGTGGGCCATACTTATTTGTACATAGACCAATCAGACTTTGACATTTTCACCTGGACACATGGAATACCATCAACACTAGTTATGCTTTATCAGTCCTAATTTGGACACATCCTTTCTTGTAAGGACCCATTCCTTACTTGTTGTTGTACATGTTATTCAATACTTTGACACCCTGAATTGAACACATGGACACATCATTTATTTGAAAATATATTAGTTTTTGGAACTCTAATTCCTGATTTGATTTCCTTTTGGACACATCATTGCTTTTTGGACACATTCCTGATTTGGATACCTCTCTTATTTTGCTGTTAGTTAATCTTATAATCAGTTTGCAATTGGTGATTTGTTCTCAATATTTGTTCCGTTAAACATTGTCTAATATTTCTTCATATATTTCAAATCAAATTGTTGGAATATTAAGCATTGATATGTCTACTCTAAATACTGCCAACTGTAACATCATGTATAGTTTTCTGTCAATAAAGTTGCCATTAGTTGATCATTAAGTTGGTATGCAAAGATAGCATTCGTGATAGTGTATGATCATCAGTCATAAACTATACAAATGGGGATTCTCAATCACTTAGGTTGAATTCCTTTCATCTATAACTAATGTACCTGGGATTGGCTCAAAAATGCTAAATCTAGTTTTGCAACCATTCATTTAGATTCCGAGGCTTATCATTTGACATTGAGTTTGATATTGTATTTGTTACAGGGGTTGTGACACAATAGAACTATTTCTGATGCCTCGTGAACACAGATGTCAACTGGCCTCACTACTACTGAGTGCTGTCAAAGTTGATCGTGATAACAAAGAGGTAAGGACAGAGGGTGCTGGACATGATTTGAGATGGCTGGAATTTACAATAGATCATGGTTGGTAGAACTAAAACAGATAATTACAATATCTCAATTTTAGCAAGATGGTATCTCTTGGTCTAGCTGAATCGTGCCATGTCTTCTATTAATGGGTAATGTTTTCAGTAGTGATGGAGCTATGACTATAATGTTGGCTTGAATAATCCTTATGCTGTCCAGAGCCTTTCATAGTCAAATCATCAGAGGCTTAACTTATTTGTCCTATTATTACTTTATCAGGATGGTGGTCTGTATGACAAGCTCTACCTGTGTCTTTACTACACTGTATCAGAATTAATCAAGAAATGGCATCGAGAAAACCCAGGACCAAACACACCTAGATCAAAGAAGGTTAATGTTATGTAAGTTGTGTAAACTCACCTTAATGAAGATCTCTATCCCTTTCGGTAGGAGTAGTTATAGTTAGTATAACAATCACTCATGTAATCAGTTTTGTTGAAGAAACAAAAAACCTACGACCGTAAACCTAGATAAAATGATTGGAAATTTTCTTTAGATTAAAATACACCCAATTTTTCATACTTACATATATAGTGCATGCTGAAATATCTCCTTCTTTGTTTACCTTCAGAATCAGTTTTAATGGTTGCCTCTTCTTTTGGATGTATCCCTAACAATTTCCTGGTACTATTGTCTCGGTTTTGGAATAGTAAGTCACAAATTCATTTTGATACCTTGTAAATGATGAATGATGATTATGTTTAAGTATATCTGCAAATTTTATATTAACTTCTCTTCTAGATACAAGGAATACGTTTCACTACTAGCAGCAGAGGTGGTACAGCTGTTCTGCATTGTGCCAGTGTTCTTTGATTACATCACCAAGGATTCAGGCATCATGCGACTTGTTTCTGTGGCAACATCAGATCAAGAAATATCAGATAAAGTAGCTGCACTGGTAGAGAGGGTTAGGATTGAAGGGGTGAGACTTACAATATATTATTCATTACTTAACCCTATCCCATCCTTGGGAACAATGAAATCAAAAAGAACTACTGTAATCAAGCAGTTACTAACAATAGTAACAACTTATGGAAGATAATTAAAAAAATAATTCCAAATAAGTCTTCACCTGTGCCTAATATTGTTGATACACATGATGGATTACCTTACTCAAAGGAAACAGCTAGTGCTTTCAACAAATATTTCATGTCTATTGGCGTCAAACGTGGTTAGAAATTTAACACTAATGCACAAGGCTCAAGATAACAGTTTTTTTACCGGGAGTTACTTTTTTCAAAAGTAGCGCCCGGATTATGGGATTGATTGAGAACCGGGAGCTACTTTCAGTCTACCGGAAGCTAACTTTTTATTAAATGCAGCGTGGCAGCATTGTGAAATCGAAATTCGATGTCTTGGGCAAGATACCTGATCGTCAACGGGCGCTGGTTTGGACTAAATATCAGCGCTCGGTTGTTTATTTTTCAGCATTACCGGGCGCTATGGCAGGAGGACCGAGGGGTAAAAATCGCCCAGCGCCCGCTTATCTTGAGCTTTGCTAATGCATGCTCGGGTAGTGATGACAGTGCTATAATGTACATAATTGCAGCAGATTCAAATTTATGAAATAACACCAGAATTTGTAATCAATCAAATTTGCAATAATTATGAGTAATGATAAATCCGCTGGATTAGATCAATAAGTGTTAGGTTCCTAACATTAGCTGGACCTTATATTGCAGAATCCCTTTCTTATATGCATTTCACCAATTTTTCACGAAACAACACGCACACATTTATTGACCCGAGATCTACATCACTAATGTTCCCATACATAGGATTAATATTTGGTATATTATTTTTATTTTGTCATCAATTTTGATGTGTTTGCTTGCCAATAGGGAACACCTCACAGAACACTGGAAGAAGTAGCAGGCTTATTAATCAACACCATCCAAAGAAACACAAAGAATATCCTGAAGACAAAACTACCACTGGCTGGATCATCTGCATATATATTATCAGTAAGTTGTTTATATAGTCTCAATCATTTAGACCTAACAAATAGGGCATTTCTCAAGGTTCCAAAATAGACCACTCTTTTTTTTGAAGGATTTACCATCACTAAAACACTAAATGAATGACACCTAGAGTATTTTGCATTAGTTAAATTCATGCAAAACATTGCCTCATTGTGATTTACTGATGTCACTACCTTCAATGTCAATGATTCTCTCTTCTTGGCCCAATTTTCTTATTCTTAATCATATCTATAGAACATCCGCTGATGATAACTTTTACTAACACATACTAATATACTAATTCACATGTTTCTCCTCCAATTGTTTTCCCTTTTCCTCTTCCCCTTGTCTCTTCTCCCTTCCTCTACCCCTCACCTTTTGTATTTTACTTGTTTTTGTTTATTTGTTTATTCCATCTCCAAGGCAACCTCCGTCTTCCCCAGTGACCCTTCCCCACCAAATTATCAATTCATTACTTCTCTCATCAGACATCCAAGGCTCTACCACAGCGACCCATGTCTTCCCCAGTCCATGCCAGCTTCTTCCTTACCGCTGGAAGACACAGCCCAGAGCGTGCCGCCTCTGCATTGCCAGCTACTCCTCATAGTCCCCGTCGCCATGTTGTTTCTATGGAGATTAAGATGCCAGCACTTGGAGACAAAGTATTGTTGGGGCCACAGAATCTTTCATTTATAATCGCCCTCCCTGAGCCTGACATTGGCCTTGTACAGATGGAGAGTATTCCAGGTAGGGAGGTATTTATCTAAAGCCATTAACACTTTCCACACGGCTATTAAGCTACAATCCTGAACCAATAGACATAGCGCCGGTCGGGTTAGCACTTAAAAATAAAAATAACTTCTTTTTTTTAAATTCTTTTTTAAAAATGTTATGGATAGAATCATTAAACTGCCTCATAAAATAAGAAATTATGTGGCAGGAACCCTCAAAATGCATTAAGAAAGCCTAAAAACATTAAGCATCTGGACCCCATGCCTTGATCCACTGCACTTCGTTCGCTACACTTATTCTGTTCGCCAACAGTAAAATTAGCAGGCACTCAATCTTGCATAGCTACAACCCTCCATTGGTTTTACCATATACAAAACAGATTTTTCAGGAACCTTTACCAGCTTTCCAAGTCTATCTCAAGGATTACTGAACCAATACTTGGTATGTTTGTACTTATTTTAATGCATTTCTCATGGTTATTCCAAATATGGTAATAAAACTCAATTATTCTGACATTTTTGAATCATTTTGTGAAATGTTTGAATGTTGTCTGCAGACGCCTGCCGTGTGGAAAGTGTTAACACAACTAGCTGTCTTTCTTACAAGACAGTTGTTCAATAAATGGTATATGCTGGTTCCCTGCACCCTGGATCCCCGGCCCAACTTATCCATAGGTGCAGGTACAGGGTTCTCAATTGCCGTCCGTAACAGTAAGTTCAACACATTGCATTGTCGCTCTGTTATGGTATAAGGTAAATAACGATGAACACACTGTAGCTGAGATACTGCATCAAACGCTGAATGCATTGTTGTGCTGCCATAGCTACGGCGCGATGGGGAACCCGCTATGACATGTGTGTATGAAGTCTGGCACTGTGATTAGCGCAGATACACGTGTAATTAGTGCCAGCAAATTTGTTATTGATCATTCTAAGCGTGACACTAGCTTGATCAAATTTATTTGTGGATCTAATTTTTGTCAATCATGAATATGCATGACTTTTATGCCAGCAAATCAGCTTTGAGTGGAAATTGGCGCGTACCTGCATCTATGGATAAGTTGTATGGAGCCCATTGATGCAGGGAACCAGCATATAAATGGTACAGTCCTCTCTTTAACCAATCAATATTCTCATTAGTGGGAGCTTGACAGTGATTATTTGTTTAAAATGTAAGGCTTTTACCTTACACATTTAGGATTGTAATTTTCTCAATAATCAACCATCCATTTTTAGCTTGTGATATCGCAAATTAAAGAGGAGAAATTTCTCAACAACTTGTGTAGGTCCGTAGAAAGTTATCGATCAGCACATTTATTACCGGGTAATAAGTTACTTTTTTTGATGACTGTTCAAGGGATAAGACATTTCGTAATCTAAATTGCATTTTTATGTATCTGTTGTTGTTTTCATGTAAATTGATAATATATATGTATTATTTTACTTTATTGATGGTGTATTACAGATTTATCCAAATTTTGGAAAGGTTTGTTTGTGTGCAGAGTGTGTAACATACACTTAGGACTATCTCCTGTATGATTTGAATGTGATGGGGTGTACTGATTGCAATCTGTTTGTTTCTATTTAGTTTGTGCTTTCCTTGCACCATGTCAAATGACTTTATTCTGTGCATCATTAGACTGCATACCTTGACTTTATAATTTCCTTTCCCAACCATCTTTTACTAATCAATCTATAGAACACTAAATATGAACAATCAATCAGCCTATGTCATGTGATTACTTGCAACCAATCACCTTATACCATACCAATCTGCAGTACATAGATGTGCAATCAAATTCTTGCCATTGGTGGGTAAATGCAGTGTCTATCAGTGGAATAAACACTTGACCTACATGTGTACTTACATCAGGTGGAATGGAGTATAGTGGATTAAAAAGAAGAAGAAAACGTGCTGGAAGATTTATTGTTTGACACCCCACCCCCAAATGACCCCCTTCAATAAATAGTCACCAAATTTGTCATTGTAGTTTTAGCACATAACACATGATACTGGTCTTTTGATGAAGTTTTATCTATTTTCTAAAAATAATAAAAAGTTTGCATTCTTGAGTAATGTAGAACATGAATCTTATATTAAATCTGTACTGTAGTTAGACATCTTTGCTTGTAATGGAGTGCCAAAGACAAACACACAAGCAGTATTTGCACATTTTGATATGATAAGTACCCTGTAGTGTTCACTGTGCAAAGAATTATTGAACTCTCAAGACTAAATTAAACAGTACATTCCATGCCATGTTGCATTATTCGAGCTTGTGCGCACACACTCTTCTGTATTATTTCAGACTGAACTATTGTTCAGTCTTAAAATCTGGTAATATAATTAATGTAAGACCAAATTAAATTACTTGTTTGTCTCAAAGCTCCCGCGCGCGTTAGTTTATTGATGCGCATTAGAAAAACAAAAATCTGAAAAACACTTTTTTTTTTTCTTTTTTTTTCTTTTTTTTTTTTAAATCCAAAATTTCACCGATTTTTCAGATTTTCATTGATCACATCATCTTAAATACAAAAGTTCACTTTTACAAGGATTTCAATATTTTATATTTAAAAAAAAATTGGAAAAAAAACCGCATTCCGCATTAGTTTTACAACAGGAGAGGAGCTTTGAGACAAACAATTAATTTAATTTGGCCTAAAGAAACTATATATAAAGTTAACTTTTGATAGTAGTCACTTGCCATTAATGATTCTGTAATATTTGCAATAGTTTATTTTGCAATTTAACAAGCCTTCATAACATTTATTCTAAAACCTTTATTATTAATTTGTGTGATTGCAGTGCCCATGGTGCTTGGTATTATCCATCAGGCTTCCCGTTAGCGCGCATCATTGCGTCCCGACACGATTTTGACAATTCTGACGCCTTTTCAAACTCTAGGCATGTGTATTTTGCATCCAGTTGGGCGCGCAAGTTCCTGAAACTCGGAAATAAAAGTTCAACAAAATATTAATAAGCTTATTAAAGAAAAGAATACAAATTGTCAGCTAAATCACTCTTAATAATGCAAATTTATAGCGGAGATTCACTGGAAATGGGTTTATTTATTGTGCATTTTCTTACACTTATGCTCGCTAAAATGTGATTTTCGCTGCAGATTTTCATTTCCGGGTCTTTTGGGTGGGCGATCCGTCATCTTGGATTTAAGTTGAAACACATCGGATGCTGTCAGACACAATTTCAACAATAGATGGAGCTCTAACAATCGGCCCATGGACGCACACATTTCCGTTTAGATGCGATTTTTTGCCACCTCGTCGGCAAACTTGCGTTCTCGTGGACACTCATTTTTAAAATTTTAACAGGAAGCTTGTAATTCATCATATACATCAATCCTGGTAACAATTAAATACATCACTTGACCTTTCAGAATTGAATTTTCAACCATTAAAAAATCCACAATGTTAGAAATATTGTGTGAAAACCTTGTATGTTGGCTATCCCAATAATCCATCCCAATAAGCTATCCCAATAATTTCTATGTATTGTATAATCCCATTATTTTCTGACCATGCTTTGAACATTGATTAATGATGAAAGAGGAGTGTACAGGCTGTCCCATAATGATTAGTACCCATCGATGCCCAAAGTTCAATCATTTTTGTCATCATCAAAATCGATGGGATTAGGTCCGTTGTTTTTACATCATATTTGTTATACTGTATTATTTTATTAGAATTTTAGATCATGAATATCGGATTTATCAAACTCAAGATACACTCCATTATGTAAAACATGTTGATTTCACCTTTTTGACAAAGTGCTAAAAAAATGTGTGTGCTATTACAGCTTGTTTGGAAGAAACTTGTGTATTCTCATAATCTCTTGTCTACTCAATATAATCTTGTGTGTCTGTCTGTTGTAATTGTTATTAGTTATGGGTGTTCAAATCATTAATAATTATTTTCCTTAATTAAATGTAACGGGTAAAAGAAGTTTGTCACACTTGAGTGACCCCATGCATTGTTTTATTTGACAAGTGTTTAGGGACTTCTAAATGACTAGTGGTATTTGGTGAATCACCAGTGGCTTAGATTTCATTTTCACATTGGAGAATGGATTTCGTGAGGTTAAACACTAAGGGACTATATCATTTTTCGCATGTTTGTAGGAAATTGCACCCCCAATATGAAAAAGAAGTCTAAGCCACTGTTAATTACCCATGATCACGTCTTTACCTGTTTAAATGTCCCTCAAGTTTAGCCTCAAAACTAGCTCATAATAGAAACAGAGCTTGGGGTCGCTCATGCGTGACGATCCATTTTTACTCTTCAAATTTAATCAAAATGAAGAAGTATTAATGGTTTGAACAACAATATGATACAACATCAGTTTAAACTAGAAAGGAACCACAGATATTAGCAGACAAGAGATTGAGAGAATGTTAGGTTCTTTCAAACAAGCTGTTTAAAAACACATTTTTTTTGCACTTTGCCAAAAAGGTGAAATCACCATGTCTTACACAATGGAGTGTAACTTCATTAAAATAAGTCCGATATTCATGATCTAAAATTCTAATAAAAGGGTACAGTATAGCAAATATGGTAAAAAAACAACGGATCTAATCTCATTGATTTTGATGATGCAACAAATTATTGAACTTTGAGCATCGATGGGTACTAATCATTTTGGGACAGCCTGTATGTAGACGGGGGAACATTCTGGTGATTACTAACAAGTTTCTGAATTGGTGTACTCTAGGTACCAGTCATGTAAAATGTCTTTAAAACAAAGTATGTAATATGGTGAAAATTAGACACTGTAAAAAAAAGTACACTTTTCATAACTGGGACCTTTTATAAGCACACTTAATTCCTCTTATAACAACATGAAATAGATTGTGAGTAACAATTGTGAGTAACAATGCATCATTATACCTTTAATTATACAGTACCCAATGGTTCTGTGGTGAGTTTTACCAAGAATACGGAGCAGCATTATGCTTATGTGGACTTGACGTTAGTTGTATGGGATAAACAGTATGGCTATTGGAAACCAATGGGAACTACTGGAGACAGGTGAGTAGTATATATATAATATAAAACTATTATTTCTATTGTTAGACATACCATCAGAGGATATCAGATATTATAAAATCCTTTCCATTTTTTACAAACCTTCTATTCTTAAGATGCCATTTCCACATTACCAATTCAATAAAGGCTACTTTTAAGGAGCCTTTATTGAATTGGTAGATATTAAAATATTGCCAAAAACCCAATTTCCATGTCTAAAAGCAGATTCAACATGATGGTAAACAGTTCTTATGTAGCTTTATGTTTCTCTTACAGAATTTCCATACAGAATATAGACAACTATTTGCCTAGCAATCCACCCTCAAGCACAACTATTGGTAATAAGGATACACCAAGAGAAGATTCGAAGTCTGTAGCAGAGGCTGATACTCAAAGTCACAAATCAACCGATGTGGTATGTATAGGGTATCCTATAGGTTTGTATAGACTGGGTCCCGGCGTCCCTCTATATGGCCGCCATCTTTAAAAATGGCGGACCAAAAAGAGGGACTGGGAAAATTGTACGCCCAAAAAGTGTGCATCTACTTGTGGAATTCCACGAGTATTTTGCATACCGAGCATGCGCATTTGTACACAGCAACAACAGAAATAGCATCCCCCTTGCCACAATTTGACACACTTTTGACATATGTCAAAATCATGTCAAATGAAAAGTAGTGAATTGGGACATCCATTTGACATAGTTTTGACATGAATTTGACATATGTCAAAACTGTGTCAAATCTTTAGTTTATGTCAAAATTGTGTCAAATCTCCTAGTTTTTCCACTATGTCAAAAGTGTGTCAAAACTATGTCAAATGGATGTCCCAATTCACTACTTTTCATTTGACATGATTTTGACATATGTCAAAAGTGTGTCAAAATCATGTCAAAATTGTATCAAACCTTTAACTATGTCAAAACTGTGTCAAAACTATGTCAAATGAATGTCCCAATTCACTACTTTTCATTTGACATGATTTTGACATGTCAAAAGTGTGTCAAATTGTGGCATTGCATCCACTATGTCAAAAGTGTGTCAAATTCTGCAAGAATACACGCTCTTCCACTATGTCAAATGTGTGTCAAATCGATTGTGTCAAATTTATGACGCTCTTCCACTATGTCAAATGTGTGTCAAATCTATTGTGTCAAATTTATGTCAAATTCTGCAAGAATACACGCTCTTCCACTATGTCAAATGTGTGTCAAATCAATTGTGTCAAATCTATGTCAAATTCTGCAAGAATACACGCTCTTCCACTATGTCAAATGTGTGTCAAATCCATTGTGTCAAATTCTGCAAGAACACGCTCTTCCACTATGTCAAATGTGTGTCAAATCCATTGTATCAAATTTATGTCAAATACAGCATGAATTTCTCTCCTATAGATAATATTGCCTGCATGATATTGTCATTCATTCGATCAACACATTAGTGACAATTTCATTTAGCAAATTCAAACACCGGACAAAATTATCAAATCTTTCAGCAAGTGGGATCAGTCCAAAATAGGCATCTTAAAAATGCTGTAGTTTGATCAGTTCTAAATTGGCGAGAAATATTCGGTTTTTATCTATCCGTGCACAAAAGTAATCCAAGTGTACAACGACACTGCGCGCCATGCGAGCGTTTTGCTCGCAACGCTCTTATGATTTCATGCGCTGTTGTAAACAGGTTTCGCCAATTTGGAACTGACTGAACTATAGTATTGTTTTAGCTGTTTGAATCGTGCAAGCTAGGCATCCTTGCTATCAGTATCAAATCCTACATGTAAACGAAAACTTGATATACATTTGAACATGGCAGAGTGCAATAGTTGTAGAATAGAACACATACATGTATGGCAAATTATACTATTTTGCTCATCACAAATAAACAGTAATAGCTATACAGTTGGTTTTCACTGGTTCAATCTCATTTATTAGAACAATTCTGAATGAAGTAGGTCTTAGCACTCGATCCATTTTGTGTATTTGGACAAACAACTTTTGAAAAACATATGCAAGATCTGCTTTAATGTTACACAAAGAGTCAGTCCTATTTCTCCTCTTGTTCAAAACCAAAAAAGTGTTGCTTTACAGGAGCTAATAGAACTGTAGAATAATGTTGTCAGATCACATCTTCAAAACATTCAATGATTCTGCTGCCTGCCATGCCTGCCATGGTGGAGTTAGCACTTTTCATAAATGTATCTGCTTACATCTGGAGGCTTGATCTTGAGTTGGTTGACACTGACAGCACATACTGTGAGAAAAGAAAACCGCAAAAAAGGGTTAGGAAAATTGTGAAAACTACAAAATGTTTCAAAATCATCATCATGTGCAAAGATTTTAGAGCATGACGTCATTTACTTGCTATAAAAAAGCTATATATTTACTTGTGTGTCAAAATTGAGTAATAATATATAATTAAAGTCCATGCTAGGTAGGAACATTTCATGAAAGTTGTTCTCAGTATATATACATGTATATTGGTAGTTTTACTAATGATATTTAAGACAACTAAAATGAGACTGCGCCAGTAGCGTAACTTTGAATAATGGATGAGAGGACACAGGCCTGGGGGGGCCCAAATCGTATTTATAACTGCATCGGTTGTCGCCATTTTAAAGCAATACTGGGATGCATCAACTATGCGGCAGTTTTTTAGCCGTCAGATTATAACAACGAGATAATTTTCATTACACGATTTGGGCGAAAGTGACCGAAAATAGGCGCTGACCGAAAACTGGTGACTTTACACTACCCCTGAACTTCGCACATCTTACATCCGCCATTTAAACATAAACAAAACAGCTGAGCATAGATATTCATCAATGACTTCAAATGCAGACTAATGAAATTTAACCGAGGGAGACAATTTAACCGAGGGAGAGAAAATTTGGCCCATTTTTCTCCTCTAATAGTTTAATTGTGAAAAATCAGACTAGTGAGTTTTAGGGTTAACAAACATCTTTCTTCATGTTTTGTTAAACCCCTAACCCTAACCTTCCCAGATGCAACAAAAGTTCACAGCAAATAGCCTCTTTTCACAACTATCTTGTGGCACGATCAGGTGAGCTGTCAAATGGTTTAACTTTTTTGAACTCCCCCATTAGCGTAGTCAGTCACCTGCCCTGCGGGCAGCTTGGGTTCGATCCCCGGCGTGTGTGAACAGTGATCTTTCCCCAAAATTTGTCCCCTGGTTGTAAGTTTAATCATGGTTTAATTGGCAAAAGCCCGACAAGGGAGAGTTGGGGGTTAATGGAAATTGGTGTTTCGGTAAAAAGTACAACAAGAACTTGTCTGAGAATATCGCAAATGTCTCAACTAGAACAATTTATTTGTATGTACCTTTTAATGTATGCATTCATCCATTTCAGTCTGCAGTTGTATGTTTTTGGTGTCTTAATTCTTGTAATTCTGCATGTTTCCTTTTGGCCTTTTCAGATGCTCCATCTCCCCAGTCAGTGGCATCCTGCTGAAAAAATGATACACATATATATTAAATACAAAAATTACAATATGAACTTAATAACCCCCAACCAACAAAAAACAAAAACCCAGTTGTACTGACCCAACCGACCTGTTGTATAAATTGGCATAAATGCAGATCTTTATTATTTAATGCAGTAATTTTTAAAGAAAAAATAAAGGCCCAATTTTCCAATTACCGATTGATCAACCTGAGATTGAGAGAGGTCCATTTTCCCGTACAACATTGTATGTATGTGCATTACAGTGCGTGTGCCGTGATACGGCAATGTGAATGTTGGTGTTACATTGACGAAATAGAGCTATTTAAAAATGAAATTATAAGGCCAAGTAAAAAATTAAAAAAGCAGTTTCTTGTCCCCTCACGCATCAATTTCCAGGAATTCTAATTCTATATTTTTTCTTTTCTTTTTCTGTATTTTGTCCATACATATAATTTAGTGCATTGAAAATTGTATTAATTAATAGTCACTCAGCACCGTCCGCAACCCATTGGCATGGAGTATGGATCAATCATTATGATTCAGATCTCATTAATCATAGGCCTAAGCTCGATCATTACAAAGGTTAAGCGTGTCCTTGCATGCAGTGCATTCCAAAACAGTCGCAACGCGGCGTGGGGTCTTGTTGATTAGGGCCGCGATTGGTCAACCCAGAGAAGGTCTTGTCACAGTATGAACATTGGTAAGGTTCTCTCCGGTATGAATTAATTCATGTTTGGTCTTGTATTACCCGCGGCCGACCCAGAGCCCGGGGGTCAGTGAACATACCAAGCGGGTACGCATCCGCGTAAAAAAAACCGTCGAAAAGGGTCCAAATTTCACCACACGACGTCGTCGACGTCTTTCTGAAAAAGGGGTACTTTTTAGTAAGGCTGTGGTCGGAACAATTTTTTCATGTCGACATGTTGATATTAATTTTATCTCGATGTCGACATCTGTGTCGACATAAGCATGGGCATATCTGTACATTTGTGGGTAAGCTTAAATCTAAATTTCAAAGGCCTGAAAATTCACAATTAACCCACAATCATTTTAGAGCAGTGGTACACTTCAAAGTATTAATATTGACAAACTAGCAACTAATTACTAAGTGAATATATGAAACATCAAAAAATATGGACATTCCAGTGCCTATACTTGACCCAGTTTCGCCGTCTTTTGGCATGCAATCCCAACTGTTTGACTTTGAAAAATCAAAATTGGGTCAGATCTGCGAAAGAAAATTTACGATAACTTTAGTTCCAAGAATCCCCTGACTATGGGAGACCTATCATTTTAAAGAGTTTTTCAAGCTCTTTAAAATGATATGAATCACCATATTCCGAGCATGTTCAAATGTTCATGAAATTTCATTGTTGAAGTGATGGGTAAGCTTATTTTCACAATTTAATAATGACGGCCGTAAATAATTGCAATTAATTACACAGAAATTAAGAATGCTTGTAAAACAAATCATACACTTCCTTACCATTAATCAGTAATCTTTAGGACTTCATCAGTTCTCAGCAAATCAGCTGGTCCATATGATCGGACCCAAGCCATTACCAGCACTCCGGGCCGTGCCATTTTCATATGCATGATCATGCATATATTAATATTATCAATCATGCAAGTCCAAGCATTGTTTGTTTGTTTGTTTGTTTGTTTGTTTACACGGTCGGTCCGTACAGACACACGCTTGGGTCCTGAAGGGACCAGACTCAAGCAAATTGCTCGGGCCAGGCTTAAAAAGCCTATATAAGCATGCTGGTTGAATTATATTAAAAACAGCCACTCCCAACAAATAAAGTTAACAATTTTGCTGTCAGCCTTCAGACATGAGAAAAGAATAGTCTTGATCTGACATCGGTATCATTTTTATACAGCTATAAATCTGCTCTAGAATGAATGCATTGATTCATTAACAACATGGTTCTCTTCCTATAAACTGATAATTGCCAAATTCTTGATATTTCAAGTGTTTTTTAAGCATCTTGTTCGCCAACTGTAACAAATGTATTCAAATAATCCACCATCTTGTAATGCACTGGGGTCATGCTGGTTCCATGCACCTGGATCCCCGGTATGGATAAGTTGTGTGGAGCCCATTGATACAGGGAACCAGCATACACTGGTATGCTTTTGTAAACAACAAGAAGAGTCTTTAAAAAGACAATCATCGCTCAGATGAGATAAAGCTGATCACTATTAAATTTATTTCCATTTATATGGCCTTCATTGAATAAACTTCATTTAATTTGTATTAATGTGTTTATCTATTCATTTATAAATATAATGATTAATCTATATAAGTCAATAACTTCATTTGTAATTCAAAATACTTCCATTTATTAAAATAATTTGAAAATCCAGTAAATTGAATAGATACATACAATAAAACCAACTTAATTATTAAATTTAATCACTACATCAATCAATAATTAATTTATTAACTAATGCATTAATTAAGCAATTAACTAATTAATTACAACTTAAGATGATTGATGTTGCCTATTAAAGTAGGGGTTGGGGGGGGGGGGGGGGGGGGGTTGGGACCAACTTTTTTTATTACCCATTTTAAAATATGTGGTTGACCTATCTTAATATGAAGAAGAAAAAAATGTCTAACCCCCTGGACATACCCTCTGAAGATTTGAAATTAAGGTTGCCGAATTCGGAAGACTTGCACTGTATAAAAGCATAAGAAATTTATGACCTTTAGGCTAACGTTGTCAAAATCAAATTTATCACTGACAAAGCGGTTATTTTAGTGCCTAAAATTGTTAGTGATACATTAGTTATACATTTCAGCATATTATTAGGTAATATTGTGTAGTTTATGGTCACATTTGTTAAAAATGTGACCTATATATTGCTACGTACCGTGTTATCTATCAATTTGGTGAAAATCACCTGTTTAGGAACATTTTTCAATTGTATCAAATAGTTCATCTTAAGTATGTATAACCATATATTTCTAACAATCTACTATACTTAAGGATTATAATGGAATCAATTTCAATCTGATAGTAAGGGTAGTCAACAAATTATCAGGGTGGAACAAAAGAGTTCTAACATGAGTCACATTTTTTACAGTTATAGGCCTATGTCGATTTGTTTATATTTAAATTCTTAGCCTATAAAATTCAACTGATTAATGAGAAAGCAAATATGGTTTGCTCATTCCTATACAGTGCAAGTCTTCTGAATTCGGCAACCTTAATTTCAAATCTTCAAGGGGTATACAGGTGGGTTAGAAATGGGTTTTTTAACAATTGTTTTTTTTGTTTAGATAGGGTCAAGCACATATTTTGGACAGGTAAAAAACAACCTATAATTTTGTGATTAGGTATATTATGTGATCTTTTTCAGGGGATGCCCTCAATCCTCAAAAAAAAAAATGGAAGCACATTTCTTGCAGTTTTACACTCTGATCATAAATTGTACACACATTCCAAGTTACAGAGTGATATTATTCTTAAATATTTCCAAATCATGGTTTTAGAGTGAAAATAAACTATCAGGTTAACGAACAGTTTATTTTTATACTCTATATTCACACAAAAAACATGATTTTGAGGTAATTAGGAATTGTATCGCTCTGTAACTTGAAATATATTCATAATTTAGAAATGTGAATCTGCAAGACAATTTGCTTCCAATTTTATTTCGGGGGTTGAGGGCGTCCCATGGAAAAGATCAAATGATATACCTTTAATTAACTAAATTAATCTAATATATTCCAACAGTTATTGATAGATTTATGAATAGATACATTGGTAGATTGATAGATAGATTGATAGATAATTGGTAGATAGATTGATAGATAGATATGATAGAATTGGTTGATTGATCAATAGATTGATTGATAGATGTAATTGATAGATTGATAATTGATATGATAGAGATTGGTTGATAGATTGAGCCATAGATTGATTAATATATTAGATAGATTGATATATACATTGATAGATCGATACATAGATTGATTGATCAAATTAATATTTAAACAATGATTTAATCCCTAAATATCCCTAAATATATGAATGCGATATATCTGGTTTAGCGTAGAAGTCAGATTTAATACATATTTGACATATATTTTCATTAAAACAATTCTGAAAAGAAATAAAAGTCAGATTTGATACACATTTTATATACATGTTCATTAAAACACTGAAAAAAACGCAAGTCAGATTTGATACACATTTGACATACATGTTCATGAAAACAATCCTGAAAAATATTCAAGTCAGATTTGATACACATTTGACATACATGTTCATGTAAATAATCATGAACAAAAATACAAGTCAGATTTGATACATATTTGACATACATGTTCATGTAAATAATCATGAATAAAAATACAACTCAGATTTGATATACATTTGACATACATGCATTTCATGAAAACATCCTGAAAAAAATACAAGTCAGATTTGATACACATTTGACATGGATAATGCATGTTTAACAGTTTATAAGTTCAATTTAACACAATTTTGACACAAATTTGACACAATTTTGACACTTTTCTTTTACTTTGTATATTTGACATAGATTTGACATAGTCTATCAAATTAGAGTTGAATTTGACACATATTTGACACAGTCAAATGTATGTCAAATTACCATTTGACATAGTTTTGACATGTCAAATCTATGTCAAACTGCCGTTTGACATAGATTTGACACACTTTTGACATAGATTTGACATACAAATTTCTGTCAGGCGATTAGTCCAATTCAAAGGCAGTGCATCGAACGAAACGTGCGCCCTATCGCGTCACGCAATGTACAACGCCGCGTGAAACTACCGGCGTGATGGTGGGTGAATAAGCTCATTTTTTTCACGAATTTATCAGCGCACACTTGTAGAACTGTATTTTTTCCAGTCTTCACATTTGAGCACCCTCGCAGGGGCCGTGTGGAAAATTGGGAAGACAGGATGATCGAGTCTAAGGTTTGTATGTGATTCTAAGTCTGTAGCAGAGGCTGATACTCACGAGTCATGAATCAACTGATGTGGTGTAGTATAGTTTCAGTTCAGTTTCAGTTTAGTATAGGCCTAGGGTATCCCTGAAAAAGTGTGTATGTGTGTAAACCCTGTTGTGTAAAGACAAATTTTCAAGATAATATATTGTCTGTTACATTAACATGTCTGGACATTTGATTGCTGAATAGTTTTGCTATGTTTTGATTAAGATATCATTTAAAATTAAGGCCCCAGTCATCCTCTTTCATCTTCTTATATAGTTTTGTCAATCATAAACGGTCAGGTTTCAACACTATTTGTAGTACAAAGAGTGTATGAATTATATTTCACAGATCTTAAAATTTGAATAATAAGAACATCGATAAATTCTGAATTTACAGTCATTTGTTATTATTATTCCCTTACAGATGGATTCAAATACCCCTCGCTCTGTGTCAGATCTCCTCCGGGAGCGTCTTAAAATCAACCCCTCTATAGCAGCAGAGAGGGTAGCCACCCCTTCAGCAAAGACTAGTCCTAGGAGCTCCCCTCCCTTAACGGAATCACCTGATGGCAGCATTGGGGAACCTGATTATGCAGCAGAAGATCAGGACCATTCCACTAATGCACAGGGGGGTTTGTATGATTGCCTCAAATCTGCAGTAGATGTGGTACAACAAGTCACTGGTGCTAGTCCGAGGAAGGAAGAAGAAAAGGAGCAGACGGAGCAGGATGATGATGAGGAGGACGATTTATCAGATGTTTGGGATGTTGCAAGTCAGAAAACCTTTTCCTCTCGACCTATGAGGTAAGAGAATTACTTCTGGAACATGTATAACACGATACTTCTGAAATGGTGAAATGGAATTAAAATGTATATTATACCCAAAACAAGAAACAAAAATGTCCAAAACAGAATTGCTCCTACAAGTATTATTTTCTTTTATAAGGTATGACCAGAATTTGACAGCAAATAACTGAAGCATGACGTGGACTTATTGTTATCCCCCTGGCTTGAAAAGCCGGAGGGGATATTGTGATCATGTAATGTGTGTCTGTATGTTCCTTTTGGTTAGGTTCGGCCTGTTCAGTGCTCTCATATGAAAAGTCAGGTTTCAATCTCAACCATATTTGGTAACAATAATCTTTGAGTAAAGGGGACTTCAGATGCTCTTGGGGTGTATACAGATTGACCTCTAATGACACCTACATGACCTTTGACCCTATTTTGCCAATACTTAAAGGGGCATTGAGAGATACGTATGGGAGTGTGCCCTCAATTTTCCTGGAATTTGGGTTTTTTTGCACCAAAGTATTACTTAGGCATAATACTAACTACCTTAATTCGTACTATATCATGTAATATTTCACAATTTGGTAATTTCAATGTAAATCACATCAGCAGAATTCGGCACATATGATTCACCAGAATGTCTATCTAGTGCCATCACTTCAACCCTTTTCCCATGGAAATATTACGTTTCAGGGTTCTATTATACCTAATCTATTAAAACTATTTTAAAGTCAGACTTTAATCTTGGCCAAACTTGGTGACAATAATCTTTGGGTAAAGGGACTTGAGGTGATACATGGGGTGTACACGGATTGACCTGTAATGACCCCTACATGACCTTTGACCCATTTGTCAGAACTTTAGGGCACTCTCTCTCTCATATGAAAAGTCAGACTTCAATCCCAACTTAACTTGGTGACAATAATATTTGGGTAAGGGGGCTTGAGGTGATAAATGGGGTGTACACGGATTGACCTGTAATGACCCCTACATGACCTTTGACCCATTTGTCAGAACTTTAGGGCACTCTCTCTCTCTCATATGAAAAGTCAGACTTTAATCCCAACTAAACTTGGTGACAATAATATTTGGGTAAGCAGATTTGAGATGACTCATGGAGTGTACCCAGATTGACCTCTAATGACCTATATGTGACATTTGACCCCATTTAGGTGAATCTTCTAGCCAGGGGGATTCACAAGTTGTGACTTGCAGTATTTTTTATATTGTGTTTTATTTATTCACAGTGGGATGACAGAGAGGGCTGCAGATGAATATCTAGTTGATGAATTTGTAGATGTTAACACAAATAGTCAAGAGAATATTGACATTTACAGGTATGATACGATCCAATGCAAGTATTTGTATAGTCTTTCATAATGTGTCACAGCATATAGTAAAAGAAATGATCGTAACTTCCCAATGCAGCAATTGTTGGAAAATGCAAAAAAGGCATACTGGGTGCTTCCATGGCACATAAAGTGTTACACATGAAAGTATACTGGGCGCTTCCATGTCACATAAAGTGTTACACATGAAAAAAGAGAGTCGAGAGTTGCCAGAGGATGAATTTCCAGTTACAAATTATATCAAAACTTTTTTGCTTTAAAATTAATTGTCAGTTTGGTTTATTTTCATTTTCCTTGAATTTTTTAGGTAACATACAGGCTGTCCCAAAACGATTAGTACCCGTCGATGCCCAAAGTTCAATAATGTTTGTCATCCTCAAAATAGATGGGATTATTAGGTCCGTTGTTTTCACATCATCTTTGTCATACTGTACTTTTTCATTAGAATTTTAGATAATGAATATCGGATTTATCAAACTCAAGATACACTCCATTATGTAAAACATGGTGATTTCCCCTTTTTGGTAAAGTGCTAAAAAATGTGTGTGCTATTACAGCTTGTTTGAAAGAAACTTGTGTATTCTCATAATCTCTTATCTACTCAATATAATCTTGTGTGTCTTTCTGTTGTAACTGTTATTGGTCATGGGTGTTCAAATCATTAATAATTCTTCTCCTTAATTCAATTTAACGGGTAAAAGAAGTTTGTCACACTTGAGTGACCTCATGCATTGTTTTATTTGACAAGTGTTTTATAGGGACTTCTAAATGAAGTGATATTTGGTGAATCACCAGTGGCTTAGATTTCATTTTCACATTGGAGAATGGATTTCGTGAGGTTAAACACTAAGGGACTATATTATTTTTACCAAGTTTGTAGGAAATTGCATCCCCAATATGAAAAAGAAGTCTAAGCCACTGCTAATTACCCATGACCACGTCTTTACCTGTTTAAATGTCCCTCAAGTTTAGCCTCAAAACTAGCTCATTATAGAAACAAAGCTTGGGGTCGCTCATGCGTGACGATCCATTTTACTCTTCAAATTGAATCAAAATGAAAAAGCATTAATGGTTTGAACAACAATATGATACAACAGCAGTTTAAAAAAGAAAGGAACCAACGACATTAGCAGACAAGAGATTAACAGAATGTATTAGTTTCTTTCAAACAAGCTGTTTAAAAACACATTTTTATGCACTTTGTCAAAAAGGTGAAATCACCATGTCTTACACAATGGAGTGCAACTTCATTAAAATAAGTCCGATATTCATGATCTAAAATTCTAATAAAAGGGTACCGTATAGCAAATATGATTTTAAAAAACTCGGATCTAATCTCTTTGATTTTGATGATGAAAAAAATGAATTGAACTTTGGTCATCGATGGGTACTAATCATTTTGGGACAGCCTGTATTCAGCCACAATGTCTGAAAAAGTCATTTTAAAATATTAAAAAGCATTGAAATAATAGGGCCAAAATGACTTTTTGATTATTTCAACTTAAAACAGTATGCATAAAGTCCCAATTTGATTGCATCATTCAAATTTGAATGACGTTCAAAATATGTAAAAGATACATTGGAGTGTTAATATATTTTTGCCTGAATAGATGGTTGACACTATAACATTAGTCAGTATTATATTTTAACATACGCGTACAAGTAAAATATTGGGTGAAGATAGCCTCAAATACCATAATCAGTCTATGGGCACACTGAAGTGAATTTTTCTTGTAATTATTGTTAGAACCACAAGACAACAACTTGTTAAAAAGTGAGCCACCCACTTTTAAATAAAATGAAAATAAAATAATTACCATGTCATGAATTTTGATAAGAAATAAATATTACCTTTTTTCCAAAAGACCATCATCTTCAAGACAACGAAACCGCCCAGCTACTGCCAGAACATCGGCCTCTTCTCGTTCTCGTGTCAACTCTGCCAGGTCTTCAACTAGTTGGCGATCACTTCCTGTAGCAAGGTCACAGGTCATTGAAGTTGACCTACGACCCAATAATGTTACTAATTACCAGGTGGAAAGGACAGAAGTATGGAAGGAGCATGCAGCAATCTTAAAACAGCCTCGCTCAAGACAAGGAAGTGCTTGTAAGTGTTTTGGTCACACAAGGTCATACAAATTTGGTGTGGTTCTCTAAGCTTCTCATGTTTGCCTAGCTTTCAAAATTCACATTAACCCTAGCTTTCAAAATTCACATTAACCCTAACACCACTACGCCATACAATATTATACAGCTAGCAGCAACCGTTTGCACGTGCAAACGAGGTCTCTCCAATACAGCAATAAGCAATGCCCCCGGGTATAGATAGTCACCAAACATTTATCCTGGGGAGCCCAGTGCTCATGGATCAGTGGTTGAGTTACAGTGATTTCCCTCCGATAGTCATCTTCTAAGAGAATTACATCAGGAGTGCTCATCTTAAAAAGGGTGAAATTAAGGCTCCAAAGATGATTGCATGGTAATCTACCAATGAATTGTTCTTCAGTATCTGGTTGTAATGATATGATGTAAACTGCGCCAATAAAGTATCGAAACACTTACAAATGGTCAGATTTATCGGAACCTGAATTAGTATGCAAAAAAATAATTAAATAATTTGATTCACAGTTATCTTCTGCGCATTTTGACACCTCTTTTGTTGCGCTATGATGTTGTTTGGCGGATTTATGGGCACTTGAGTAGCTTAAAGTCGAATTCTAAAGTTGCAAAAGCTCCTATCTGTGAGAAATGCTGATATTGCAACTTTTGGATGTTTTTATTTCACCAGATTCCAGGTCATCGACACTAAGCTCCCGACAGATTGAACCAGTTGGTGATCCTGTATTTGTACGATATGCCAATGATTGGTTAGCTGGGGGACATGATGTTCATCATAAACAGCAAATATCCAATAAAATGAAGATGCAATATTCCCCTGGTTGGATGGATGGTATGACACAAAGACCAAAGTCAAGTAATGGTTTTAGGGCAAAGTAAGTGTGTATTTTCAATACATTTTGATTTTGAAGAATATTTCCTATATTTGATCAGTTCCAAATTGATGAAGCCTCATTACAGCAGGATGAGGGTACGCATGAAGACAACAAACGCACTGTGCATCATATGCGTGTGGCCAAATGCATGTGCCTGTGGCCATAATCGTGCATGTACGATTGAATTACTTGTGCGCCAGGAGAGATCAAAACCGAATATTTCTTGCCAATTTGGAACTGATTAAACTCCAAACTGATTAAAAGTAATTATTGGAATTATATGCAAGTTAATATCCTACAAGGGATAATAAACGTTATCATTGTGAACTGCTAGTCATTTCTGAACCCATTCCTCACAGAGTTAAAATGGATATTTTGTGAATCTAGAAGTTTTTGATCAATTTCCTTCAAAGATACAATGTAGGTTGGAGTGAAATGTATTTTTTAATCTGTTGTTTTTTCTCTCTGCAGGGCACGTAAGAAAGATAAAAGAATTATTAAATCTGCTGGTACATCAAGGGACATGGTTTTCAACATCAGTAAGTTCATTCAAATTAATATGTGTCAATATTGTACATTAAAACAACATTAAAGCTGACATGTTTTGTTTGAATATATTATTTTCATACTACATTCATCCAGTAATCAACCATTCATTTATTTTATGTCATCCTCTATACATAACATATTGCTACACATGTCATATTGCATTGCACATAATATATTTCACCTCCCTAATAGTAATAGGTTATTGCTTTACATCAGTTACGTAATAAATACCAAAAATGTGAAAGCAGATTTAACAGTACCAAATGTGTGGCCTGTGACTCAGGGTATAAGCTAACCATTTTGTTATCTGCAACATTGAACACTTTTAAAAGCCTAATTTAAATTACCCATCTCCCCTGGCTAATATGGATGCCATTTTGTACCCATCATAACTGCATGCACTAGCAATTTCAGTTTTGATTTTGATAAAGCTAATTGCTTGTTTGGCCAGTCTGTCAACAAAAATGCAGAAGTCTACCAACTTCGATACCTCTGAACTTGTCTAATACACTCCCAATTTACTTCATTACTACCAGATCTTGTGAAGTTATTTTCTGATATTAGATTTCATAAAATAGGGTATATATAATATAGGCTGTCAAAGACAATGCATGTTTCAGAGTGCCAAGGCCTTAAAGTTTTCATACTGCATATTCAAGTATGTAATATTAATATTATCCATTCCATAATACCTTTTCTTGACAGCTCGCCCTGCCGTTCAGCAGCCGCCTCCCTCTCCTGCTTCATCAGACTATGCTTTCTACCCTGCTAACAACAATAATGCAGACTTGCAATAACACCACTGTGGCCTTTGACCCGCAAAAGGTAGAGTGATTTGTATAGGTCATTCATCATAAGATCAAACTTGACCTTTATCATCAACATTGAGTTTGTATTGAAAGGTCATCATGTTCTATCTTAGATTGAATAGTCTTTGTAAGAAGTACATTATACTCAATTTAACCTGAAGTAGGAATGTAATTTGAGAATGCATTCCAGATTGCAAATGATTAGGTGTATAACCATAATGCAACAGAATACATACTAACAGGAATAAAACAGGTCTGATGAATCCATAAGTTTGATGATAGTCACTGTCATAATGCTATGGACAAAATTCAAGCTATTTCACGTTCATGGGGCTGCATCCAAGTGCATGATAACTATGCATGCATGCATGTGGTGATTTCATGTTTGACCAATTAGATTGCACAGCCCTTTTTGAAAGCTTCCGGTGTACCCCCAGATTTACGCATACATGCACGCATTGGTAGAGTGTTGTCCCTACTCCCTAGCATTACGAGTATTGTTTTACGTACTATAGTTTGTTCTGTACCAAATAAGCAAGCCTCATTATATTTAGAAAATGATTGAACTCTAATCACATTAATAATTTCTCGATCATTTGGAACAATTTCCATGCATCCCATTTGACTGGTGGGTAATCGCAACAGCCGTGATGCCTGATGTTTGGTATGCAGTGCTTCATTACACTATGTATTAGGCATTCAACATTCGGATGAATGCGAGTGTGAGGCTTGGATGGAGAAATTATTGAACTGATTATAGCATACATGCTGTCAAATTTAGGAAAGAGTAATACAACGCACTGCGCAAGTATGTGAGCTATACATGACCCACATGTCCATCAGGTGAGATTGGGTTTGTGCATGTAGAGAAACAAGAGTTGCTGATTTAGTACTGAACAGACCTATAGATTAGGTGAAATATATTAAGTCAACTTTGAGGTTTTAACCTTCAGTGTTATATTTGGATTATTAATGATTTTGGAGTACTTTTACAATGTGCCATCGTTTTCTAAATCCTGAAAAGATTGTTAAGACCCTGGTTAAGATATGTATTCAACCTGGCACTGTACAGCTGATGGTTTGTGATCATTTAAAAACAATTTATTTGCAGTTTGCAATAAACAATATTCATTACTTCATGAATAGTCGCGATAGCTGCGTACCAAGTGCGTTCCAATAAAATGAATCGTTAGATGAGAACGCGCACGCCGAGCGCAGGTTACTAATAATTGCCCGAAAGTGCTGCGCCAAAGTGTTCTATTGTTTTGTTCATTGACCGACCAATCAAATTGAAGCCACACGCTCCTAAACTGAATATTCATTGAGTTATGAGGGAACACGATTAAAGCTTATTTCTGATTGGTTGAATGAGGGGATGACTTGACTCGGACTGTTTCAATAACTAAGAAGGGCAGGGGTGCACAAAATAAACAGAAAACTAATTAATTATTAGCGAGATTATATCGGTACAAATCAAAGATTTTGATATATATGCATCTTTTTCAGTAATGAATGAGAATAATGACTGCTTAACAACTGTTTTCGCGAATTTGTTGTGAAATACTCGGTTGCTGTTATGGTCATTCAGGATTGTCCCTCAGGGCTGCGCCCCTTCGGGACAATTCCTCAGACCATAACATCAACCTCTTATTTCACAACAAATTCGCGAAAACAGTTGTTACGCAGTAATTATTCTCTAAACATTCACCCTGTTATATCAATAGCAAAATGGTCCCCAATCAGTCATTCTTTGTACTTCAAATTAAATCAAAATTGCTAAAAAAAGATCCAATTTTAATGTATTGAACAGCCTTAACTTTAAATGAATGATATATTCCAACACATCTTGTTTCTTATTGATATCACTGAAAGGTGGATGTTTCGATCAATTTAGGGTTTTTTCACCATCAACATATTTTGATATCAGAAGAAACCCCACATTGTTCTCATTATTTCTGTAAAATGTTGGTGCAAGATGTTCCATTTAGAAGTTATAGACCAAAATGCAGTGAATTACTGCCAACAGTGGATAACCACCTGGCAAGTTTATGGGCAATTTTGATGTCACCTTGTGCTTCTAAAATAAGAACCGTTGGAGTTATGCATCACAAACTTTGGAATACATCTATTTTAAGGATGACCCTTCAGAATAGAAAACACCAAGTTGAAAATCTTGTTTACTTTGTATGTAAAGAGGAACCAGGTCTAAAACAGCAAAAAAAGAATAATGTTGTGTTGTTTTTAAATTTTCACAAATTCAAGTCTACTACCCACTAGCCCACACAGATTAGATGTCCAGAAGTTGTGCAATAGATGCACCCATTTAATTGGGTTCATATTCATAATGTATTATTAATGTTTGTAAATAAATAAATTGTGTTTAAGGGGAGATAGAGGATACTATTTTACCCAATGGACTGGATATTTATATAAGTTTTGTAGTATACATTTTATTTCCCTCACTTTTACATTAAAGATATGGGGGGGGGGGGGGGGGAAATTGAAATGTATTTACTGTGGAAATAAGATTTGTAATAGAAATTTGCTAATTAATAAGTGTGTTTATATTATGGATATTGACAAGTTGTAACAAACCAAAGAATACAGTGTGGCCAATATGTAAACCACATCCAAATGGCAATATACTTTTAAGCATTTTGTAGGAAGTAGAAAATGTGATATTTCCAATGACATTTTGGCCAAAGTAATCTGTATAAATTGTCTGAATATTGTAAATTTTGAAAGGAATGCGTCTCTGAATCTGGTGCCTATTAAAGTCTTAATTGATGTTACAGTTCCAGTAATACTAACTTATTTATGTAATGTTCTTTAAATGGCAGTTATGCTCTCCAGAAACATTCACAAACAAATTCAGTGGTGTGTATTACCTCATTTGGACTCAATTTGTGAGGAGTATGTTACAAGCATGACCTTTCATCTTCATCTCATCGTACACCCCTACCTGTAGTAGTTTGGATAGTGAAGGACGTATGTAAGAACTGCCCATATCAATAGATGGCAAAGGAAGATGGCAACTTGATATAAATAGTGAAGTAACACATATCTAAAGATGCTTTACATGAATTTACGTTCTTCAAAACTTGGATTTTATGTGATGTATTATATTATTATCAAATAATGTACTCTATGTAAATAAGATTTGTAAGTTATTTAAAAAGTTACTGTTTCTAATAAATGTCTATTCCTTTTAAAAGCTTTAAAAGAGAACTTAGTTGTTCAATAACCCTACATTTCAAGCAGTTGTTTCATAATTGTATGTGTGCATTGTGTTTTCCGATAAAAACAAACAAACAAACAATACAAACCATTGTTTTCCATTCTAATAAGAAAATTAGAGGATTTAAGTAACCACTATTAAATATATTGTTCTATGGGTGTGTTTTAGGAAAAAATATTGTTTCAATTTAACAAGGGTATATATCCGATTCCAGTAACATTTTGGAAACTCACCTATACAGGGCGAGTCAGAAAGAACAGGCACTTTTTGGCAAGGGTATTAATGCCAGGTGTGTACATTGATAGTGCTAGAAAGACTATTTATTTAGCTTTAATTCATTTTTTAAAATTGACCATAGCATTATAATTTTACACTAATTTTAGTAAAGCCCTCTCAACCAATCCACACAATGACATTACCATGTCATCCAGACACAGTACTCTAGATCTAAATGTACCATCCATCAATATTGCAATGCCATGCATTTGGTGTATAAAGAGCTGTACTAAATTGATGCAACATTTTAAGTTAACACAGTGGTTAATTTTTACTCTTGATGATTTTTAAAAAATATACATCTGACATTTTACGAAGCATTTGCAAAAAGGGCCTGCTAATTCATTGGGCAACATTATTTTTCAGAGAATTGAAAGCTTTTATATTGTTTAAACATTTCCGCAACTCTAGGTGTTAAAATGGGGGATTGGATGAATTAATAAGGAACATACGGGGATATGATACATTTATAACTTGTTTTCGATCAATCTTATTTTGTCCTAAATGTGTGGAGGACACTATGGAACTATTTCCATTCATTTATTAGGGCAATAGGGTGCAGATAACTTGATGCCATTTGGTTGTTTTGTCTTTCATATCACAGGCGACACCCAGATAAGTGTGATGTAAATTTGGGTTACAATCAGGCTTTATCAGATGAAATTTAAATGTTCCAGAATTGTTTACTGTAAACAAATTTGACTGTATTTCTGTTCAAATCATACCTTTATCAATCAAGCAGATTGGTGGGAATTTGGAAGAGTTGATTTCTTGGTCAGCTATTGCTAAAGATTACACAAATTGAAAGGTATGAAAAGGGCAGGTCAAATTCAACATACATGGTTAAAATCATGCTCATCCAAAAGTTAAATCTTGCTGTATATTGGAGTGTTTTCAAACCAGGTGAGATGCCTATAACAGGTAACGTGACCATGAGGTGCCTCTCAAATAGTACCTACACAATAAGTAACTGACCAGGTAATAAATGTGCCGGTAACTCTAAACGTATGACTCCTACATTAACATATTTTATTATAAAGTTTGTTGAGAAATGTCTCCTCTTTAATTTGAGGTATTGCAAAGAATGGTTGATTATTGAGGAAGTTACAATAACACAATCCCAAATGTAATGTCACGTACGATTTCCTATTTGCATTTTGCATTTTGCTTTTCAACACGCTAACTCAGACCGGCAAATTCTTGGTCACTGGTAGTGTTAGTGCTAATACACCGGTCGATGCCCAGGTTGTTGGATATTCGGCCAGTCGCATTGTTACATACGGCACACACGCTTTACCTGCCATACTCTCCCCGTGTTGAAAAGAAAAATGTGAAAATGAAAATCAGACTTGACCTTACATTTGGGATTGTAACTTGCTCAATAAACCATTCCTAGCGTGCAATATCTCAAATTAAAGAGGAGAACTTGATAATTTAATATATTTGTGTAGGAGTTATATATTTATTTTCTGGTCAGTTACTTATTGTGTTGATTGTGTAGTCCTAATTAATAATTGAACGGTCAAATGCGGAATAGCGTAGTATGTTAGCAAGTACAAGCAGCCTGAGCTTGGTGCATAATGCATACACACTTGATCTATATCCTGCGTAAAGATGAAAATATGCAGAAGTTCCCGCGCTAGCGCTACATCAATCGCGTATCTCATAATTGTGCATATGCTTGTGGACACTTGTTCGTTCAATAATTAATCGGACTATCCAGTCCAGAACAATAATTATGATGATTGATATCCATCAATGTACATTTCAGGATTGTAAAAAATCTAAGACAAAATGACATAGACTCTTATGACAGTGCCAAATTGTTATTTTGCATCACCCATAATACAAACTCTTATGGTGAATCCTGTAAATGGGCAGAATTTGCATTGGTCCCACTTCAATTTTCATTTTCTGCAGAATATTACATTGGTATAATCCAGTCTTATGAAAGGCCACATCATATTGAGTAAATATGGGAACACTTTTTTGCCCATTTTCCTACTTTTTTGAGGAAGTAGGGAGAGTTTTGACACAAATCCAGTACAAATGGGCGTATGCTAAAACCATATGATTCATGCAAAAACAAGAATTCTGAGCAAAACAGGCATTGAAACAAATATTTAGTATGCAAAGGGGTACACATTTATTAATTTCCATCTATCCTTGGTCCTTCTCAAAATGTTTTAAATAATAAAAATATGCAACACACAATAATGACAGTATAGAAATAATGAAACAAAATATAAATAAGTTATACTTGCATGCAGTTTAACTTTATTAGCCCCCAGGTATTGTAAAACATTGTATCCGTTTCGGCTTGCAGCACTTTGATTTTTTTTCATTGAATAATAACGATAAAAACATTAATAATAAATTACACATCGTTTCTTGCATTTTTTGTGCATTTTTGGTCATAACTTTTCAGAATATTATCTCTCTGACGTTTCAATATTGTATAGTATGACAAAGGTAAGGTATCAAAATAATGTAAAATAGAACTTTAAAAAAGAAAGTTGTAACAAAATTGAAAATGTACAAAAAGGATGATAAAAAGTTTGTTGGAATAAATTTCACTCTTATATCTAGTACATTTCCATGAACTAATATTAACACATCCTAACCAAACACCACGCCATAAATTGCAGCATCTTTATGTTTACCTGGACTTGTCACACAAGAAATTAGGACCTCATTGTCTGAAATGGAACTATTGAAACTGGGACAGTTTACATTAAAAACATTAAAACATTTTTGACTGTCCTGATGTAAAACATGTTATTTATTTAAATATGCTCCAAAACAAAGAGTAAGATAATCGTTTATTTTCATGGTAACAAATTCCAAGGTAGAACACAAAGGCTGCAAAACATCAATATACTCCCCAAAATTAAGTTAAAACAAAATCACAGCCTAAAAAGTAAATACTATACAGTTATTCCGTTGTCGATACAAATAATAGGTTAATGGGTAGGTCGTACTCTTTTCAGTACACAGTCTCTTTGTCTCTCTCTATGTTCTCAAAAAAAAAGAGTTCAAAGTTGAACAGAGTTTATAGCCTGATGCTTCTGCACTCTTCGGTAGGACACTGGTGTTTGTCTAGAGAGCACATGCATGATTTGTATGTGACAGACTCCTTTTCACTGAGGATAGAATTCCTGAGCGCCTTAGAGATCTGGGCGTTGAAATCGGATCTGGTGATGCCAGAGTTCAATAGCATGTCAACACGGAACATTGCACCTGTAGGAATTCACAAAAGAAGAAATAACAATCAGTTTCAAATTCAGAAATAACAATCAGTTTCAAATTATACTCTCATATGAATGAAGATTTTGAATCAATCACAATTCATTTCGTTATATTAACAGGTGTGTATGTGTGGTATATTGGATAGAATCATTTTAAGAGGTTGTGGATTCAAAGCCAATTTTGACTCGGCATATTTATCTAATTGACTATATTGAATTCCTTGAGTAAAATAGACTAATATTATTGGTATTAGTAATGGCAAGAGATGTTGGCACATTAGTTTCAGTTTTGACTCATTTTCACAGGTATGACCAATAATAACATGGTCAAGAAGGGCAGAAAATAATATAGTAACTGAACTCGTAGTTTGAACACAGCGGTTTACATGGTCACTGTTTGGATACAATGTATCTACAATCTCTTCATTTATTTATCACCTTCAGGCTTTCAGGGATTGGTACGGTGGATACTAAAAGGGACCAGCTTATCCCATTATTCTCTCCCTTGAGTGGTAACAGAACTTGATTACTTACCCCTAGTTGCAGTGGCCATCTTTGCGTAGTTACCCTTGGGTAGTTTAAGTTTGGCTAGACCATCAGCAGCTGTCCTCTTGGTTGTGAGTAGGGTCATGTCATAGTTGATTCCAAGTACTGGCTCGATACCATCCTTCATGATTGACTCATAGATGGAGAATACATTAAGGTTGATGCTACGGGCATCCAACATCTGCTGTACATCTAAGTAGGTTAGGCTGCTGTTGTATGGCTCCTGTAGGAAATACACATCAATTGGTTTCAGTTAATTACCAGTCATGTAATAGATTTTCTTATCTTATTTCTGACTCTCATTAAATTGGGGTGGAAGTGGAAGGTGATTAGTTCAAATCCTCCTCCAGAAGACATGGGTGTGAGTATTAATCCAAGTAATCAATATCAATATCTATGCACAGCTTTCTTCTGATGGATTTGAACTAATGACCATCCGTGTAAGCACCCTTTTGATATTTTCATATTTGATTTATTGGCATACATTTACAAACACATAGCTCAGTTTCCTAATTATGTTCACCAATATCTAAAGGTTATTGACGAAAATAAATAGATGTAGGATAGCCATACAAAATAATTATGATAATGTTTGTAAGTTGTCATTCCATATCAGGGTCTCTTTACCAGCTTCATATGATACTGACAGCACAGCACACATTTTAAACTTTGCATATATATAGGGGTCGTTGCATGTGTCACGAGAGATGATGTTATAAATATACATACCTGTCTCTCAGCCTCTGTAATGAGGATAATAGTACGGGTAGCCTCTGGACGCCAGTGAAGATCGCTGGCCCATGCCAAAGCTTCCATAGCATCAGTCTGGAACTCTCCGTTGAACTCTAGGCTGTTGATTCCTGATTTGAGCTCGGTGATGGAGGCAAACTCCTTGCTGTTGGAAGTGTGGGTGTGGGCTCCTGCATGTACACCTTCTCCGCCGAATGCTACAAGACTGTAACGGTTGTTTCTGACGCTCTGCTTGCCGAGGGTCTTCTCGATCTTCTGTGCGAGCTCCCAGATGTAGGTCGTGGTCCTGCTCTCTTCGTTCATCCTGCTGCTCTCGGATACAACAAAGACGATGTCAGCGGTTGATTCAGGGATCTTGGTGATGTTGTATTTGGTGTCTAGGACAGCGTTATCACAACGATCTGATGATGAGAAAGAAAAAGAAACGATGCAATTATTATTTAATATTAGATTGAAATCTTATAAAATATAATATAAAGAATTGCAATATTGGAATTACTATCAATGATATGGGCACTATGTGGCAGAGAATTATACTCAACAGTCAATGGACCAGTTATTTTAGCTTAAAAAGAAAGTTATTTTAAAAATCCTCAAAATATTCACAATTTCCAGCTTGACAAAATAGACTTCACAGAGTGGAAATTGGATATTTGTCAGGTTTTCAAAAATCAAATATCTGACAACAGTGCTTTTGAAAATGTATTTTATATTTGGGAGAATTGATTTACTTCTGGGTTAGGGTATAGGCCTACTTACCACATAGACGAGAGTGATCAATCATGACGCCCTCATCACGGCTGACGGATACGTATCCGTGGGCAATGTCGCACACCTCTCTGCAATCTCTTGCAAAATGGTTGCACATGGCGAAGAATGGTCCAGCACTGATCTGGTTGAAGGCGGCTGCAAATTCGGAGGTCTGGCTCATGAAGAGGTCCTCACACACTTGGATCTTGGCGGAGACAGGCTCATCACAGAGACCGGTCAAAGCAGGCAATACGTTGCGTCCACCTGGTGGGATCTTGCAAATAGCATGTCCGGATACCTCGTAGGAGTTGATGAAATCAATGACGGTGGTAGCGTTGGTGTTGTCTGGTTTGCGCATGTCATTGTGCTCTTCACGGTCGAATGTGCCGAGCAGACCCTGTGTCTTGCCATGGTACCAGCTGCTAAGCTTCATGGTGCATAAGAAGTGCTCTTCCTGGCAGTTGATGGTGATTCCGTACTTGGTAGTAATGTTAACCCATGGTCCTTCACGGACAACCTGTACTTCACGATTTGGTGTCTGGTATGGAAGCTCGGTGCTCTCTGGGTTGCCATTGATGTACACTTGGTTAGACTCGCCGATTTTGATGACGGTAGTTGGGAAGACAGCGGTCAGGGCATACTGGTCAGCCAACAGGGTGAAGTTCCTGTCAACGAAGTCACGGGCCAAGACGTAGGTGCATGCTGGATCTCTGTAGCCTGGGAGCTCGTAGAGTTTCTTGTCGAAGGTGAGGACACCAAGTGGGCCAAAGATCATAGCAGTAGCTGTAATGGTGAATATAAACATTGTAGAAGGTATAACTATATTATATAATTATACTTCACAAGACAGTGTTACAAACCTATAACTCGGGGACTCTGTTTTAAGAAAATATTAAATGAACTTGTGAAATATATTTGTATGTTATTGCTTTTACATAAACTACAATCTATGTCCCCTTAAGAAACAAACAATTGACATCCAATTAGCCATCTCTTGCAATTTGGGTGTTTTTATTTTTATGAATTTGTTGCAGTTTGGATGAAAAATAACAACGGTGATCACTGAAAATCCAGGGCATTTTGGACATTATGTGTGTGTGCATCTCAAGCACATCAATCCTAAAAATCTCACCTTCCTTGTCCAAGATTGGGCGGAGACCGACCATCGAAGCGAAGATCTGGTCAATATATTTCCTGAGACTTGGGTAGTACTTCTCTAGTAGCTGTCTGAGTTGTTCCTTGAGGGCGCTAAGTGTGCCTTGTACCATATTCTTGATCTGGACGATGGCGTTATCGATGTGTTCTAGAGCATTGGGGATCTCCTGGATGATGAGCTCCTTGATCTCGGTTGCCTTGATCTTCAGGTCAGCCTTCAGTTCAAGGGCCTTTAGCTTAAGTTCCTCAGCCTTAACCTGCCAGATAAAAGATTTCAATCAAGTTTATTAAAAATTAATAACATTAATCTTTTTGATTCATTATTATATACTCCATCAAGTGTAATGAATGTGTTAATGAAAAGTGGCAACATTAAGAACTTTTATATTCGCATAGATTTGGATGTATTTTAGGGTTTTTTTACTGAGAAAAGAATGTAATAGAAATATCGATTTTTCATGTATTTTTAATATAATAAAATATTACTGCACCTTCAAACAAAGAGTAAGGGTGGTAAATTTACAAACAAAAATGGGTAAATATGCTCATTATTATATTCTTCATATCATCTAATTATCTAATAATCATAGTAAAGCATATGTATTAAAACATTAAAAATAATTCAGAATTGCTTTCAAAAATTAAATCCTGTAAGGCATTAGCTTTAGAAACCTGATGCTAAACTGTCTCAATAACTTGCCTTGAGTTCTTCAATCTTGATTTTGGCTTCCTCTTTGAGTGCCTCAACCTTCACCTTCAAAGCTTCATATTTCTCGCTGGCTTCCAGTTTGGCTTCTTCCCAGGTCTCTGGGATGAGCTCCTCAAGCTTCTGTGTGACGAAGGGGGCGTCCATTGAAGAGACCATGGTCCAGGCTTCCTGGATCTTCTCACATTCAGTTGGCCTGAAGATGCAGAGTTCGTCTATTTTCAACTCAACGTAAACTCTGGCAACCTCGATGTAGCGCTGGAGCTCAGCATACTTGGCTTCAGCCTCTAGACGGAGGGTTGGGATGCCGTTGCAGACCTTCTGTACTTCGTTGTAGATAGATGGGTATTCAATTACATTGTCGATCATCTTTTGGCATTCCATTGGGATATCGAATTCCAATTCCTCCATGAAGGTGGTAAGCTTGTATTTAAGCTCAATGTACTTGGCTGGGAGGGAGATAATCTGGCTGCGGATTTCAACATATGTCTCGGGCCATCTCAGAAGAATAGCATCAATTTCTGTCTTCATCCATGCTGGGATTTCTTTGATCTCTTGCCAGGTTGGCATCTGCTCCTTAAGCTCCTGGATCTTTTCCTTCAACTGTTGCTTGTACATTGGCCAATTAGCACGGAGGATTTCGTATTTCTCCATTGCTTGCTCACGGTACTCTGGGATGCGTTCACGGAGCTCGGTGACCTTCAGCTTCAATTCTTCGTATTTAGCCTTCAGTTGGTTCATTCTCTCCTCGATGTATGGGCTCTGGCGATCGTACATCTCATTCAGGTATACCTTGGCATCTTCAAAGGTCTCCATTGACATCTCACGGGCTAGCTCGTAATACTCGCGTGCCTGGATGGCGTAGAGGGTGACCTTATCAGTGGCGTTGTTGATAATCAGCCAGTGATCGTTGGTTAGGTTGGGGAACTTCCTGAAGGAGGTGATGTTCAATGGATGGCTGATGTTGATAGCAAAGCTGTTGTCTTCCAGACGGCCAATCCTGTTAAGGGTGTCGACGGTTAGACGTTTGTTGAACTCAACCATTTGGCGGAGGTACTCTGGAGTGTTGTTGATCTGAGTGTAGGTCACATTGTAGAGGTTGTATGGGATGTTGTGGATGTTGTAATAGCGGATGAACCAGCCTGAAAATATAATAAGAAAACAAAATCAGATTTTGATGCTGATGTACTGTATAAAACACAATAAATAAATTCATGCTACGTTCAGTATTACTGATAATGCTATGCTTTTAATAACCTAGCAGGCAATGGTTTTATAGAAACATAGATCATCTTTGTCACCCCTATTTTCTAACATATCAAAATGAACTTTTGTTTATTCAATGCCATATTCATTTATTTAGATAATAGAAATGTTGGACCAGTTTCATTCTTTGATTATAGTTTAAGTGATTGAAATTACAAAGAATACAATTTAAGTTTGGCATGTTTTAGTGAATTGAACATGGCTATTGGAGAAACCCAATATCTATAACTTTTTCACCCCCTTCCCATCTTGGTTTTAATAAAATGCTCATTAACTCACCGGCCATAGTGCCATTGACATATTCCACACCAACTCTAGCGTAATCCTTGGTGTAGTTGACAGACCACTGTGCGTAATCACGGGTGTAGTTGACACTCCATTGTGCATAGTCCTTGGTCAGATCGATAGCACGTTGTGCAACAAGCTTCAGGGCATCCACATCCACATTCTTGCTGTAGTTTCTGAGGTAACCGATGGCCTTCAGGGTGATGTTCTTTCCCTTCTGTGCGTACAACCAAGTGATGTTCTTGCCTTCCTCTACATACTGCCATGTCAGTTCAATGGTCTGGTTTACATAGGTCATGGTGAAGTTAAGGGTCTTGTTGGCAAACTCAATGGTCATGTTGACCAATGGGGTCTCCTCATTCAGGAACTTCCATACCTGGATTAAAGATCAAATTAAATTATTATGTTATTCAATAAGTTGGTCAAATATAAATAATACAATCTTACTGTAATGTTTAGAGAGGAAACTATGAAACCATTATGTATGTGTGTATGTCTGTCCGCGTTCTGGTATAAAGACAAATTGAATCAAGTTTTGTAAATGGTTGTTATTTGAAAACGGGAACTTTGATTCAAACCAAACTTGGTAACAATGATGTAAATGGTTGACTGAGGGACTAAAAGATTATTGATTTCAAAGTTCATATATGGGTCAAATGGGTTCAATGTGCAGAAATACTTTCAATTTTATATTCTTACAACCCAATTCATAGGTCGTTACTATACTTGTAAACAATAATAAGTGAGTGGGGGACTAAGATTATTGTAAGTCAAAGGGATCAACATGCAATTACCCAACTTGTCCCTTACCTTGACTGAAGTGTTCTTGACATAGCAGATGGTCTCATTGACAAAGATGATGGTCTGGTTAGCATAATGAACAGTCTGGTTGATTCCATTCCAGGTCAGGTTGAGTAGTCTCTCTGTGGAACCATTCAGGGTCTTGTTGAGGTAGTCAACAACCTCCAATACTGTCTGGTTTACATACATCTCAACTTGACGCAGGGTGACATCTAGGGACTGTGAGCGGCTGCTGTTTACCCAGAGAACGGTGGTGTTAGCCTTCACTGTGGCATTACCGATCAGATTGAGGGTTGCCATGGGGGCGTTCTCCAAGGTGTAGTCGGCCCAGAAGGTCACGTTGCTGAGGGCTACCTCGGAATAGTAGGTTACATTGCCTCGGACGTAGCGATTGTATTCTTGGCCCTTGGACAACAGGAACATTCCCAACTGTGAATGAATAAATTAAAATAAATTAACATAATATAATTAGCACAACTTAATGTAACATTGATTTCAGATAGGAGTGAGGAGGAATATTTCCAATGCCTTTAATAACATGGTATTGCATACATTAACCAATGCATCTTATTCAGACAGACTTAAATTGGAACATAGCAATAAAGCCACAATGTTCTTAACTGTATAAGTGTTTTTGTCTGACAATTTGACCAAATGTTCAAATATTTCAAAGCCACCTCAAGTAAATGTTATGGAAGTGTGGGTTGCAATGTAAAAGCTGCTGTCTGCAACCGGTTTATACAATCTGTAAAATACACAACATTAGTACAACTGGAACATAGTAAAATGATATATGTGCAGTTTAGAATATGATTGTACCCTGGGAGAATCCTTGGTGTAAGAAATTAGAATGTTTCAGAAGTGTGAAGATTAAAATAAGATTTGTTCTCTAAATGCTAAACATTCTTACACCAAGGATCAACCCTGGAACTCTTAAAATATTATATTGACAGATACACTTACCTCCATAGAGTTCATGTCAGTCATCTTCTTGAGGTAGGTGTTGAGTGTGTTATCGTCCTTGAGGATAATAGCCATACCATCAACCATAACCTTCTGTCCGATCTGTTGTCCGATCGTGTAGATGGTCTTGTTGTAGTATTTCATTGGTAGTTTGTTGATCAGATGGGTCTCGTTCTTGCTGATCTTAAGAAGATAGATAGCAACTGGCTTGCCTTTGGTTAGAGCATAGTTGACGGCCTTCTTCATGTACTTCTCGGCGTCTTTCAAGAGCATCTCAGTGCGTTTGGAACCTCCATTGCTGGTGTTCATCAACATCTGGATGTAGTAAGCGATGTACTCCTCATGATTCTCCTTGGCCCATTCGGTCTTGTTGGCGGTGTACTCAATAACCTGGAGAGAGTAGTTGACAGCCTTGTTGAGTGCCAAGTTGGTTACATTGATGGTGTAGCTCAGAAGAAGCTCACGGTGTGGTCTGGTGTAGTTGACCAACCAGAGGGTGTAGTTCCTTGTCTTGTTGAAAGCAATGACGCTGTAGGTAGATGTAAGGTTGTATGCTTTAATTGAGTAGTTGGCAGACATGTTGTATGCGATCAAAGACTGGTTGTAAAGAACCTGGCTGTAAACTCTTGTGAGGTTGAATGCCTGCATGGTCACGTTTCTGGTGAAGTTAAAGGCTACGAGAGAGTAGTTGGCAACACGTGGGTAGTAAGTGACGGTCAAGTTGTACACGATTGGATAGTACTTCTCGGTCAAGTTCTGGCCGACCTTGTAGTAATGCAGGGTGAAGTTACGGACAATTGGTGCATACTTGTTGAAGTTGGTAGTGGTGAAGTTGTACACAACTGGGTAGTATGTGATTGTCAGATTGTATGCTGTGTTGTTCAAGTACTTGATGGTGAACTTGTTGATAGGGTGACTATCATTCATGGCAATAAGCTGAATCTCGTTGATGATCATGTTGGTGTAGTTGACAAGGGTCTCGTTGAGATTGGTAATGTTGACCTTGCTGAGCATCTCATAGAATGTGGCATTGATGGATGTCAAGTTGACCTTCAGAAGGATCTTCTCAATAGTAGCGTTGATGCGGGTGAAGTTAACAACCTGCTTGAGGCTCTCTACAGTGGAGTTGATGCTGGTGAAGTTCATCTGTTGCCAGGTCTGGTTGACAAATAGGATTGTGGTGTTGAGTCTGGTTCGGTTCAGAGCTGAGATAAGGCTGTCAATGGTGGAATTGATGGTGGTGAAGTTACCCTCACGCCATGTCTCGTTCAAGAATACAATGGTGGTGTTGAGTCGTGTGCGGTTAAGAGCAGAAAGGATGGTATCAATGGTGGCATTGATGCTGCTGAAGTTTCCATCACGCCATGTCTCGTTCAAGAACACAATGGTCTCGTTCAACTTTTGGTTGGCAAATATGATGGCTTTGGTGGCAGTTGCGTTCACAAGGATGATGGTCTCATTCAGCTTCTTGCTCACAATCTCCATGGTGTTGTTCAGCTTGGTGATTACGGTGATCACAGTCATGTTGGTCCTGGCGCAGTCAATCTCACGCAAGATGGAGTCAATGGTGGAGTTGACAGAGTTGAAGTCAATGCGTCTGATGGTTGTGTTGACAAGTTGGATTGGCACGTTCAATGGTGTCATCTTGATGGCCTCGACAAAGCTCTCAACGGTTGAGTTGACTGAAGTGAAGTCCATCATCCTCCATGTCTGGTTGCTATAGAAAACAACTGCTTTACCGTAGAAGAGGGTTGTGTTGAGGGTCTGGTTCACCCACACCTTAGCGAGGTCAACTCTGACAAGGGTAGCATCAACGAGGCTGCCGTTGACAACGATCTTCAGAGACTCAATTGGATGGTTGTAGGTGTAGTTCAAGCCATTGATGGTGGTGTCGATGAGACGGCGGGATACCTCAAGAGTCTTGTTGACAGCGGTCATGGTCTCGTTGAGAGCCTTGTTGACAGCGGTCATGGTCTTGTTGAGAGCCTTCAGGGTGGCGTTGACAGACTTGTTCAGCATGTCGCCAGAGATAGCGCGGATTGCACGGAGGGTCTCTGGGTTCCAGGTGAAGTTGCTGTAGACAACATCGCTGCTGTTGAGCATCAGAATCCAGCTGAGATCAGTGATGTTCACATTCTGAAAGAAGACAAGAAGAAGAAGAAGGGTGATCGATTAGCAGACTGTAGTTTGAAGGGCAATGAAACATTTTGAATTTACAATCAGCTGACACAATTAGTTTTTGACCTATCGGTGATGACCACTGATTTCAACTCAAGTCATGGTGCCCATTAGTCTGTTTATCAAGTTGAAGGCTAATTGAACTTGACCTTAGAATATTCTTGGACCAAAGTCTTGACCTTGGATGAACTCAGCTCCATTTTGACATGTTCTCTCAATATTAATGTTTCTGTTTGATTACATGCCTATCTAGCAGCAGCTTATGTGAAAAGTAGTAACAAGATTTCTTTATGAGTTTAATAATTAAAAATGAGCAACTATATCAAAGAAAAGCTCAATATTATTTTATTTAAGAAGGAAACTTGACATTCCATGTCATGCTCTTTTTGGTATTAAAAACCAAATATTTGTTTCTATAGTTCAACAAGGAAACAGAATGATTTAAATTGTCAACCAAATACCAGTTATATCCAGTTAATATTTATACCATGCATGTTGAAAAATAAATCTACTTATTTGAAATTACTGATAACATAATACATATTTTATAAATCAGAAACTACTGATCTATGATTTTTATCATCAAAAACTCAACTTGTTCAGATCTGTGGGAGATGTCAGATATTCGCTGGTGCAGTGCACGGTAAAATATAACCGTTGCCAGGTCAACTGGCTCGCGCTAACTTTGTTAGGAACCACATATCACATCGATCATAACACAAAGCCTATGGTAGTATCATAATGTATGTCTTGAACTAGTAACCATGAGTTACTAATGTGCACTACATCAACGAATATGCACCTGTGTTATGGTCAAGAGTTAATTTTGTAAAGCGAAAGCAAGCATTTTGTATTGACTAACCAATACAAAATACTTGCTTTAACCATAAGCCATGCTAGTACTCACCTCCATGGTTTGTCGGAAGAGGCTCATGTTCAGCAAATCACCAACTTGGTTAAGTTCAGCCATAGCACACAGGGAGCCGCTGAGCTTGGGTACGGTGATGTTGAATAGCACTAGGTCGTTGTTGATCTTCTCAGTAAACATAAGAGCAGCCTCGTTGCCCATAACCCTGACGTAATGGTCAGTGAAGAAGACTTGGCTAAAGGTAGTGAAGTCTGTCAAATTCCACTGGTGTACCATAGAGCTGTTGAGCATAGCAGAGTTGAGGTGGAATTCAACAGATCGTTTGATGTTGAATTGACGCCAGCTGGTAACATTTTCGAACATGAGGAGTGCATCGAAGCCAGTGGAGGCTACTGGAGTGGTGACGTTCATGAGGAAGGTGCTGTTAGATTTGGTGAAGTTGAACATCGACTTGAAGTCTTCCAGTGACACAGAGGTGTTGGTTGTCATGTTAACCCATCGAGTGATGAACTCAGTGGTGAGGTTGAGGTTGGTGTGATCAAAGTTGAAGAGGCATCGGTGGTTGTTGATCTCAAAGGTACCGTTCATGGAGGTATTGTGCCATGGTGAGCTCATGTTGGCCAGAGTAGAGTAGATGAATCGCTCAAATCGGAAGAGACCAGCGCGGTTCTTGTCCTCGAAGGCATTGACAGTGGTGATGTTGACAAGAGGGCTCATCAGGTTCATGGTATGGGTTCCATTAATGAGGCTGTACTTTGTTAGGCAGGTGAAGTTGTTGAAGTCAAGGGCACCATTCATGTTGAAGTTGGCAATCTTGCTCTTCATCTCCACAGCAGTAGAGTAGTTAACACGGCCGAAGTTGAAAAGGCTGGAGAAGTCATTGAACTCACTGCCGGCAACAAAGCTGGTGCTGACAATTGGGGTCTTCATATTCATCTTCAAGCTGCTGTTGATGCGTTCAAATTGGAATAGCTTGCTGAAGTTGTGGAATCCGATCTCACCCTGGCTGCTGGCATTGAGGTAACGGCTGGCAAGGGTCATGTTGGCAGTTCCGTTGATACGGTTGAAGTTGAACAGACTGTTAAAGTTGTTGAATTCCAAAGCACACATGCTTGATTCTGTGAAGAATGGAGTGCTGATTATCATCTTGCCACCGCCGTTGATACGCTCGAAAGTGAAGATCTTGCGGAAGTTGTGGAATCCAAACTCTCCCTCGGTGGTCATGTTCAACCATTTGCTGCTCATGTTCATGTTACCGGTTCCATTGATACGGCTGAAGTTGAACAAACTGTTGAAGTTGTGGAGGCCAATTTCACCATCAGTGGTCATGTTGATCCATCGGCTGCTGACGTTCATGTTGCCAGATCCATTAATACGGCTGAAGTTGAACAGACTGGAGAAGTCGTTGAATTCCAGACCATAAGCGCTAGATTGGCTGACAAATGGAGTGCGGAGGTTCATTCTGACGCTGCCATTGATACGCTCAAAGGTGAAGATCTTGCGGAAGTTGTGGAGTCCAAACTCTCCCTCAGTGGTTGTGTTCAACCATTTGCTGCTCACATTCAAGATTCCAGTTCCGTTGACACGGCTGAAGTTGAACAGGTTGGTGAAGTTGTTGAATTCTACTCCTGCCATGCTGTTGGTCTTGATGATGGGAGTGCTTAGATTCATCTTTGCGCTACCATTGACAAGCTCAAATCTCCATGGGGTGCTGACATTGTGTAGTCCAAACTTGCCCTCGTTGGTCATGTTGAGCCATTTGCTGCTTACGTTCATGATGCCAGTACCATTGACACGAGTGAAGCGCCACAATTTGGTGAAGTTGTGCATGTCTACACCAACGAAGCCGTTTGTCTTCATGATGGGAGTAACGATGTTAATCTTGCCAGTTGTGCTCATGCGATCAAAGACAAAGATGTGTCGTACACCGTGGAGGCCGTGGGTGCCCTCAGTAGTAGCATTTAGCCATCTGCTGGTCACATTCATGTTGGCAGTAGCATTGATGCGTGAGAAGTCAAGCAGGCTGCGGAAGTCGGTGAATTCGATTCCAGCCATTGAGCCAGTGCTGAAGATTGGTGTGCTCATGTTCCAGCTACCCTCGGTGGTAATGATGTCAAAGTTGAATGCTTTGCGTGAGTTGTGGATGCCAAAAGCGCCATCTGAAGACACGTTGTACCACTTGGTGTTGAAGCGCATGTTTGCGTTGCCACCAAATCGGTCATAGTTGAAGAGGTCACGGTGGTTGCTGAGCTCAGAATCAAAAACGTAGGAGTTGTTCAGGTATCTGCTGACAAAGTGAGATTCTGCGATGCCGGCAATACGTTCGAAATTCAAGAGAGAGTTGAAGTTGTTGAAGGTAACATCAACATTGCTATCATGTTGTCCAAGAATGGTTGACAGATTGGTGGTACCGCCCAAAAAGACGCGATCATAATTGAAAGCACTGCGGAAACCATCCAAATGATATCCGTGGCTGCTAGTGAAGTTGGCTAGTCTGCTGTCGAACTTCATGCCGTTGTTCATATGGGCTCGGTTGAACTTGAACATCTCATAGAAATGCTGGAGTTCTGCATCACTTTCGGTAATGTAGCTGGTGAATGGTGATGTGATCTCCCACCTGTGACCGGCAAAGATGCGGTTGAAGTAGAACAGCTCACGGTGGTCATTGTCATCAAAGCGCATCTCATTGGTAGAGTTGATGATGGGGGTCTTCAAGTCAACGTGTGAGTAGAGGTTGGTGCTTCTGAAGGTAGTCAACTTTGAGAACTCATTGAAATCCATGCTGTTGTCTACGGTCATGTTGAACCATCTTGATCTGGTCATAATATTGGCACCTCCAACAAGGCGATCAAAGTTGAACAATTCACGGGAGTTGCGGAGGTCGAAGCTGTAGGTCTGGTTGGTGCTGCCAACAATGGTCTTGGTCTTGGCTACCATGTTTGCATTGATACCATCAAAGTTGAAGAGGCTCCTGAAGTTATTGAAAAGCACATGGGTCTCTCCAGCGTGGTTCATCAGATAGTTGTTTACGGTGGTACGCTCATCAGTCTGGATGCGGTCAAAGTTGAAGAGACTACGGAAGTTGTGCATCTCATGGCCAACACGGGTGGTGAAGTTGTGGTATCTGCTGTTGATGTTCATTGCTACGGTGGCATTGACCAGGCGGAATTCAGTGAGACTGTTGAACTGGTCAAAGACGAGCTCGCCAAAAGTGTTGAACACACCTACAGGTGAGCTTACATCAAGGATGTGGTTGCCGTTGATGCGATCGAAGGTAAGGATTCCGCGCATGTTGTTCCATTCCATGCCGTTGGTGGTGCTGGCATTCAAGAATCTGTTGTTAACTGTGGAATGCAGAGATACATTGGCAAAGGTCATGTTGAATGGTCCACGCATGTCCTGGATATCCATCTCATGGGCAATGGAGCCATTGATGAAGGGAGTCTTGATCTCACCCTTGATGCTGGAGTTGGCTCTTTCGTAGGTCAGGTAGCTCTTCATGCCATAGATGCCGTAGGCTTGTTTCAAGCTTGCGTTAGCAAGTTTGGAAATGACCTCGTGCTCAAGAGAGACATTGATGCGGGTGAAGTTGATTGGGTTGATGACGTTGTCAAAGTCAACTTTGTGCTTGAGGGTTGCGTTGGCTAGGCTGGTGTTCAATGCCCACAGCATGGTGCCGTTAATCTTGCCAAATTTCCACAGCTTTGTGAACTCCTTCAATTCCATTAGGTTGTTCATTGTGAGATTGACGAAGCGAGAGGTCATGTCATAGTTGATGGAGCCGTTCACCATAGTGAAGTTGAATGGAGAGACAACTTCACTTAAGTCTAGGCCAGTGTTGAAGACGGATTTGCCGAAGATGGAGTCAATCTTGTGGGTGATGTTGCCACCAACCTTCTCGAATTTGAAAACTCCGGTCATGTTCTTTACATCCATGCTGACACCCTGGGTCATGTTACCGAGGGAAGACTTGAGGTCTGATACCAAACTTCCGTAGATGCGGCTGTAGTCGACAAGGCTGCGGAATTCATCAATGATGAAGCTACCGTTGGTGTTCCACTTGAGCCATCTGGAGTTGATGTTGTGGTCGAGGGCAGCATTGATACCTTCAAATTTCATCAAGTTGGTGAATCTATCCATGATGAAAGAGCTGGTCATTGTAGAGTTGACAAGGGGAGTGTTGATGTCGTATCCTAGGGTACCGTTGATGTTGTCGAATCTCCATGGACGTCTCATGTTGTGAATATTGTAGGTGCCATTCACACTCATGTTGGCAATTGGGCTAACAAAAATGTGGTTGTTCATCAAGTCTACAGCTAGAGCACCTTCATCTGCCTTGCGGAGGACACAGCTTACGTTAGAGGTGGAGTTGAAGAAACGGCCACCAATCATATTAGTGTTGAATCCAGCATTGAAGCGATCGCGGTTGACGAAAGCGGTTGTGCTTGCCAAGATGCCAATGTTGGTCCTGGGACGGACAACCTCAACATTCATGCTGTGGTCGATCATGGAGAAGTCAAAGTGGGTGGCATGATCCAAGGTAGCGTTCACCAACCATGGGCTCCTGAAGATGATGGAGTTGGTCAAGTCGAGGCTAGACTGTAGGGTCTTAGTGATCAGATCATTACCAATGGTCTTAACACCATCAAGGTCGAAGATCATGGCCTTTGTCTTGACATCCATGAAGATAGCACGGATGTTAGCAATGCTGAAGTCTTGGATTGGTCCATTCTTGTGGAGGACATTAGAGATGTCTACCTGAACCCATGGGTGCCAGATAGCACCGATAAGGCTGATGTGTCTTGGTGCAACACTGAAGTTACCTGTAAATGGGTACAAACAAAGGAAAATTAAATAAAAATTAAATCACTTCATTACAAAAAATTGCCTTTATGACTAAAAAAAATGGAGTGTCATCAGTGAGATTGTAGTGGTAATCCTTCAATGTAATACAACTTGGGGACATTCGCGAGTCTAAGGAAACATATTGCCTTACAAGTTCTTTCGGTAATGGAAAAATGATATGATCTCAAATGCATGCTCCATTTATCTGTTATGACCCCAGTGATAAACATATTAACACTAGATCAACATAGCAGCTATAGTAAGGTCTAATGTATTGGGCTTCATTTACAATACTCTAATTTCAAAATATGGATTAAAACAACTGCATTGCAAACACACTAAACAACACAATTTGTATGGTATTTCGAAGGGGTGATATTACAAAGTGCTGATATGGTTGTGCACCTAGCCAGTTGTCACATAGGTGAAGCGAAACTGTGACAATCAACTAATGGCAGCGTGATTGGCCAGCCCCTCATTAGTAGGCAACCTAGATAGATGCCGCTTTATAAAGAAATGCCCATCATCATTATTATGTAAGTTGTCTGATTTGGACCTACTGAATCCAACATTCATCCATGGAAATAAAGTCCAAGGTGGAATGAAGTATAACAACATTGTTTTAAGAAGATTGGTCTTTACATTTGTGTGTATGTTGAATTCATCAGTTATGCCCTGATTTGTTACATGTTTTACATACCACCATGAGTGAGGTTGAACAGGTGCAGAAGTGTGTTGTTCTGGACAGAGCTGTAGTCAAAGACGTAACCAGAATCTGTGCTGTTGTACATGGTTGTGTTAAGTGTATAGTTGTAGACTGGAGAGATCACATTCCATTCCATGGTAGCGTTCATGGTCTTCCACAAATAGTTGAATCTATCATCAATTGTGACGGCTTTGTTGGTGAATAGCTCAGTGGTGGTGTCGTTGTAGCGCATTTCAATGCCATCAGAACCGTTGACCAGTTTGACCATCTTGGCGTTGTGAAGCTGGAAATTAGAGAGATGGAAGAACGAAGATAAGTTTTAGTGAATGTATAAGTATAATTTGAAGAAGTGAGAGTATAAATATATCAATTTATGCATTGAACACTATCACTGTCGTGGAAACTAAGCAAAGTGACATCATTTTAATATCAGTATTGGGTCTGTTTGAATTTGCTTACATATTGTTAGAAATGTATGGTATGCTGTAACTATGTTAGCAACAAGAACCATAGTTACTGTCTTGCCTCATTCTCCTCACTATATAGTTGTTGTTCTCTGAAAGTCTTGTATGTTATTTCCGGCCCTTTAGCATGTATAAAGAAAATTTGCCCAACAGTCATGCATAGGAAGTGTTGCTTTATAAATGTTCGGGGGCAAGAGATAGATGTGTTTTTGGCTCTTGAGCATGTTTAGAGCAGACTGCGCAAATGAAGTCTTACTTTAAACATGCGGAAGGGATGGAGATGCGATAACACTTACCCAGAGGAATGGAATAGAGGTGTTAAACTGAGCAGCATAGCTGTAGTTATTGCATGTCTTCATCGACTCATCAGTAACACGGGCGCTAAGACTGAAGTTAAGACGTTCAGATGTCAATGGTTTGGGGAAGCTGGTGTTGAAGTAGACCATCTTCTGCCATCTGCTGTGGTGGAGGCTTTCATCTCTCAGGCATAGGGTGTGGCTGACGTTGTAAGAGATCTTCTCCATTTGGTAGGCAGAGTCGCCAAACCAGGCTGTTGGTAAAGACAATAGGGATATCAGTATATAGGGGAAAGAAAGACCTGTATATAAAATAAAAGGGGTATGGAATGAATATTATAGGGATAGAATTTGGGTAGTATCATAGAGCACTATGTGGGTATACAACAGGCATGGTATCATTTGAGTTGAATGAGGATGTAATTTGGAGAATAGAGTATCCAATGAGTATCATAGTGATAAGTGTCAAATTATTTATTATAGGTAAACTTGAATAGTATCAAACAAGTATCATACAGATATTAAATATCGGGTATCACAGTATTATGATATACTTGACCAACTGCATATCTAGTAGGTATCATGAGGATATCGAAAGGATGTTATGAAGAGGATATCACATTGTATCATATATAAAATTCTTAGAATTTAACTTACCCATGACAGAAGGTTGGTTCTCAAAGACCTTGAAAGATTCAAGAATCTCTTTCTGGTCTCCTTCGTATCCATAGGTAACTGTGTGGTTCTTTTCGGTTGTAGAGTACACATTATCCAACTGGGTGAAGACTGAATGTCCGAAACGAGCAGCAGAGATCTTGAGGTTGCTGCTTTCTGGTCTCTTCTCAGATTTGGCAGTGATGTTTACGATACGAAGATTCTGAAAAGTTGACGGTAATAATATATGATGATCCAGCATGTACACATTTTAAAATTATTTTTGATGTTAAAAACTATAAAATGAATTTTCTGTAATACCGTAAGTGATTGACCCCATTCACCAATACATACATTACATATACTGGTGCCTCTCAATTCAGAAATCATACAATAAAAGTACACTTACATTGTAATAGTTCTCGAAGTCAACCATGATGTCGTTGTTGTAGTACATATCATCCTTGACGATGTCACTCTTGATGGTGAAGTTCTGGTTGACAACACTGATCTTGAGAAGACTGTCTCTCTCAACTGTCTTGTAGTTCTGGGTCTTCAGAGATTTGAGAACAATGAAGTCCTGGCGGTAGTTCTTGGGGTTGATACGGTAACCAGTTACTGGCCATGAAAGCTGTCTCCAGAGTGGAGTCTCATTGTCCCTGTAAAATAAATATGAGGCATGCTTTAAGATGAAATCACACGTGCATCAGGTAAAATGTTTCTCATTGGCACATAATATAATGGGTTTAAACATGACTAGTGCATCTCATTGCACTTTGCAGTACTAATTTAACAACATTTTCTCCGAAAATTAAAAAAGTGATACATGTTTGTAATTGTTTTATCTTGACTGTGTATGCTTGACTTACCAGTGGTATGTGACGTTAGTGCTGGCAATAAGCATACGAGCATCATGTACATATTGGGCCACAGCAGAGCTGTAGAGATCCATGACGGATACATTCCATACAGCGGTGTAGTTGGTCTTCTCCAAAGTAGTGCTGTTCTTCAGTGTCAGGGACAAGGAGGCGTTGTAGGCAGGGTTAAGGGCAGTGACGTTGGTCACAAACTGGTATCCGCTGGCCTTGGTCTTGGGGCAAGTGACATTCATGAGTCCACTGAAGAAGGTTACATTGGCCTCAGGGATGGAGAAGTTGTATCTGAACTCGGTCTTGGAGCGGTCAAAGGATGCTGTGGAGCTGATCTCACGGGTCATTTGCTCGCCTGAAATTACAATAGATTTATAAAATATTTATAATCAACATGCTGATAAATTAATGGTAAAACACTTAACATTATAGGTAAGGGTCACCTTGCTCAAATTCAATATCATATTTGTCTATGTTCATCTCTTATCCCTAACCCTCGAGGCACCTTTTCCAAAAAAATATTTTTCGCGGCCAAATACCGAAGGGAAAAAGGGCCCCCACACCGAACCCCGGACCTCTCGGTTCAGAGGCAAACGACTTACCACTGGGCCACGGGGGTCAACCATACTTGGCTAAGTATACTTCGCCAAGTATATATCTTAAGAATAAGAGCCATTATTTCATCGAAAAACTGCTCTGCCAGGTGACATAAGCACACCGCACCGTAGTAATTCGTAGCACTCAAGAGTGTTAGGGTTAATGAGACCAAAATTTGAAAAATGACAAATTGAAGAAAAAAATTGCTCCTTCCACCGGATGACACAAGCACACCACACCGTAGTAATTCGTAGTATTCATGAGTGTTAGGGTTAACGAGACCAAAATTTGAAAATGAAAAATTGCAGAAAAAATTCGCTCCTTAGACTTTGACATTGAGATATAATGTAAGCACAATATTTATATTTCTACAATTCACAATGCTACTAACCTGGGGCAGAGAATTTGAAGACCACGGTATCAATGATGTCAACAGTTGGTTTGGCGGCACTTCTTCTCATGATCCTCCTCACACCACTCTTGGGAGCAGATTTGATCTGTTTGTAGGCAGCTTCCAGGGTGACGGTCTTCAAGAATCTACAGAAGAATTTGAAATTGCAAAGTTCTCATCAATTTATGATATAATTTTTAATGACCAAATATGCTTTTTTATAATCTGTATTAACAACATCACGCATGTCATTGCATAGCAGTAAAAATGTTGATACATGTGGTTGTTCTTTGATAACATAGGATAGTTCTGACATCTAATGCAATATTACAATCTATTTTTCAATAACATCTTTTCCTGCAGAAAAGTTAAAGTTACTACTTTAATCAATATCAGAAAAAGCTTGATTGTGATAAAGCTTATATCACAGATTTTTGAATCAATTTTGTGGAAATGAAATAAAATGTTATTACTACTTACTTATCAAGGTTAACCATAGTCACGTTGAAGCTCATCGGTCCGGTCATTGGGAAGCGTGGAGCATGCTCAGCATAGCTAGCATTGGGGTAGGCGTATGATGTACAGAGATCAATGCCAAGAACATCAAGATCCAATTGGTCGCTGACACACCTGACCTTCTCAACACGATCCTCGAGGACACCTGGGACGAAGTGAGATGCTCCAGTTGTGTTCATCAAGTAGAAGTTGGTAGAGAAGTTAAGCAGGTTCATTGGGGTAGTGTTGTTGAGGTTGAACTTGATGTGTGGTCCATCAATGGTGATGTTACCCTCAAGACGAGATGCGTGGTAGACGGTGGCATTTGCCATTACAGCGTGGGAGGTGAAGTGTGGGAGCTCAGCAGCCATGGATCCGATCATGTTGATTGCACCACTGTAAGAAAAATGGAATTGGTTTTAAAACACAAAATTCAATCAATTTTGTGAAATCCTTCTAAATATATGGGTTTAATTGAGTATTTTTAACATATTTAACATTTTTAGCAATTTTAGCATTATGGTAAATGTTATAAAAAGGATAAAATATGAACATTATCCCTGCAAAGGGTTGAAGGGTTAAGCAGTCACTATTAAATGAATAGACAAATTTGATACTTCAATTTTGGTATTTTTTTGGTTTTTGTTGAACTCTTCTTTTAATGGTTTCTGTCTCCATCATTCCTATTTTAGACAACCTAAACGAAACATTGGAATCACTGGAAATTAACATCAATTCATATCTTACCTTGGGGCAAATCTTCCTGCAACAAAGATCTTTGGCAGTTGAAGGCCAACCTTTGCGCGGAGGCGGAGTCCAATGGAGACGGTTCCATTAAGGTTGCACCTGATTGGTAGACCACTGACTGTTGGCAGACGGAATTCCTTATCCATAAAGACCATGCTCTTGGTAATGTTGTACTCCATGCCATTCTGGGCGTTCTGCATCATCTAAAAATGGCAGCAAAACAGTTTTTCACAAATTAAAAATTTGAAAACTATCAATTTTCATGGGAATCAAAATGCACAATATTAATTTACTTATCACTTGGTCATTACATGATCATTACATGATACAATTCAACTAACAGAAGCAATCAATATTTATATACTAACCTTCATAGCCATCTGCATAAGACCATCCTTGGTAAGGTTGACCTTGGGGACCATGTTGATAACATCTTCAAGAGTGATGAATCCAACTTCCTGGTCTAGAAGACGAAGGTAGATGGAGGCAGCTGGGGACAGAGGCATCTTGGAGATCTCCTCATGGATGTTTTGGATGTTCTCATGGATGGTGTTGGGTAGAAGTCTTGTGAGCTGTAGCAGATGAATATCACAAATTGATGTCAGTGGTTAGTGTGGATGACTATATTTAGGTTGACAGTTTAATAACTATCCATATTCACATCACTAACAAAGATTTAAATACTAGTATTTAGAGATCTTAAACTTTTATTTATAAGTGTACCACTTGAGAAGTCTGCAAAGTTGCCTGCCATAGTGCATATAATTATAATCATGTTATATTACTGTTATTATCTTTATACATTGTAATAGCTGATGCATGTGCTGATCCTTTGATAAAATAAGTAAGTAAAAAATTACAAGAAAAGGCATTTAAGTGTAACAATCTGTACCTCATCAACACGTTCCTGGAGGGTTGCGGTGATGGATCTCTTCTGTTTGCTGTTCATCTTGCTGTACTTCTCATACATGTAGTCTGAGGTAGCCTTAGCCTTCTCGGTGATAACATTTGGCATCTCTTCCATGTCTGCGCTGACAACGTCCATCACATGTGGCTCTACTTGGTTGTAGATATCACGGATGACCTGGATGATCTTCTGATCGATAGCAGAGAACATGCTTCCCAAGATGTCATCAGGGAAGAAACCTTGTGGTCCAAATAGGGCCTCTAGGGTTGGCTCAAATCCTTGCATGTCAATGCCAGTCTGTGAGGGAGATAGATGAAAATGTTAAGTACAAAACAGGTGATCCTATAGTTTTAAAGAGACATGTATGGTGGGCCGTGCAATTACTTGGATTTAAATGGAATCAATGATCAATTAAAAATATTAATTTTGTACCTCGAACATGGTCCATTCCTTGCCCAAAAGGTTCATGCTGGTCTTGAGCATAGCTGCACGCATCATGTAGGTCTCTGGGTTGTGGATAAGGTTACTCTCAATGCTGCCACCGAATGTCTTGTTGACCTTCAGAAGCTGACCAATGGTTTCACTGAAGAGGGCGCTATCGAATGTCTCGTTGAGGTAGCTGATGATGCTGTCAAATTGTGAGATGTTGACAACCTTTGAAAGCTCAATGTTGCGGGAAAGACGACGGATGTCACGTGGGTAGTCTGGTAGAGCCTGCTCACCGAGGGCCTCTCTTAAGGTCTTCTTAATTCTGAAAGTGGAGAAACAAAAAACAGTAGATTAGAGTCTTGACTTTGGTTTACACTGATTTAGATTTGTATTTGATGAGATTCAACTAACCATGTTCAATAGGGTTATGATTATAAACCACAAAGTAGTATGTGTTCATTTTGGTTTTCAAAATTTAAAACAATTTCAGACCTAAAAAGTGAATGATAAAAACCATTGGACTAAATGGCAATTCATATAAAACATGTGCAATTTCCAATTCAATCAATCAACTACAGATGTCCTTATTGTTGTGAATGGTAGTGAGTGAATACATAATCTAGCTATGAATGTCTGCTCATTTACATCTGATTTAGATAACTATTCATATGTCATAATAACAATACATAACAATACTTACTCCTGTACACTGTCGCTATCGGATTCCAAGATGTTGTCCAAATGAGAGTAGACAAAAGCACGGACTTGGGTGATTGGTTCATCGCTCAACATGTAAAGGATATCGGCAACATCAGTGACATGTGGCTGGCTGCGCATGATCATCAGGTAAGAAGCCATTCTCAGCTCAACATCCTCATCTGTCTTCAGGACGATTCTCTTCAGGGAATCACGGATGTCACGTTGGATCTCAAATTTGCGCATGGCCTGTACAGCAGCGTTGGAGATGTTACGGGGTACATCTTTGTTCTCAGCACAACGGATGAGGCGTGTTGCCATCATCTCATCTACCTGGTAATGGCTGCTATCATAGTGTAGGGCAGCTTGTCCAATGTTTCCAATAGCCTGAGAGAACAAGGACAAAACAATCACAAGTTTTATTTTTTTATTCTTTTTTTAAACCTGAATGAGAATTAAAAATAAATGTCAAGAGGGTTTTGAATTGCATAAGATAACCTAATCCAATTCCCTAAAGTATACTATGCCATAATTATGTGATGTCTCACAAAATGCTTCCTGATATTTTCACAGAAAAATGTAATCAGCGGCTTTATAAGATAAGTATTTTAAAATATGGATGTTGAACAATAATCACTCCAAGATTGATAAATGACATCTCACCTTGAGGGCAGTGTAGACCTGGCGGTGGTGCTCTGCTAGTACGCCACCATCGATAGCGTTGCTTGGCATAGAGCAGTCATGACCAATGATGCTGCTGAAGAATGCAATGGCATTATGGATCTCATCGGGAAGCTGTGGAAATCGATACAATTGTGATTCATTAAATGATCAACTCATCACTTGAAATGTCATGTTTGTTTTTAATATTCACCTAATTGCGAATTTAAAAAGCTCACATTATTTCATTTTAATCTTCTGAATATAACTATTTGTCATTAGCCCATTTACAATATTCTTTAAATGACAGACTGTTTCAAGTTCCCCAAACCCAAACTTCCTCAAATAGCAAATTGTTTCAATCAAGTTCCCAGTATCCAAGATTCCCCTAACTGTCCCTCAGATTGTTTCAATTCCCATGCTACTTACTCTGCGCTCATTCCTGAGTGATGGGTTGTTGTTCCAGTAGTTGTTGATCATGATTCCAAGTGGAAGGAATGTCGACTGTGTGCGATTGTAGAAAGCAACACGCAGAGTCTCCTCGATCAGGGTCAATTCTGGGTAATCACGAAGAGCCATTGTGTACATGACAAAGTCTGCAACAGGTTTGCTGATCTCTCCTTCAATGATGGCGGTGTTCAAGACACGGAAGCACTCCATTGTACCACACTGTACAAGAGCATCATGGACAAAGGTCCTGCAAGGAAAAAGGGTAAGAGAGTGAATTTTTATATTTATGAGGACCATAGCACTAATTGTAAATAATTAATTTTGGTGTATAAACATTGACAATGGTCAATATTTATGATTGACTTTGATGTTTACTCAAATTAAATGTTATTTTCTCAAACATAAGTCAAGCATATAAATCGATGCACATTTGTCTTTTTGTTTTTTATGTTGGTGTTTGTTTGTTTACTTGTTTGTTTGTTTGACAAATACTGGACTTGGTGGGTTTTAAAATACATGCAACTTACTTGATAAGGCTAAGCTTGAGTGGGTTGTCACGGCAACTCTCATAATACAATGGGCAGTTGATGGATCTCTCGTACAACTCGTGGATGGATTCATTGTTGAGCTTGCGGATGGCACCAACAAACTGGCTGAAGAGTTGTGGGGTGTCCATTGAAATCTCTTCCATGGTTCCTCTTACAAGGGCTTTGAGGGTCTCGGTGGCATAGGTTGGGTCATCATTCTTCATGTTCTCTTCATCTTCATGCTCGAAGATGAGATTGGTAGAATACCTGGATGCTGTAAGAATAGAAGACCAAGGTTGGTGATTATTTGTAAATCAGTGTCTTATGGTATACTTTACTACCAACCAATCCTGACTTGATAACTATTTCACAACAACCAATTCTGACTTGATTCTATTTCAAATCAACCAATCATGACTTGAAAATTATTTCAAATCAAGCATTTATTTACCTTCATCACGGATTGGTGTGACAGAGTTGACCTTATCCTTCTGTGAGAATTTCAAGTCCTGTGCGATCTCAGTTCTGACACCCTTGGTACCGTCATAGCTGAATGGCCAGAATGCATGGGATTCCCTGCACTTAACACGTTTGATGGCATCCCATTCCAGCTCATAGGAGCAGGTTTGGTTGGAAGTGATGAACTTGTCGACAATTGGCTGTATAAAAAGAGATTAATCTCATGTTAGAAAATACTAAATTAAGCTTACTTTTGTCAAAACAACAAAACCTAAATACTTGATTTATTTGACATCCAACTTCACTCATACAAAGAGGTTCTGATCTGCATACAGGAAATCTAGAACACAAAGGCCTATGAAGTAGAACATGAAAATTGGGATATCATACTCATTGATTTTTATGCTCGAAATATCATGTTGAAAAAGATATTTCAAAAGAACCGCCCCCTCCCCCCCCAAAAAAAAACACACAAAAACAAACAAACAATAAATAAATTTATCAACAACAACAAAATTGTACTAGGCTGATGCCAAGACAGAACCAAAACTCATTAGATACATAACTCATCAGATGAGACTTGTCCTAAGACTACTGTGATTTTACCCTACTGCAGTATACTCACTGTGTTCCAGGCGTAACTAAGGAGGGAGTTTGATTCCAATCCAGCAACTGGTCTGCCTTCGCACTTGTTAAGATCTTTGGTGATCTCCAATTCTTCTTCTCCATCTCTTCTCGCCAAGACACGTCGTGTTCCTGTACAGTTTCCACTCACGCATGGTGCTACCACCTCCATGACATCTTCTGAATCTTCTGGCTGGAACTCCAAAGAGACCATGTTAAGAATACCCCTCTTGATGTTCAGGATGTGCTTTGATTCATCTGGATGAGCCAAGACTCTGCTGATGATGCCATTTTCAACGTGTGCAATGACATCGTACATTGAGAGGGATGATTCAAAGTCTTTGCTTGCCTCATGACGACCGAGTTTGGTAATTTCCTCAATGTCATCAAGATGTCGGAGTGCGCATTTGTCCACATTCAATACTAATTTGCAGGGTTCCGGTACTCTGATCTCTACATCACACCTGTACCTTAGACCTGTGCCTTTCTCGCTGGTTCCCTCTACTGTGGTTAGGGATAGAGCCTCATATTTGAATTCATAAATAGTGTTGACCTTAAAGCGGCTGTTGGCTATTGATAGAAAGAAAAGAAGATAAAAATGAGAATCTGTTAATATCAAAATGGAACAAATAGCGCAAAGCTGGTAAAGCCATTTACATTGGTCTATATTGGGCTGATTTATGCATGGCATTGAGGTCAACTAAAATGTTTAAAGGTCCACAGTTTAAGCAGGGAAATAATGTCCACTTTTGAAGAAAAAATTAGTGCCTTGAAATAGCTTGCTAATACTAGCCTGACACTTCTGTTGCACAATGACATAACCAACAGTAGCATATGCCCCCTCTCAGAATCCTTTCTCCACAGTGTCAGTGAAACAACAGATGATTTTATCACCCTTGAATAACAAACTTACCCCCTTTCTACCCCATAACTTGTGAATGTTTGACCTAAGTTATCAAATCAACCAGGGCCCTAAATATCGCATCTTGAGTGAACTTAGGAAGAGTTATTCTTTACTCTTCTTTAGCCAGGGCAAGAAGAATATTTAAGAATTCTTCCTAAAATGAGCTTCATGATAGAGGGTTAAGTTCTAAAGTTTGACATAGGGTCTACATAATGAAGATCAACTCATGAATTCTTCAACAATCTTCTTAAGAAGAGTTGATAACTTAAGAAGAATAACTCTTATCTTTCATGCTTGCATAAGTAAACAATCATCACTGAAATGTTTAAGTTTACCCCAATAACCCCACTCATTTGAACCAAGATGTAAAGGCCTTTCCTCGAGCCCACCAAAAATCTTCTCACTCCCCTCTCAGGTAGTGGGGTAACTAGACATTTCCATTGGGGGTTGGCGGGCGCGGAGGGACAAAATTATCAGAGGGGTGTGAATGCCCCCCCCCCCCAGAGGGGCATGAAACATCCCACCCCTCCCCCCGCTGGTTACGTCACTGCTTCCTGGGTTGTTTTATCGCCAAAAGGGGTGTGCCGATTATGTATATTGTTTAAGCATCTTATCAATTTTAAACAGATAGTTGTATTTACAATGATTTGTTGAAAGGTCCAAATTGATAAAGTTATCAAGATAGCAACTATAGGATATATGTCACACTAGATAGGTAAACCTTATTGTTTCGTAATTCTAAATAAACATCAATTGTTTGATACTTAGGGGCCAGTTTGGCATTGTTTCACAGTCAATAACTATTTCAAAACACCTAGATAGTTTTAGGGTAGCAGGTATACTAGCCCTCTGGACATGATGGTCAGGTGTATCAGTTTTGGTTATGAATGTGTCGCAATATTTGATATGCTTGAACTTGAACTTCAGTGGAGTGGAGAGAGGTCATTGAAACCTACCCCCCCCCCCCCCCCCAATGTTCCAGTGATGGATTCGTTGACATTCATTTAACTTCAGCCAATTTTTAAAAAAAATCTTCAATTGCATCTAGTATCACAACCAAATGGGCCATTGAATTTGTAATTAATATCAATAATAGTGGATCAAATTATAAGGAAACTCCCTTTACATGCTTTACAAGAACACAGGGACAGGCTACTTAAAAAGCTTAATCATTAAGTGTTCTCTAACACCATACCTCTTCAGAATTTCACATAACTTACTGTGTTTTAATCAACACAGAATTGCTGGTTGGGTCTATGTATTAATTTGAATAATATTATATTACATTTCATCACAGGCCTTTGATCTTGAACATAATAATATGACACCATATACATCTGTAACACATGTTTTATATTCTTTGCTTACTGAATTATTTATAAAATTAATATAAAATCACTAGGGTTAGGCCTATGGCCATTGCACTTTCAGTAATTGATCGTCAAATAGGTTGAGTGCCACCCCGGGCTTCATAGGCCCACCTGCATTCTGCATAAGCCACCAATCACAAGGACATCATGATAAATCTCGAAACCCGAGAACCGCAAAATTCTAGAGTTACGGGCCAATAGAATATTTCAATTCAATAAAGGAGCCAAACAAAACACTTCGTCAATTGGTCAATGGATGGCAAGAGAGGAAAAGGCCAGTGGCATGCCTAGATGGATGAGGGGTAATCCCCCCCCCCCCCCACCCATTATATTTGAGCCCGTCGGTGTCGGTCATTGTTGGTTGAGATTGGTACTGTCGGTTCACTTGACAAGGCTCAAGGAATTTCATTTATCTGTCGTAAATGCTTCAAAATGACACCCCCTCCTCTGATGATTGGCCATTACAATACAGTAAAACCTTGTAGCTTCTTGGGTCTCGCTCCCCGGACACCCCCCCCCCCCCCCCCCCCCCCCCCCCGCCCCCCTCTCCTATGAAAAACCTTCGCCAGGGACAAAGCATTTGAACCAAGTCCAGTTGACGTATTGCGCATTGAGTAATTGAAGGCTTCAGTGCCATAATAAATTATTATTTATAACATCATGACATCATGATTACTTTTATAGGCTTTACTCCCCGCTCGCTGTACTCTAACCCAAACTTTAACAATAGGTTAATCTTTGTTATCCAGCACTCCTGGTGGCAGTATCAATTGTTCACGCTCCGTGGTGACGACACAGTGACACAAAAACTTTCAGTTCAATAACTGATAGCGGAGTGTCGTTATATTGATCTATCAGTTAGAAATTAACTTATTACTGATTGTTCAGTAAGCAAGTTTAGCACGTTATTGTATTATTCTTGCCCCGGCCATGTATACACTTATACAACCATGCAGTTCAAAGATTATCACTACCCTGTAGATGCAAACAGATAAGAACTGTCATCCTGATAGCATGTATGTCAGTTTAGGTTCTCTATTTACTTACTCTGTATCAGATTAAGAGCATTGAACAGTTTGGATTATGAAGTTTGACACTGCTTTTGATTCATCATTATCATATACAATAATTGCAACATCAAACTTCGTCATTGCAACACACTACACAACATAACAAATTATATATTCAAGTTAATATTTCTTAATTTTGTTTTTATATATTCTGATGGACTTAACAAGTTCATACATTCCCTTTTCCGATTAGTTATTTAAAACACAAAGTAATAGTATCAAAATGGGTTGATATCAATTGTAGGCTACCTTAACGTTTTAATAATTGCCGTATAGGGCCTACAAGGCGTACATTACATTGAAAATAGAATTATTGCGCGAAGATCAATTCCCGGGGATCAATTACAATATATAGCTTGATGCAAACTTCATTGTGATATTAAATCTTCGACCATGAATGAAGTAGTAGACTGTGGAGTAAAACATAAATTTTCCAACACTTTGTGGCGGCGATGCTCGAATTCAAAATCAGAACATATGATGAATATGATATTCTAATTCAAAAGACGCGCGAAAGCATAGTTACTAATAAAATTGTACTTACTGCATTTAATATCTTCGACGGGCCATGATTCCTGATTCCATGGAACAGGAACTAGAAATAAAAGAAGACAAAGATAAAAACAAATAAGCATCAAATAAAAAGGATGGCAAGAAATCTGAAACATTAGGCCAATATTCCATCAAATATATTTGAATAAGTGTATATTTGGTCTTTCAGCCTTCTGAAATGCATTTATTTGAATTTGCGGGCCCTTTGAGTAACTTGTTTGATCTTTCAATTTAACGATTTGTACATAATGAACGATACCTTCTTGGCGACATTGATATGTCGCATCCTACTCAAACTTTCAAATTTAAGTTTGGGCTTAATTCACCTAGAACGGGACCTGACCTTAACAATGCAACTTTCAGTCTTATCTCACCAATTACTGAACCAAAACTAGACATGTTTGTACTTATTTTAAGTTTCAAATATGAATGTGGAATTCAATACATTTTGACATTTTTGAAACATTTTGTGAACTTTTGGAACTGTCGTCTGCAGACGACTGCCGCGTGGAAAGTGTTAAGATGCACGTGTATTTTAATACTTTGTTGACATTTTACAATAATAAAAAAATCGAAGGCACGAAAGAGTCTTCAAAGTTCAATGAAATCGAATTATTTTTAGGCCTACTTCAATTTTAAAATTCAATGGCAAAATATGAAAAGGATACAACCGGTCAATAATATCGTCTATCAATAATATCGTCCAGAAATCGACACTGACTATGGCTTTGTTCCCGTGGGGTTCTTTCAAAGCGCTTGTAATTATTTATTTATATAATGACTATCTGTGCTATAATAGAGTCAAAACTCGGGTTGTTCAAATTTGTTATGTCATCGCGCGCCTCCCTCCCGCCACCGAATAGTTTTTGTTTCCCCCACCCACAACGCAAAAAGCACCTATTCCGTGTGCCTATGCAGTTGCCAAATTGCATGCCATGTCTTTTATTTGTTTCTTTGTGAATGTTTAAACCAACATTGATTGAACCTGGGGATATTGCACAACGCATTTCATCACTAAATCCTAAGGAAAGCCGGGCAAGAAAGTTCGATGAACTGACCATTTGAGCCAAATTGCGGCTTTATTGTATTACAAGTTACACATTTTTGGATTTACAAATAGGCCTAATGTATAATCATATATAAGCTATTACAAATAGCAAGAAATTGCGAAACCTTCAAAACTCGAAAACAAAATTTAGGACAATAAACTTCACACATCCTGAGTACCGCGAAAGTAGATTATTTTTCCCGACCCTGGATACAGTGCTCATTGGCCGCACAAACAAGAGCAAACAAGAGCAAGGGTCCTTCCTTGTTAGGATTTCATTTGCATACAATAGACAGAGCATGCGCCGCGTGAATACATCAGGCATGAATGAATCGCTGCCGATCAGCTGGAAAAGATTAAAGATCAGCTGGTCGATGTAAACAAAGTTTGTGGCTCTGCACTGCAATAACACTGCGTCACATACATTAGATTGAACAAAGAATGCAAATAAATAGGCCTATTTCAAGATGTAATAATGAATTATATTATAAAATTAATTTAAAATAATAGTTCTGAATCGCACACAACGTGTCTCTGATATATAAATCCACAGCATATAATCCAGTCCAGTGGCCAGGCGAAGACAGAGCGGCATTCGATTTCACAAAACTCGCTTAAAAGCACGCATAACGTTAACGTAAACCGCGTGTTGTTATTTTTGAAGTTAATGTAATTAGGTATAGGCCTATTTAAATACTACACACAACTATTTATTATAATGAGAAAACGATGCATTTTGATAAGTGTCATCAAAGAAAAAAGAAAATACATCACTTGCTATGATGAGTACGATCTGCTGCAATTAAGTTATATCATAAAATAATATAAATATTCTTACAATACAGAGTAATTAACTATAAAAGCAAATTTAATAAACCAAATTATTATAATGATAACTCCTTGAATAAACTAACTTTTAAAATACGAAATATTGTACTTACTTGCCAACGCCGTGGCGACCAATAGTAACACAATAGGTAGCGACTTCATTGTTAATCTTTGGTCGCTTGCCGCTTATTCAGTACTAATGTTTTTCAGAGCGGTCCTCCGAATATATACCGCTGAGGATGTCAGGGGGCACTACGAGAACATTAAATTGGGAACTATCTCTACCGTGTGGCTAGTATCCAAAGGTTGAATGCCTCTTCGAGGGAGTTGGCGACCCCTGTTTGTTTGCGCCATCGGTGCTGGAAAACTCGAAATCGCTGATGAGTAAATTACCATAATGGCTCTTGCATAATTGCGTTAGAAAACACCGAGCATGAAATTAATTATGCAAGGCAAACAATGTTGGCCAATGGAAAAGTTGTCTCCGGGCAAAGTATTACAATCTCTTACACAGGGGTGCGCGTGTGTTCGAAGTAAACAAGATCAGGATGTACTGTATGAAGGGAAGATCTATATACTATATTTTTAATAGCTTTGAGTTTTGGTTTGATCAAGGTATTGCCTTTGTATTGGTTTGATATGCCTAATAATAGCTATATGCAATGCATGTAGGGCACCGTTGTGTTAAAATAATCTCCCCGTTTATAGAAAGTGAGTTTAGGGTAAATTTACAAACACCCTTAGGGTAAGGGAAGTCTGGCCTGGGGAAAGTGGGAGGGGGCGATCTGTGGATCTTGGTGCAACAATACAATGAAGACTCTTGGATATATTATTATTAAAAGACGAAAGAGATACGCATACGACGTCTCTCTAAACATTTCTTGGCATGTTTTATGATATATGAGCATAACGTTTTTGCACCAAAATAGAGGATGCTAAATAAACTTAACATTTTAAAGACTTTCAAGTGGGCTTAAAACTGAGGTAAAGCCCGGGGTTAAGACAATTATTTTAGAACGCAAAAATCCAATGGACACTATATTTTGGTGTATAGGCCTTTAACAAGTAGGGTCTAAAATCGACGGTGATGTACATGTTTGATAATCCAAGAAACAGTAAACAAATCAAATTGCAAAACAACGTTATTTTTAACGATGCACAAAGCAAAGCTACTACAATGAAATAAATCCCCGCTTATTTTTAGGCTGTGTTTGTTTAAGAGCACGCGATCTGCGAGTGATTTGTTGAACATTGGTCCAATTACGGACTTCGTTTCACGTGCATTGGTTTTGGTATCTATACGCAATCTCGCTCCTCTTTCTCGTTGCATTTGATAGCGTATAACACTATCAAGGCATATGACAACTATTACAAGTACTTTTTAATGAGGATGAAGTTCAAAGATAAATTTCATCATATTTAAATTTAATAATAAGCTCGTTTGGATTCGTATGCATTTACTGGGTAATACTAATTGTTTATGAAAGCCCCGGATCAAGCATACGAAAAAACGAATAAGATTTGAACCCGAGGGAGAAAAAAGCTACAAAAATAAATACAAATAAAACGTAATAGTAGGCCTACAGGTAAAACGCGAAAAAACGTAATTTTCTGGTTTTTGAGACTCCCCAAAATGAAGTGCAAAGATGACATTCCAACATTAAGAAAAATTGACACCCTTCCTGTGACACAAAATATAAAATGCTTTCGAGGATGAGTTTCTTTATATTTTCTTTATATTTAAAAGCTTTTTTTTTTACATCTTGCCCCATTTTGAAATATATATGAAAATAAATAGGCCATTTGATTTAACCTTTTATGAAGCCAAAAATTTATAGAAAAATGAAATACATAATTTTGTTTCGAATTTGGTTTTGAATTATGTTTTCCAGTTCTATGATTCGTGCCGTATATATTTTTGTATGCGTAGGTTTAAGTTTATTATTTCACAATTCCATTTTTAATTTGAAGTTTATTATTTTAAATTTATGTTTGGGAAAAACATATTAAAAAAATAAAAAACCTCAACTTATACTATTTAAAAAACACATCTGAAATATATAAATAGGCGTGCTATGCTCATACAATTTGCACAATTGATTGAAATATTTGCACAGGGTCGTATTGTATCTTGACTCCTGTCATGGTGGTTAATGAACTTGACATTGTTGTATTGCGCAAACGATATACAGGTTCCTATATATATACATCTATATGCTGACATGTCCATAAAGCGTGCCCGATTTCATCAACATGTTCAAGGTCAAATCTTGTTTCTATAGGCCTAAATTAATAATAATAAACATGATAAAAGTAGTTCACACTTGGAACAATCGAAGTTCTATGATTGACGGATTCGGGAATGTTGATTAGATAATCATTGTAGGCCAAGGCATTTTAATGTAATGTATCAACCAAAATCCTAGGTATGCGGCCTTTTCCTATAGGTATTTGCCTTAAAAAAGGCAAATACCTAGGATTTTGGTTCTACATTAGACTGTTAGTTCAGGACCTTTGTTGGCCATGTATAAATGCCAAATATATACATTATATATACTGCCCAATCTATATATCTCTGCAGTGACTGACAATGGTCAATGTTATTGTTAGTACTTAGTATAGTAGGCCTAGTATTACATGTATATGATTTGAGTGAAAACAAGTAGCGCACGCACGGGGTATATATTTTTGAAAATATGTCAGTTTTTCCCTTATAAGGCACGAAGTTTCCTCATATAACAATTTCCACCTTTCCCCTTTTTTATCTAACTACTTAAGGCATTTTTCTCAACCCACTCCCTCCCCTTTGATTGCTTTTAGTCCTTCATTTCCTCACTTTCCCCATTTTTGCTCTCACATTTGACCGAGTTTCTTCGCCATTTGTTTTCAAAAAGTGTTGAGTTATCCAATCCTAACGAAGGAAGTAGGCCTATTCATACTCAAATCAACCTATTTTATCATTGTCCCAAATCCGACTCATTCTACGGCTACTCCGTAATAATTTTAGGCTAATTGGTAGGCCTTTTGAATCTGGGATTTAGGGGTATGGTCGAAGGAGCATACCATGCAGGTCTGGAGCATACTATACGCAAACGAACCTCTAGGTCTGGTCAATCCCGATCCCGTGGATCATCCAGAAAAATCGCGAAAATTGCCAGCAAAGCCAATGACTTGACAATACTTTAATCTGTTAATGGAGGGAACAGTTCTTTGACACTGACAGCTAAACCCATCAAGTTTTGTTCGCTGTCAAAACGTTATGTATATTGAAAGCAAATGATGTAAAACAAATTTAAACAGTTATCATAAGTTGGTCTTTATCTTAGCAGTCAAAGGTCTTCATGAATCTAATTTTTGTCTTCACCGCAAATCAAGAAAAGGCGTAACAGGGGCCGTATTTGTTTTATTAATGATAAAAATTGTGCAAAGTAGCACTTTATTAATGACATGTTATTGCATCGTGATTGCATTATAGATTATGTGATCTTTTCCAGGGGAAGCCCTCAATCCTCGAAAAAAATTGGTAGCAGATTTTCTTGCAGATTTACATTTCTGATCATAACTCGTGCATACATTCGATACGATTCTTAATTACTTCAAAATCATGGTTTTAGAGTGAAAATAAACTGTCAGGTTAACGGATAGTTTATTTGTTTACTCTAAATTCACTCTAAAATCCTGATTTTGAGGTAATTAGGAATCGTACCGCTCTGTAACTTGGACTATATTCATGATTTATGATCAGAAATGTAAATCTGCAAGAAAATCTGCTTCCAATTATTTTTCGAGGATTGAGGCGTCCCCTAGAAAAGATCACATAATCCCTTCAAAATCATGGTTTTTGAGTGAAAATAAACTGTCAGGTTACTCTAAATTCACTCTAAATAAATCGGATATATAATTAGACGAACAAAGTGGAGCAACGTATTACGCTGAGATCATGTAATGATGTCGTGTGTTGTTGCGTAAAGCAATCACAACAACCAGTAAGCGTGATAATATCTGGCCCTGTAATCATCTTTTAAATGAGTTTATGTAAATATAGCAAGTCAAAGAAAGAAACAAACTCAAGTTTACGAAAAGTATAAATTTGGTTACTATCAAACATAATGTGGTACCCTTTGGGTTTAAATGTGTTTCTAAAAGGATATTCCTATATATATTGGCGCACGTAGCGCGAATAAAATGTTATTTTTATACATATTTAGTTTCGATTCCCCGGATTGACGTCTTGAAATAGGATACAAATTAGTAAAATCCCTTAAATTTCCAAATCAAATGATTGAAGGATGGTTGGAAGATTGAAGGATGGCTGTATGATTGAAGGATGGTTGGAAGATTGAAGGATGGCTGTATGATTGAAGGATGTCTGTATGATAGAAAGATGGCTGTATAATTGAAGGATGGCTGAATGATATAAGGATGCTTGTTTGACTGAATGATGGTCGTATGATTGAAAGATGGCTGTATGATTGAAGGATGGCTGTATGATTGAAGGATGGCTGTATGAATGAAGGATGGCTGTATGATTGAATGATGGCTGTATGATTGAAGGATGGCTGAATGATATAAAGATGTCTGCATGATTGAAAGGTGGTTGGAAGATTGAAGGATTGCTACATGATTGAAGGATGGCTGTATGAATGAAGGATGGCTGTATGAATGAAGGATGGCTGTATGGATGTCTGTATTATTGAAGGGTGTTGGATAATTGAATGATGGCTGTATGATTGAAGGGTGTCTGTATGATTGAAGGATGGTTGTATGATTGAAGGATGTCTGTATGGTTGAAGGATGGCTGTATGATTGAAGGATGGCTGTATGATTAAAGGATGGCTGTATGATTGAAGGATGGCTGTATGATTAAAGGATGGCTGTATGATTAAAGGATGGCTGTATGATTAAAGGATGGCTGTATGATTAAAGGATGGCTGTATGATTAAAGGATGGTTGTATGATTGAAGGATGGTTGGTGGATTTAAGGTTGGCTGTATGATTGAAGGATGGTTGTATGACTGAAGGAGGGTTGGAAGATTGAAGGATGGCTGTATGATTGAAGGATGGTTGGAAGATTGAAGGATGGCTGTATGATTGAAGGATGTCTGTATGATTGAAGGATGTCTGTATGATTGAAGGATGGCTGTATAATTGAAGGATGGCTGTATGATTGAAGGATGGCTATATGATTAAAGGATGGCTGTATGATTAAAGGATGGCTGTATGATTGAAGGATGGCTGTATGATTAAAGGATTAAAGGATGGCTGTATGATTAAAGGATGGCTGTATGATTGAAGGATGGTTGTTGGATTTAAGGTTGGCTGTATGATTGAAGGATGGTTGTATGACTGAAGGAGGGTTGGAAGATTGAAGGATGGCTGTATGATTGAAGGATGGTTGGAAGATTGAAGGATGGCTGTATGATTGAAGGATGTCTGTATGATTGAAGGATGGCTGTATAAATGAAGGATGGCTGAATGATATAAGGATGGTTGTTTGACTGAATGATGGTTGTATGATTGAAAGATGGTTGAAAGATTGAAGGATTGCTGCATGATTGAAGGATGTCTGTATGATTGAAGGATGGCTGTATGATTGAAGGATGGCTGAATGATTGAAGGATGGTTGAAAGATTGAAGGATTGCTGCATGCTTGAAGGATGTCTGTATGATTGAAGGATGGCTGTATGATTGAAGGATGGCTGAATGATATAAGGATGGTTGTTTGACTGAATGATGGTTGTATGATTGAAAGATGGCTGTATGATTGAAGGATGGCTGTATGATTGAAGGATGGCTGTATGATTAACGGATGGCTGTATGAATGAAGGATGGCTGTATGAATGAAGGATGGCTGTATGATTAAAGGATTGCTCTATGGTTGAAGGTTGGTTGGAAGATTGAAGGATTGCTACATGATTGAAGGATGGCTGTATGAATGAAGGATGGCTGTATGGATGACTGTATTATTGAAGGGTGGTTGGATGATTGAATGATGACTGTATGATTGAATGATGGCTGTATGATTGAAGGGTGCCTGTATGATTGAAGGTTGGTTGGATGATTGAAGGATGATTGAAGGATGGCTGTGTGATTGAAGGATGGCTGTATGATTGAAGGATGGCTGTATGATTGACGGATGGCTGTATGATTGAAGGATGGTTGAAAGATTGAAGGATGGCTGTATGATTGAAGGATGTCTGTATGGTTGAAGGAAGGCTGTATGATTGTGAAGGATGGTTGGATGATTGAAGGATGGTTGGATGATTGAAGGATGGCTGTATGATTCAAGAATGTCTGTATGGTCGAAGGATGATTGTATGGTTAAAGGATGGTTGGATGATTGAAGGATGGCTGTATGAATGAAGGGTGACCGGATGATTGAAGGATGGCTGTATGATTGAAGGGTGGTTGTATAATTGAAGGATGGTTGTATGATGGAAGAATGGCTGAATGATTGAAGGATGGCTGTATGATTGAAGGATGGTTGAAAGATTGAAGGATTGCTGCATGATTGAAGGATGGCTGTATGATTTAAGGATGTCTGTATGATTAAAGGATGTCTGTATGATTGAAGGATGGCTGTATGGTTGAAGGATGGCTGATATAAAGATGGCTGTCTGACTGAAGTATGGTTGTATGATTGAAGGATGTCTGTATGATTGAAGGATGGCTGAATGATATAAAGATGGCTGTTTGACTGAAGTAGGGTTGTATGATTGAAGGATGGAAGGATGGCTGTATGATTGAAGGATAGTTGGATGATTGAAGGATGTCTGTATTGAAGGATGGCTGAATGATTGCTGTATGATTAAAGGATGGCTGTAGGATTGAAAGATAAGATGGCTGTATGATTGAAGGATGGCTGTATGATTGAAGGATGGCTGTATGATTGACGGATGGCTGTATGATTGAAGGATGGTTGAAAGATTGAAGGATTGCTACATGAAAGGATGACTGAATGATTGAAGGATTGCTGTATGATTGAAGGATGGCTGAATGATTGAATGATTGCTGTATGATTAAAGGATGGGTGTATGATTGAAAGATGGCTGTATGATTGAAAGATGTCTGTATGATTGATGGCTGTATGATTGACGGATGGCTGTATGATTGAAGAATGGCTGTATGATTGAAGGATTGCTGCATGATTGAAGGATGTCTGTATGATTGAAGGATGGCTGAATGATATAAAGATGGCTGTTTGACTGAAGTATGGCTGTATGATTGAAGGATAGCTGTATGATTGAATGATGGCTGTATGATTGAAGGATGGCTGAATGATATAAAGATGTCTGCATGATTGAAGGATGGCTGTATGATTGAAGGATGTCTGTATGATTGAAGGATGGCTGAATGATTGAAGGATGGCTGTTTGACTGAAGGAAGGGTTGGAAGATTGAAGGATGGCTGTATGATTGAAGGATAGTTGGAAGATTGAAGGATGGCTGTATGATTGAAGGATGGTTGGAAGATTGAAGGGTGGCTGTATGATTGAAGGATGGTTGGATGATGGAAGGATGGCTGCAGATTGAAGGATGGCTGTATGATTGAAGAATGGCTGTATGATTGAATGATTGAAGGATGGCTGTATGATTGAAGGATATCTGTATGATTGAAGGATGGCTGTATGATTGAAGAATGGCTGAAGGATTGCTGTATGATTGAAGAATGGCTGTATGATTGAAGGATGGCTGTATGATTGAAGGATGGCTGTATGATTGAAGAATGGCTGAAGGATTGCTGTATGATTGATTGAAGGATGGCTGTTTGACTGAAGGAGGGTTGGAAGATTGAAGGATGGCTGTATGATTGAAGGATGGTTGGATGATTGATTGAAGGATGGCTGTTTGACTGAAGGAGGGTTGGAAGATTGAAGGAGGGTTGGAAGATTGAAGGATGGCTGCATGATTGAAGGATAGTTGGAAGATTGAAGGATGACTGTATGATTGAAGGATAGTTGGATGATTGAAGAATGGCTGTATGATTGAAGATACCTGATAGTTTGATATCTTTTTAGTTATGCTGTCTGAAAATCGTAAAATTCCTTCAAATTTGAACTTCTAGAAAACATCGATTTAGTAAAAATATTGACATTTTCCACCATTTAAAGCTAAATATTCTCGGAATACACGGGCGTGTGACCTAAAAGGCGAGCATACTATTATGAACAATCAAAATAAACTATCAGATTCAATTTATATTGTCACAATGTGAAGAAATTGGAAGAAAACTGAAATTTAAATGATCGTAAGATTGGCCTTTGTTTACATTTTTAGGCATTGTTTTGCGCTCTTTTGTTTTCGCGTCTTCGTCGCGGATATTAAGCGGCGCGTTTAGTATTACGCACGGGAAGATTCCGCGCGCGACGCAATGATCGAACAGCTGTCGCAGCATTTGAAAAGCGCGGAACTCCGCTTAATTTCCCGCCAAATAACCATGCGCCTTTTCCTGACTCAAACTTACCAAAACAACAATTTTAAATCACCCAAAAGAACGGGAAATAATCGCTTCCGATTAGTAACTTATGATGGTAATGATAGAATACATATAAAAGTATAAAATAATAGAGAAATATGAAATTCAATTTTTGAAACTGCCGGGTTGACACTGCCCTTACGGTAATGGTAAAATTATCACAGGATGATTGAATTATCTAAGCGAGGATGGGTTATTTATGGGGGTGATTGGATGATCTAATGGTAACATTAGATCAGTTTGAATTTTAAGCGATGGTTGAATTATCTAACCCTATTCAAATCACAAGTGACAGAGGGTTTTACTGTACTACCACCTTTCCTTTTTTGAGTGATAACATATACTTCATATTTGGTGTTTATGTTATAAATCAGAGGAATTGAGGAAATCAGGAGTTTGAATTACCTTTTTTTAGGCTCCAAGACATTTTTGACCAAGTGAGGGCGCTGTTTGGGCTCTGGATGATTATGACGTCATGGAGGCGCCATATGGGGAATATTGGATACTTGATTGATATCAATTTTAAGAGAGAATCAATAGCTATACAGTGGTACCAATTACAATGGCATAGGGCCTTTAATAAAATATAGCGGGTGAAAATATAGGCTTTTTAAGCGTGGCCCGAGCAATTTGCTTGAGTCTGGTCCCTTCAGGACCCAAGCGTGTGTCTGTACGGACCGACCGTGTAAACAAACAAACAAACAAACAAACAAACAACCCTAATGTTACAAAAAGTCCATTACAGATTGTTGGATATTAACCCTAACCCCCCTGAGTGCTAAAAAATGCTAATCCAAAGTCCCTCTCCAAACGCATGCGCCGTCGGTTTTCGATGACGTAGTCAACCGAGCCTATATAATGAGTGCAGTATACTGCACGAATGTGTAGCTGAGGGCCGTGGCTTTGTGGTTGGAAGGTGGGGCTTGAGAACGGAGGGTCCCCGGATCGAATCCCGGATCGAATCCCGGCAGGTTCCCGGAGATTTAGTTGGTGTTTTTTCCTCAAAAATTGTGATCCCGGTTAAAAATCCTAAACCGGGGTTAGGGTTAAGGTTGATTGTAGGATTAAAGGTCGTTGGATGATTTTATTGTGGTTGAATGACTGGATGATGGTTGGATGGTCGAAGGATGATGGATGATTTAGGGGTGGTCGGCTGGGTGATTAATGGATAGTTGAATGAATTATGGATGTTTGAATGACTGAAGGGTGATTGGGTGATTGAATAATTGTTGGATAAAACTAAGACTGGTTGGATGATTCACAGACTATCTGTGGATGATTGAAGCATGGTTGGCCTAAAATGGATGTTGGTGATTAAAGAATGATTGGCTAATTTGAGAATGGTTAGATGATTAAGGGTGTTTGGATGATTGAAGGATTGGTGGATGATGTAAGTGTAGTTATGGGGTGGTGGGAAGATTGGAGTGGAGGATGGTTTTGATTTTTGAAGGATGGTTGGATGAGGAAAGAATGGTTAGAAGATTAAAGGGTGTTTGGATGATGTATTTACAGTATCAGGCTGCAAAATGATGTATGATTGATTTAAGGTTCATAGGAAAATGTTGATGAAGGATGGTGGAATGTTTCAAGGATGGTTTAATGATCACAAAATGGTTAGATGATCGAATGATGGTAGATGAAGGTGGTTGCATGTAGTGTTGTGACCAAGTTACTAAACCTAAAGTACAAGTCAAGTTCAGTTGCTGACATGGGTGACTCGAGTCAGTGAGCTCTTTCTAAATTTTAGTCAAGTCAAGTCAATAAATAAGTCAAGTCAAGTCACTGGTTGGCTCAAGTTAAGTCAAGTCTCTAATTCTGTTCAAGTCACACCCAGGTCATACTGAACATGGTACTACTCGCTTCATTACTGAATATGTTCTACCAAGTCTTGTTCAGGTCATTTATTATGAGTAGTGAGTAGTGATTAAATTCATTTTGACGGTCAAATTTTGTTAACACTCAACTAGTCAAGTCAAGTCTTCTCGAAAAGTGACTCGAGTCAAGTAAATTCACTTGAAAAGATTCAAAACCAAATCACAAGTCGAGTCAAATCATTTCTCCCAGTGACTCTATTCAAGTTAAGTCATCAAAAATAGTGACTTAAGTCCAAGTCAAGTCAAGTCATTTCTCTCAGTGACTCTATGCAAGTCAAGTCATCAAAAATAGTGACTTAAGTCCAAGTCAAGTCAAGTCATTTCTCTCAGTGACTCTATGCAAGTTAAGTCATCAAAAATAGTGACTTAAGTCCAAGTAAAGTCAAGTAATTTCTCTCAGTTACTCTATGCAAGTCAAGTCATCAAAATAGTGACTTAAGCCCAAGTAAAGTCAAGTAATTTCTCTCAGGTACTCTATGCAAGTCAAGCCATCAAAATAGTGACTTTAGTCCAAGTCAAGTCAAGTCATTTCTCTCAGTGACTCTAGTCAAGTCAAGTCATCAAAAATGGTGACTTAAGCCCAAGTCAAGTCAAGTCATTTCTCTCAGTTACTCTATTCAAGTTAAGTCATCATAAATAGTGACTTCAGTCCTAGTCAAGTCAAATCATTTCTCTCAGTAACTCTATTTAAGTCAAGTCATCAAAAATAGTGACTTAAGTCCAGTCAAGTCATTTCTCTCAGTGACTCTATTCAAGTCAAGTCAAGTCTTTAATCTGAGCCGTCACAACACTGGTTGGATGATTTTGAGATTGGATGGTTGAAAGATGGTTAATTGGTTTGAGGGTGATTGGATGGTTGAAAGATGGTTAATTGGTTTGAGGGTGATTGGATTGTTGAAAGATGGTTAATTGGTTTGAGGGTGATTGGATGGTTGAAAGATGGTTAATTGGTTTGAGGGTGATTGGATGGTTGAAAGATGGTTAATTGGTTTGAGGGTGATTGGATGGTTGAAAGATGGTTAATTGGTTTGAGGGTGATTGGATGGTTGAAAGATGGTTAATTGGTTTGAGGGTGATTGGATGGTTGAAAGATGGTTAATTGGTTTGAGGGTGATTGGATGGTTGGAGGATGGTTTGGGTTGAGTAAATTTAGTAAATGTACATCAAATACCACAAGATGGCTGAAAATGCCAGAGCGTGGCGATAAATGTGTGAGATTTAAGCCGGCACTAAAATGTGGCTAGCTACATTACAACCCTGGTCCCTAAGCGTGTTTTTGACAATTAAACTATCAGCGGAGAAAAACGGGTCAATTTTTTTTTTTTTTGGGGGGGGGGGGGGGATATCACTGTTCGCCCATACCGGATATCGAACCAGGGCCGCCCAGATGGCATGCGGGCGACCAACTGATTGCGCGAACAGGGGAGCTCAGCTCTCCGGATCGTGCCACGAGATAGAACCGGGAAGCATGCGGCACAGCAACTATTTGCTGTGGCTTTTTGTGTATGTAGATTTCACACCACTAAATAAATGTGTGCAAGCGCCCATCCCTATCAGCGTTTTTAATTCAAAATAGACCCCACCTTAAACCATTAATTTTATTGTGCAAAGAGCACTTAATGTGAAATAAATTTGTGTTATTCAACTAAACTAAAAATTTAACTAAATAACCCTGGTATTTTCTCTGATAATAAGATTTGACACAACTTTTCTTTTTTCACCTCTTTGTTTGACGGTCGGTCCGTACAGACACACGCTTGGGTCCTGAAGGGACCAGACTCAAGCAAATTGCTCGGGCCAGGCTTAAAAAGCCTATATAAGCATGCTGGTTGAATTATTATTAAAAACAGCCACTCCCAACAAATAAAGTTAACAATTTTGCTGTCAGCCTTCAGACATGAGAAAAGAATAGTCTTGATCCAATCTCATTTATGCCTCTAGAACAAATGCACTGAACATAGCCAATAGACAGCAATTTGGAAAGGTGATTCGTCTTCGACGTCCAGTTGCGGGGGAAAATGCAGGTCAACAACAACAAAAAAAGGGTTTTTTTAAGACATCAGTATCTTCAAAGAAAATAATGATTTGAACAAACCAGTCGCTCGATAGCTGAGAAAATCAAACTTTAATTTGATCTCTTAAGGGGGCTGTGCACTCTCAATTTTGTATTTTTCACTAATTTCACTTTTCTTCATTTTTCAAAACTTCATAGTGTTATCTATCAGTACATGAAAAGAAATTTTCAATTTCGAAATCCCAAAAGCCTATTTAGAAGGATTTAAATCCCTTAGTCTGATCATCTACAAAATGGAATGGAAAAGTCTGCCCGCAGGGGATCAGCGAAATTCCCATGCGCCGCGTATCCCGTGAAAGTTTTGTTTTTCACGCAAATTAGCACGCGCCTGTTCGCTTAATACGCGACGCTGTTGTTTAGAATGCCGCCAATGCGTGCTGCGTTAACCGCTATGTTTTGGCGCGTTTTGAGGGCTTGGTCACACGCGTTGTTTACGCATCGGGGGCTCGACTTTTATCAAACCATCATTTTTGCCGGGGTGTGGCTGAAGCAAGTAATAAATAAAACAAGGCTTTGGGCAAGAGTTAGTGTCAAGGAGTTTGGAAAGAGAGTAGGAAAAAATACAAAAATAAAGGACAGAGAAAGATTTTTAATCCATGAAACATCAAGAAGTATCAAAAAGACTCACACTGGAGTTTTATCCGAAGGTATTATGTTGTCTTTTTGTTTCCTTTCGATATTGTCCATGTCTGTCCCACTCGCCCGTCCATCCAAGACCTGTTTATTTAATTATTTTGTCATCACTAATTATGGTATCCCTATTACTTTTTATCGTTGTTTTGTTCTCAATTAGTTCAACTCGATGTACTAATTTGTCATTTTATATCAAACATAATATCAATTATAAGTGTCATTTGACATAGCCGGCCTACATATTAATTATTATGGGCGAGTGTATGATCGGAGAAGCATAGTCGGGCAGGCCGATGTTATCATGGTTTATATTATAGTCTAACTTTGTATAGTTATGTGCACACGCGGCAATCTAAAACAAGGGGGGTGGGGTATATATAGGGAAGGGTAGGGCTGGACATCCTCTCCTGTATTTTAATATAATATCCATTATAAAGCTTAATTTATTTCAGTTTGCGTTTGGGTGTTAGGCCTATACGGTTTGGTAACATGCCATAATCATGATAATATCAAACAAAATAAGTTCCAAGATATTACCAGGTCAATCAAGTCGTGTTTCTTATATGCATTTTCCTAATATTTCATGGTTAAATTGAATAATAATATATATATATAAATTCGGGAACAAACCGATTGAAATTCTGACTGAACATGCTGAACAAAGGGTCTTCCCATTTCGATCGCTAAAATGGCTCTTCATTCATATTTTTGAATCAATAAACGTCTGAATGTTCTAAACTGAAAGCAAATGGGAAAGGGTGGGTTATGGTGGGAGAGGATGGTCTATACTGCTGTCCGTCGGACCCCCGCCCCCCCCCCCCCCAAAAAAAAATGGTAACGATGTTATGAGCATGAGATGTAAACAATAGGCCTAATTAATTAAATAGTGCATAGTTGCACCTTTGATATCCTTGTACTTTTTTGCCTTTCTCCCAATGACAAAAGTATGCTTCAATCTACGTAGGTGACAAGGCAATTTATAGGGATAGCTAATAAATAATAGGCCTAATACTACTATAGTACTATATATAATTGTTAATAATGGCAGTGTTTTGACCGTTATCATTGTTATCTTCAGTAGATGGAAAACTCATTTTAAAGAGATCCAACCAAAATGCTTAAGGCAAATGGTATTTTCCCGGTGGACTTTATACCTTATACCATGCTGAATTGCCGCCGATGAGTCCGACATTTGAAATCGGGGAGGGGCGGTGCTCGAGACGTGTCGTCCTCAAAAACCCACCGCCAAATTGGGGGGCCCTCGATCCCTCCAACCCACTATAAGTCCTGCACTGTATTTCAAAAACCCTCGCTCCCTTCAACCCAGTGTATTTACAGAAAATAAAAGGGGCCGGGGGACACTCTACTGTTTAATACCTGTTCATATGTTCATTTTACAAACCGTTAACCTTATTATCCTGCTTCATTAAACATTGAGTAATAAGTGTTATACCTAAACCTAATTCCCTTTTTTCTGTTGCGCTGGCATATCGAGGGTCAAGTTCAGTGCAATTTTTGGCTTTTTAACTTTGATAAAATCGGAATTCGTGACGTGATTTTGATCAGAAGCTTACCTGATTCCGTCCCTGAAGTAGAAGAAGAAGAACAAATTTATCAGACAGCTGCGACCAAACGACGTCATAATTAAATCTTCATCACCATTTCTCGCTTTCTCTCTTATTTTTCCAATTTTCTCACCTTTACTAAGTTTATACTAAATCTACACTGAAGGGCTGATTTTTACACCCAGAACTCGCTAACTGCGTTTGAAAATGATCACATTGATGAAGACTTGCAAACTGCACTGGGCCTATAATGATCAACTTTGATGATTAGCCGCGATGTTGCGCACAGAAATTAATACACGAGCGTGGAATATTTGTCAACCGGTTTAACGCGCACGCGTCACCATTTAATTTGCCAACTCAAAACATTCCACGCGCGTTCGCGCTCGTTAGCAATTAACGCACGCGTTTTCATGCGTTACGCTTCCTGGAAATTGTAGGCGCACTTCGAATGCGCATGAAAAGGTATGGCTTCTTTTTCACACTCTGCATCATGACAAATAGGTGGGTTTTTAACACACGTTTGAGGTTATTTTGATACCAAGAAAATAACGGTTTGTAATCAAACTTTGCACGAAGTTGGGGATTCATATGCTTCTCATAATATATAAAGAACAGGATTTGAAATTGGTGTATTTTCTCGTAAACCATGATCAAACGGCGGTATTGTCACATTTTCACCTTCATCGGTTGATTTCTTTATGTTCATTTTTGAGTAAAATGTGCAATTTTATGGAAACAATAAGTCGATAAATACTGCATCTGATGAAACGTAAGTAGGCTTAATCAAAAGAGCATGATCATCGCTAGGAATCGTTTTTTTTGTTTAATTATAATTTGCCTAGTTCAAAATTTAGGGGTCTTTTTGTGGAAATGGACGGTTTTTTTAATTCAGAATGTTGACTTTTATGCCTTATTTGGTCAATAAATCACAAAGTATGTCCAAAATCAACAAACAAAAAAAACGATTCCTAGATAATTTTGTTAAGATTACAATACATCTAGAACGATAACTTTCGACAAAATATATTTTTAGTTATCTTGACAAAACCTAAAATACGTGTTTTTTATCATTTTTACCAAAAAGCTCAATTTTCGAAAAAAAATCATGTTCATGGTTAGATTTATTGAACCCTTTACTTCAAGAAAATGTATACTTTTATATGGATTAAATGAATAATGACGAAGCTACGGCAGTTTTACGGAGGCTGTACCTGAAGGTGCACAGCCCCCTTAAGCACATAAAGTATAGTAGATTATTCAGTGGTGTGACACCATATTAAAGGAGCAGTTGCTTAAGGTATATTTGGATGTTAAGGTTGCAAACAATCGGCATACTTTGTGAAATTATGAGGGATGCAATTACACATCACTATACTTGCATACACAAGATTATTTAAGCCAAACATAAAATCAAACATTGGTACAAAATAAATTTATTGTGTTCTTTATATCAGAAAGGTCCAATTTTTAATCAAACTCCTCCGCAATCTAACTGTACATAGAAGATACAACCATAAATATATGACCCACAATGAGGATATTTGACATTTCTATTGTTTTCTCACAACTAAGGATTTTCTTGGTAGCTTTCCTCAAGAACTCTCTCTTAAGTCATCGGCTCAAATGTGAGGCTTTATTAGTGAATGCCTTGAGTCACTACCACAACACTATGTCAGACAAATCAAATGGGAGTTGTATACAGCTGGAAGATAGCATTTGCCTGTGTCTCAGTTCAGTGGCCAGAGGGGAATCATGGAATTATGATGGTTAAAAGTACACTGATGAAAAAATTTCGCGCGCTACACGCGCATATAAGTCCCATAAATGCAATATTCTTTGGAAAAAGCTTGTTTACAGCCAAAATGTACCACAATCGTCCCAAAAATAGGTGTAAACTCAAATAAATTCACTCAGACTCATCTTGTTGATTTTACATTTCTCGCCCCCACCCCCCCCCCCCCCCCCCCCCCCATATGAAGAACCTAGCTACGCCACTGTCTCAATTGAGAGTTCTTAGGTGTATCCTATGTTGACGGCTAAATTGAAGAAACAAATCCACTCAGTTCCCTCATCTCTCCTCTCAAATGTCAGAATTGGAATGGGCATGATCTCTATGCATTCCACTGGCCAAATTATCCCCAGCAATAAAGGTAAAGATCATGCACCACCAAGAAGAGTCCAACTATATCAACTTTAACCCACAAGCACTCGGGGAAAATGAGTGCATCTTTTCAGATGGATGATAGTTTCTGGGAGTGAGAGTGTCTGGTTATTTATTACTGTTGAGGGGTTATTTCATAACAGCGCTAGAGACTCGACTATGTGGCCTTTATGACGCTTCCTTATGATCGATTTTAATCCAAGACACATAGCTTCAACAGAAAATTCCCGCTTAGCCCTCCCTTTATTTGAAAGTCACTAAGGGGTGTAATAAAACACTATGTGAAACAGTTGTATAAAATAATTTGTAAACATTGTTACGTAAGTCGCGTCGGTGAATTTATGCAATAGTTTTAGTTTTTCAAAATGTTTGAAGGATATGTATTTTTACCGAAAGGTTTTTTCTGAAGATAGTTATATCATAACATAATATTGGGATTGCAGGAAATTGCAAATGCAAAACAATGATTTCACCTTTCAGGTTCCAAGATTGTTGGATGAGTCTATGGTTTTGATATCTTTTTAGATGATTTAAGAGGGGACTTAAGATATTTTTTTTAAAATTTGTGAGTGCTGTAATTATTGTTTCCATTTTTTTCCACTTTTTTGTCAAAATTTCAAACAATATTAGATTAGGTTAAAAAACAAAAAAATTGTCCCTAAGTTAGTGTCTTTACATCAACATCAAACGATTTGGGCATTTTTTACTGAAAATTATTTTTGTAAGCTTTGTTAAAAAATTGGGTCAAAAGAGTGAATTTTGTGATTTTTTTCAAAAAATCAACATTTCTGGTCAAAATAGACGCAAAATGTGGATTCTCTGATCCATTTCCTTTCCAAAAATGTATATTTTATATGCATTTGATTAATAGTTCAATAATTACAGCACTCACAAAATTCAAAAATCAAATCAAAAACTTCCTTGAGTTCCCCTTAATTAAGGATGATTGTGTGTTTACCATGTGAATGGTTGATTAGGTTCTAAGAATAATAAAATCATGATTTGAGAGATAATACAAATATTTACTAATTAACATTTTATCAAGTGCATAATGTAGTATCATTGAGCAATAATTTAAAAAAAATTAAAAAAATTGAAATGAAACTTCAGTCATCAAATGATTTTCATTCATCATCATCATCATCATCATCCTTCGGCTGCGGAGCAGGCGACCACAAGTTTTCTCCAAACACGGCGATCTGTAGCAAGAGTGGCTATCTGACGTTCTTGAAACATGCCTTCATTGTCACCAAGTAAGCGTTGTATGTACTTCAAGTATGATGTGCTTGGACGACCAGGTCTCCTTCGGCCATGTGTTGGTATGTAAGTGGCATACATTCTAGCAGGCTCTTCATCAGGGAGACGGAGAATATGTCCAAGAAATCTCAGCTGGCGACTTTTTACTCGGTTGATAAGAGGCTCGGTCTTGGTCATGTCATAAATGGTGGTGTTCGGGACATGATCCATGCGTTTGATGTTAAGCATTATCCTGTAGCAAGAGGTAGCATAGGCATTTATTTTACACTCCATATCTTGAGATATCACCCAGGATTCACAGCCATACAGCAAAATCGTCACACAGGTGGTGCTAAATAATTTCATTATTGATTTTAAACATTTAAAAATGTTTTACTTGATCATGAGTACAACATATTTTCTGATAACATAAGTTATTAAAATAACACTAGATTGTTAGTAACTCTTTATTGCAGGTATGATTTTATTGAAATACAAATTTAAAAAGATTTCTGCATTTGGAGGATGGTTGAGTAATTTAAAACAATCTAATGATTTTACAAAGTTACGATGCTGGAATAGTTAAAATAGGTAAAGGATGTGTTCGATTGTTGGATGCTTTGAGTATTGTGACTGATGGCTGGCTGATTAAAGGGACATTAAGTGGTGTTGACAATTTTTTTTATTTTAATTTACCTCAGAATTCAAAATGAACATTAAAAATTGCCATTATTGTTGTTTCTACTAACATAAACACAGCGAAACTTGATTAAAACAATACCATCGCTATTTATTGAAAAACACCCTCTATGCAAATATGGTTCGCGTTATATATCACGCATACTGCAGGGGGATACTGTCGGACATAAAATGCTGATCTCCGGCTCGACGTTTGTTGTACAAAGAGGGCTGATTTTTCTTAATCCTTATAGGTGTAAGTTCATACATGTAATACAATTGTAAAAATATACAAATCCCAGTTTTTATCATATATTTTTGTAATTGAAGGCGCTGCCTCCACCACATCTCTTAATGCCCCTTTAAGTGATTGGCGAAAGATTGTTGTGAAGTTATAAACATTAAAAAAAGTGTACGCTATTAAAGTCTAAGGTAAAATCACAATCACATAATGGCACAACTCTGCAGGGTCGAGTGCTATTGTGAGCATCGCAACATTTTCGCAAGTGCATTGTTTTTTCTAATTTTTTGAGAACCAAAACATATGCATGTATTGACCTAATTCATATACAGCACAATACAAATCAAAATTCACAATTGTGCCTATACTTTTAATCTCGTTATTGACAAATAAGGAAAATCATAGTTTAAAATGATCTCTTCCACTCATAACAAAATAAACATCTTTTAAAGATCAGAAGAAGAAAAAATCTACACAAAGGTGTCAATATTCCAAGGATTTTTTTACAACATTGTAATTGATTATTGGAAACAATGCCTTCTTGCACACATAGTTTTGGCTTCTCGCCTATACAAATGATACCAATCTGACTGACTCAGAGAGATAGGGATTCCTATTGTATTTCTGTGTGTTTTGAACATTATCATTGGTAATGGCTGTGCAGCATGGGTGTAGGATTGGTATAATAACAAGTTAATAACTTCCTTAGATGTTTCCTGCATTCTGTCATCATATGACCGAAAATTAATTGAAAAGGACTACTACATATACTTCAGTATAACGTGAAAGTGTGTTGACACCACTAAGCTATTAAAGGTGTCATATGCCTTGATATAAAAGGACCTTAACCTGTGAAGAATAGTTCTTAAACATGGGAGTGCATATCTACCAGTATAGAGTTACCTCAAATATTGGCAAACTGGTGAAAAGTGAAAAGACCCAACCAAATCATAAGACTTCAAGGGGGTGGGGTAATTGTATACAATTGTACATATCATGCTAGGGTATAACCTTTCAAAATGGACCTAAAACAAGTATTTTTCACCTAAACCATGGAATAGAAATACCCTAAACATGTATTTTAAAATCTCCCTTTCTCTTTTCCTACGTCTTGCAGCCTAAACTACCGATTTTAAATGTGCAAGCTAAAATACCTATTTGCATATTTTGCCAATAAGAAACCCAAGGCAATGTATGTGCATAATGTATACATGTATTGTCCTGAGTTTGATCCACCTATGCATATAAGTGCACCCCTGAAGTGGGCAATTATCATGGGACCTAAGTATCAATGGCTATAGTTCAGTCAGTTCCAAAATGGCAAACCGGTTCACAGAAGCGAATCAATTTAGAAGATCGTGGGCGTGCAAAACGCGCTACTTGGCGCCGCAGCATGGTGCATTGTGAATGTGTGACGCTCGCATGTGCCAAACTAACGCGTGTAAACTTGGATTACTTTTGCGCGCGTATGCTTTGATGACTTTTGCACGCGGAGAGATAAAAACCCAGTTTCCCACCAATTTGAAACTGATTAAACTATAGAAGGGTCCTGGGATTGAACCCAAGGAAACATAGGAATAGTTGGTATGGTTAACATACATTCCTTTTTTGATTTCGTTTTTATTAAGTATGGGTGACCTTTGTTTTTATTTGGAGATAGTACCTAATGTCTACCAGTTACAATGGCTAACAGTGTTTTGCCTCAATATACTATTGGTTGAAGCTGTTTTTATTTACGAGTGACCCTTTATATTGTTTTCGTGAGTACTCTCTCCAAATAAAAACAAAGGTCACCCATACTTAATCAACTAAATGAAAACAGTCTTTCACAAACATCAATACACACATTCTTTTCATAGCATTATATTGTCTTGCAAGTAATGTTTATAGTGTGTTTATTCAAATTATGTACATCGCTTCATACCTATTTAAAACATCCATGATAAAGATATAGCAACCAAATAGTATTCTCTAGTCTCACTTCTTACTTCTGTGCTGTATGGTACTGTTTCTTTACTAGGTACACAATGCCTAAACCGTGTTGCCTTTTTTAAAGACAGTTCTTGTTTGATTTCGGTTTACAACTTGAGAAGGAATTGCACACAGTTTTGAGCAGTTATATGCTTCTTTATGAAATTTTAAAAAAATGCAATTAAATTGGTTTTAGAAAAGAATTTGTAACACTATTAAACATGTACCATTATTAGATAATAAGCTTGTATGATAAATGTATGCCAATAAACAAACTGTGGGTCATAACATTGTATAGTTAAAATAAACAAGGATACATGAATTTCCTATGCACAACCAACCCACATAATATGAAAGTTTGTTGACCCGATACTACTACTGTCAAATGGTGATGAGAACTTATGACAATTATAAATTAGGCATGCAGTAAGGCCAAAAGGGTTTAGATCGCGAGCGATCTGAAAAAGGGTACCTGGCTGCTGAAAATTAGTAACTCCCACAATACAGCACGGTCGATACCTCAAAAATACACTACAACAACAAGAACCGTATACACTATACGAAAAATATTATTTGTAAATAAATCTTCACTTGATTCTGTTCCGTGCTCACAGTGTCAAGCGGGGCCGAAGGCACCGTACGCGGATAGCCCGCCGCTAGGCGCTAGTAAGAAAAGGAGCCGCAGGCCGCCTGCGGCCGAGGCGACTAAACCCGGCTTGTTACGAAGCGATTTAAGTTAGGTCCAATTTAGATGAGCCCGCCGCAGGCGCGATACGGTCTACCAACCGACCCGTGTAGAATTTGCGAACTCAACCCCTATTTTGCGCGAACTCTACCCCTATCGTAGAGGGCGCTGTTGTACCTAGGATGCGTGTTTTTTTTCAGCAAGCTAGATGGTTCGCCGCCAAAAATATGCGATCTCTACCACTATCGCTGCAGTAAGCAACCTTCTATAACCTCTAACTGTACAGCTCTATAGCGCTGTCATATGATCAAGATACAGCTCTATAGCAGTATGATCAAGATATAAGGTGGTAATTAGATGACTAAAATTCATACCAATCAATTGACTTAAAGCATGTCCACAGCTAGCTGGGACTGATTAGAACCCAGACCCTTTCCTTTCCATAATACACCTATCAGTTGTAAGACGCACTATACGACCCCCGGGAGAGGTGCGTCATGGGTGTGTCGTTTACCAACACATTCTTGACGGAGGGTACGTCAGTGGCAGCCTTTGGTCCGTTAAAAAATTGACGGAGGGTGCGTCAAGGTCCGTCACTTTACATGGGTGCGTCACAGTGTACATCTTTTTACGAACAACAAAATACGACCTTTAAATATATGCTTTATTATACCACCAACCAGGCTCTACTTTAATACCGCAAACATCACTTTTCCGATATTTTATACCGCATGTCGACCTTTAAATATAATGCTATACTATTCCACAAACCAGGCTCTACTTTAATACCGCAAACATTACTTTTCCGATATTTTATACCGCGCAGTCGCTTGCTATCGTCCTACGAGCCGATGGATGGAGTATACAGCAGTCTTGGCCCGCGACTATACTACCGGGGGAAGCACTCGTAACCACCCGTGTTTGTTGTCCATGCATAGTCAAATTTAGGGCATCGCATGTGGGAGTCATCAGAGGGGGGGGGGGGCATATCTGACTATTTGTTTTAGTATACAAAGGTATACATCGAGTTTGTAATTTCATTTGGGGGGATCAGGGTGGGGGAAGCCCCGGGAGACTTACTCACAATAGCGGTATACGTTTATGTGCCTGCCTTATTTTATTTTTATATTATTTAAATCAAAAATGTTTTTGATATTTTTAAATGCCCCCTTAATTCTTTGATGGTATATAGAAGGTGTAATTTCCAATATCCGAAGTTTAAATGTTTAAATACACTTTCGAAAACCCAATTTTGGTTAAAATACACTTTCGAGAACCCAATTTTCTACTTACCTCCCGTAGTCCCGTTTATTGTAAATATGCCTACATGTATAACAAGGGATGAAGGATGCCCCCTGCATATGATGTTTACAATATCTCACATTACCTTACCTAGCCATAAAAAACACATATTTCTCACCCCATACCTTTATTCATGTCCACTTCAATGGCAGGTTAGAACCTTGACCCAATATGACTGTATGCATGTCCACTGCTGGGACTGATTAGAACCCAGACCCTTTCCATTGACTTTATGCATGTCCACTTCAGTGGCAGGTTAGAACCTTTACCCACTATGACATTAAACATGTCCACTGCTGGGACTGATTTGAATCCAGACCCTTTCCATTGACTTTGTTCATGTCTACTTCAGTGGCAGGTTAGAACCTTTACGAGTGCACACCACCAAATAATATTTTGCATTCTGGCAATACCACCGGCAGTGTTTGAAATTATAAGATTGACCCCACCTATACCTAAATGTTTCATAATTTGGCATTTGTAGGTTATTTCCTCCACAGTCATGAAGATCAAAATCTCTAGCTTTTTCCTGAATGGTTCATTTTACACAATTTTACTGTTTTCACCAATTTGGAGCTAAAATCCCTGATCTTAGGATATAGGCAACCTAAGATAGATATCATTGGCCCGTAGCGGGAAAAAAATGCTGGTTACCCCCCACAAAAATGATTGTTTTTAAGCAGAGGACATCTTGACCTTCAATAAAAACAATGATTTGAATGAACCAGTTTGCTCTAAAGGTGAAAAAAATGAACACGAACTTGACCTCTTAACCACACAAAGCAATAGGGAACTGATTTGGTGTTGTGGGACCTTACCCAATATGACTTTATGCACGCCCACAGCTGGGACTGATTAGAACCCAGGCCCTTTCCATTGACTTTATGCATGTCCACTTCAATGGCAGGTTAGAACCTTTACCCAATATGACTTTATGCATGTCCGCAGCTGGGACTGATTAGAACCCATACCCTTTCCATTGACTTTATGCATCTACTTCAGTGGCAGGTTAGAACCTTTACCATATATGACTTTAAGACATGTCCACAGCTGGGACTGATTAAAACCCATACCCTTTCCATTGACTTTATGCATGTCCACTTTAGTGGCAGGTTAGAACCTTTACTCAATATGACTTTATACATGTCCACAGCTGGGACTGATTAGAACCCATACCCTTTCCATTGACTTTATGCATGTCCACTTCAATGGCAGGTTAGAACCTTGACCTAATATGTCTTTATACATGTCCACAGCTGGGACATATTAGAACCCATACCCTTGCCATTGACTTTATGCATATCTACTTCAGGGGCAGGTTAGAACCTTTACCAAATATGACTTAAGACATGTCCACAGCTGGGACTGATTAGAACCCAGACCCTTTCCATTGACTTTATGCATATCTACTTCAGTGACAGGTTAGTCTTCTCTGTATACCTTTTTCCTTGTCACTCTATGAACAACGCTATCTGACAGTGTTGGAGTCAAGTCCACCCTACTTGAGTCAGATTCCTTACCTCTCGAGTCGAGTCGAAGATACTGAGAAGCTGTATAATTCAAATGGTATCACATTGTCCATGAATGCGTAGGTGTAAACATGTGTTTATTATGTTGCCATCGCTAATTGTTTTCCTATAGATTATGGAGCTTTCTATAGGACAACACATTAGCGATGGCAACATAATAACACATTGTTAACCTTCGCATTCATGGACAAATGTTGATACCATTTGAATTATAAGCTTCCTAAGTATTTCCGGACTCGGACTCGAATTATTTTTCAATAAATGCGTTGTTTTGAGATAAATTAGAGAAATCAATGAACACGTGCTGATGTTGATGTGTGAATAATGGAACAACCCTGTAGGATGAGTGCTATTACGAGCATATCAACATTTGTGCAAGTACATTGCTTTTTTGAGAAACACAGCAAATGCATAAATTTACCTAAATACACGTTCATATTAATCAAAATTCATAATTGTGGGCATTATTTTTTACTTTTATTTTGATTTCAAACAAATAAAAACATATCAACAAATTCAATAACACCCACAGTACAAATTGGCAAACCTGTGCTGTTTGAACAAAAAAAATCAAAACAAAGCATCACACGGAATATAATTGGACATTTTCAACATACTTTGCATATTTTAAATTTCCTGTTTTCTGATTGGGCCAAGTAACAAAAATAATGTGTTTCTCGTCCGGACTTTTTTAAAAATCAGTGAGGGCAGCCCTTACTATTTGTTATTTTTGGATTTTTTTTGTTATTTTTCAGAAGCCAAATTACAAGCTTTTTGCAAGAATTGTTTCGATATTCGTATCACTATCTATGCCAACGATTGTTTCTCGCGTCTTTTTCATTAAAATATAGTTGAAAATGATGGACACACTTATTTTTCAGAAGCCAAATAACAAGCTTTTTGCAAGAATTGTTTCGATATTCGTATCACTATCTATGCCAACGAATGTTTCTCACGTCTTTTTCATTAAAATATAGTTGAAAATAATGGACACACTCACACACGGCAAAGACAGGTATGATTTTTGATTTTTTTTTTCGATCTTTTTTTGGAATTTTTTGGAATTTTTGAAAATAACAAATAACAAAAATATTAAAGCGGTGTTAAAATCGGTGCGGAAACACATACTTTTTGTTACATGGCCTTGGTTCGTACTAAAGAGTGTGTGAATATCTACAAGCAATAAGGTTATACCATTATGTGCTTTAAACAATATTGTGATCTTTCAAAATCATTTTTAGCATCAGTATATTACTATTACAAATATTATTAACTTCTGAGCAAAACCATGTAGAACAGAATTAAATGGCCATGGCCAATCAAGTTAACAAACTACCACCTGCTTCCATTGACCATCAATACTATCTCTTGCAGATAAACTTATTGTTATTCATAAACCGGAGAGTGCTTGCAAGCTATACATAGCCCATCTGCTCCACAACTGTGGCTGTCAAGTGTTGAAAAAAAGAATTTGCTATTTATTTGCTTCATTATTTTTCCATCTTTAGGAAGAGGTTTTGGTTTAACTCCCCTGGGCACTACCTGTCTATCTAATAGCGCTTCTGATTGGTTAATTACAAGATATACTCATTTGAATAACCAATTACGATACAGCTTTTAAACTATTTCACCTCAATCTTTATCAGGGATACAATTATTGTAACAATGTCTCTGATTGGTGCAATAAATGATGTATCCATCTTTCTGACCAATTGGCAGGTAGTTCTCAGGGGGTTAAGATTAATACTGCATAGTGTTGGCATAGTGCAGGCATTCTCAAATGGTGGCACGCGCGCCACTTGTGGCACATCAAGGCATCCTAAGTGGCGCGAGAGTGGTTAAAATTTGTTTTAAAATAAATAATATCATGATATAGCCAGATTTCATAGGCCTATGACGGTCAGATCAGATGTATAAAGACAGCAATTTTTCGCGCGCTGCGCGCGCATGTGCCCTCAAAAGAGTAATATTAGTTATCATGTTGCCTACATATGTTAAAATATTTTGTGAAGGGAATTTTGCCATTGTAAATTCTAAAAAATATGACCAAGTAGAGCTTCAACAAGTTGGTTACTAAAATGTGGCGCATCAGTAAATCTAGTTGAGAAAGCCTGGCATAGTGTATCAAACAAATCTTCAGCAAAATAATATTGCTTATGCACCATGAGCATTAGTTTTACTCTTGGACGATTAACTTTATGATGCCCTCCAGCCATACCTTTTCATTTGTGGAGAATAAACCATGCGAATAAACAATGATCATTCAAAATGGAAGTGTATTCTATAAATTAGCCAAACAAATTTCAAACATCTCAATTTGGCACTTATTGTAGTAAACAATGGGCATTAGAAAGGCAGCAACTATTTTGCAATACTGATTTACCATGTGACTAAAGTTTATCTTTGTTCAATAGGGCACTAAAGGCTTATGAACTCAAGTTTGGTTTAGATTCTGAACTGTCAACAAAAGGAGGTATATGGTAGGCCTTAACTACCTCAATAATACAATTAATATCCACGCAGTTTATGCGTGCTACATGAGGGTGTTTCAGAATGCTAAGTCCCTGGGAGTGTAAGTCAAGTGTACCAACCTTGAGCTTTGTATTATTTGTACACAAACTGAGTACACAAGGAAATAAATATCACGTTCATTAATGCCAAACAAAAGATAATCAAAAGATTTAATCTTTTCATAGTGATATAACCCACACACCCACATCATTGACAGAATCTAGGGTAAAAAAATCCTTGTTTTTTTAAAGACAGGCCGGTCGGGTTAGGGTTAACCCTAAAATATAATGCTATGGTAGTGCACAGTGCACAAGCTTTCATATGCTGAAGAAAATCTGTAAGAAATTTGAATGAGACACTGCAGTGTTACATTATGTGCCTTCCTGAGACTCATAGTGTAACTAACACTATACTTGTGCCCTAAACTGTGACCCTCTGAACCTTTGTAGCAGAGACCTTGCCCTAGTTGTTTGTGCTTGTGCCTCCCCATTAGCCTAAATCTGTTACCTTCAGAACCTTCGTGGCTGAGACCTTGCCCTAGTTGTTTGTGCTTGTGCCTCCCCAATAGCCTAAATCTGTTACCTTCAGAACCTTCGTGGCTGAGACCTTGCCCTAGTTGTTTGTGCTTGTGCCTCCCCATTAGCCTAAATCTGTTACCTTCAGAACCTTCGTGGCTGAGACCTTGCCCTAGTTGTTTGTGCTTGTGCCTCCCCAATAGCCTAAATCTGTTACCTTCTCAACCTTTGTAGCAGAGACCTTACCCTAGTCGTTTGTGCCTTGTGCCTCCCCAATAGCCTAAATCTGTTACCTTCTGAACCATCGTGGCTGAGACCTTACCCTAGTCGTTTGTGCCTTGTGCCTCCCCAATAGCCTAAATCAGTTACCTTCTCAACCTTCGTAGCTGAGACCTTACCCTAGTCGTTTGTGCATTGTGCCTCCCCAATAGCCTAAATCTGTTACCTTCAGAACCTTCGTAGCAGAGACCTTGCCCTAGTCGTTTGTGCCTTGTGCCTCCCCAATAGCCTAAATCTGTTACCTTCTGAACCATCGTGGCTGAGACCTTACCCTAGTCGTTTGTGCCTTGTGCCTCCCCAATAGCCTAAATCAGTTACCTTCTCAACCTTCGTAGCCGAGACCTTACCCTAGTCGTTTGTGCCTTGTGCCTCCCCAATAGCCTAAATCTGTTACCTTCAGAACCTTCGTGGCTGAGACCTTACCCTAGTCGTTTGTGCCTTGTGCCTCCCCAATAGCCTAAATCAGTTACCTTCTCAACCTTCGTAGCTGAGACCTTACCCTAGTCGTTTGTGCCTTGTGCCTCCCCATAGCCTAAATCTGTTACCTTCTCAACCTTCGTAGCTGAGACCTTACCCTAGTCGTTTGTGCCTTGTGCCTCCCCAATAGCCTAAATCTGTTACCTTCAGAACCTTCGTGGCTGAGACCTTACCCTAGTCGTTTGTGCCTTGTGCCTCCCCAATAGCCTAAATATGTTACCTTCTCAACCTTCGTAGCTGAGACCTTACCCTAGTCGTTCGTGCCTTGTGCCTCCCCAATAGCCTAAATCTGTTACCTTCTCAACCTTCATAGCAGAGACCTTACCCTAGTCGTTTGTGCTTGTGCCTTCCCAATAGCCTAAATCTGTTACCTTCTGAACCTTCGTAGCTGAGACCTTGCCCTAGTCGTTCGTGCCTTGTGCCTCCCCAATAGCCTAAATCTGTTACCTTCAGAACCTTCGTAGCTGAAACCTTACCCTAGTCGTTCGTGCCTTGTGCCTCCCCAATAGCCTAAATATGTTACCTTCAGAACCTTCGTAGCTGAGACCTTACCCTAGTCGTTCGTGCCTTGTGCCTCCCCAATAGCCTAAATCAGTTACCTTCTCAACCTTCGTAGCTGAGAACTACCCTAGTCGTTTGTGCTTGTGTCTCCCCAATAGCCTAAATCTGTTACCTTCAGAACCATCGTAGCTGAGACCTTACCCTAGTCGTTCGTGCCTTGTGCCTCCCCAATAGCCTAAATCTGTTACCTTCTGAACCTTCGTAGCAGAGACCTTACCCTAGTCATCTGTGCATTGTGCCTCCCCAATAGCCTAAATCTGTTACCTTCTCAACCTTCGTAGCAGAGACCTTACCCTAGTCGTTTGTGCCTTGTGCCTCCCCAATAGCCTAAATCTGTTACCTTCTCAACCTTCGTAGCAGAGACCTTACCCTAGTCGTTTGTGCCTTGTGCCTCCCCAATAGCCTAAATCTGTTACCTTCTGAGCCTTCGTAGCAGAGACCTTACCCTAGTCGTTTGTGCTTGTGCCTCCCCAATAGCCTAAATCTGTTACCCTCACAACCTTCGTAGCAGAGACCTTACCCAAGTCATTTGTGCCTTGTGCCTCCCCAATAGCCTAAATCTGTCCAACACATCTCTTAGTGTCCCTTTAAGAAGAAGGAGCCAGATCCTCTCACCTTCAGGCATCCAACTTGGTGGGCATTTTCATTTTCCCTTGATTTGTTGTAATAATTATGATCTGGCAGTGAAGTGACAGCTGTTCATAAAACTGACCAATTACACAAAGTGCCTTTTCTAAGAGACATAATGTAACATCCATCAATAGCATTACACCATGAAACCATCTCTCTGATGAAACATGAAGCATATTTCTGTAAAGGTGGTGATTCATTGTGATGCCTTAAATAGAACCATGCGATCACAACCTTTTTTACCACCTCCAACCCCACTAAAATAACCCAGTTTTTCTGGGTTATTGGTGGTGAAGGAGACGACAATTATTTTAGTGGCGATGACATTCCACTTACCTTGTTATGCATGCACGCCATGCGTGAAAACCTTCTTTTTTCTTTCTTTTTTGTATATAAAGCGCAAATGTGAACAATAGCCCAACAGACATTAACAAGGTTAATGACCAGAGTGATTGAAAATATAACACAGATACAAACACACGATCGTCTACACGTCGTAATCCAGCTCCCAACTCTCGAAAGAGAGCTCTGAAAGGCCAATCAATTGGTTCACTGCAACTCAGAAAATATGCATAAAACAAGAAACACAAATGGGCAGAGGCAAAAAATGCCAATGAAAGTGACATAAAAATAAGATAAAAGCCCAAACATAAATTAAAGAAAAATAATAATATCTGGAGGTCTGATGGGCATCAAGAGAACCTTCACAACAAACTTGGGAACTAAATCTACCAGGAGCTGCCTGTTGTCACCTGTTGGGGCGTGGCCGTATCACCAGCCCAGCTGGCTACATTGCAGTTGCTGCACCCAAACTCTGGAACAATATCCCTGTCAATATCCGTTCAGCTGAGTCAATTAATCAATTTAAATCCAAACTCAAAACATTCATGTTCAAGTAATTGTATTGCACTGTTGTATTTAAGTCAATTTGGTTGTTGTTTATAGTGTATATGGGGGGCATGTTGTATCGTATAGCGCTTAGAAACCTTTTGTATTTTGCGCTTTATAAATGTTGTTTATTATTATTATTATTACATGCTTTACAGGACAATCCACCATCTCCCCAACCAAGCATTAACCTACACTTAACCCATGGCCACCATGCCATTTTCACGCTGCGTCTATGCGTGTGTTACTACGATGGGTGCGTAGCTTAACGGTTTGCTTGGATACGCTTGCCTTGCACATATTTTGGTGAAATTCTGGCATCACCGCCTTTTGCTGTGTCACCACCTTTTGGTGCTGAATAGAAACGCACATTTCAGTGGTTATTAGTGATTATTGGTGATTATTGGTGATTATTGGTGATTATTGGTTGTTGGGTGGTGATGGAATATGTTTATAATATAGAATCTATCTACACAGCTCTTTGCTTTGCATTGACTCTATCCAAAAGCTTCAGGTCTGGAATTTACAGAGAACTTTGGAATCTTGTTACGTAAACAAAGAAGAAGCTTGTTTCCTGTAGGTGGCTGAAAACATTTTTATGTTATTATTTTATTTTATGTTGGAGTTGTGAATTTAGCATAAAATCTGCATCAAGTAATGTATGGTGATGCAGAAATCATCTGCAAATTATGGCTCTTTTTAACAATAATAATCAATTTACAGACCACTAAAAACCGATTTGATAACTTCTTTTAAAAATGTTGCGCTGGTTTACTTTACATTTTTAAAGATGGGGTTTAAAGGATTTTCAAATAAAAATGGGGTTAAAATGGCTCAAAAACAAGAAGCAAGTGCAATCCTACAGGACACAAATGCTTTTCTTTTGCAACATATATGTGGAGGGAAAATATGAATAGTGAGCATTGTCAATGCTAGAGGAAGTTGATGTAACTTTAAAGGACATTTTTATAGCGATCTTGATAATGTGTCTTTTCCCCATCCCTGCTTGCAACATGAGTAAGATATTCATGAACAGATTAAAGCTCATCGCTATAAAACACCTTTTCGATAGGTTTACACAAGGAGAATTGAAACCGTGTCATTGTCATACTTATGGCGTCAAATGGTTTCAATTGACATCGAATAGCTTCATTTGGCATCCAGAACTTCAATTGAAATCAAATGGATTCAGTGAATCTATTTTGGCATCAGTGAAGTCATACCTGGTATCAGTGAAGCTGTTTTGGCATAATGCCAAAATATATACTATAACATCTTAAGTCATCCAAACAAACCTGGATTCATTGATCATTTTCAACTACAGGATTAACAAATGGTATCACAAAAGCCAAAATGACTTCACTGATACTAAATTGGATGCCAAACTGACTTCCCCGGTGCCAAATTGCCATCAATGAAGCCAAATTGGCTGCACTGATGCCACTATGACTTCACTAGTGATGCCAAAATGACTTCACTGAAGCCAATACGACTTCACTGATGCCAAAATGGATTCACGGAAGCCAAATTGGCTGCACTGGTACTAAAATGACTTCACTGATGCACTCAATGCGTTTGATTCTAGTTGCAGCTTTTGGGTGCCAAATGAAGCTATTGTATGCCAATTGAAACCATTTGACACCAAAAGTATGACAATGATGCCATTTCAATCCTCCTTGTGTTAATATTGGTGATTTCATGAATACCTTACTTATAGATAGAACCTTGTAACTTCACATGAAAAAAAGTGACTTTCATGATTGTAAGACACATTCAAAAGTTTGATTTTACTTCGAGCCTTGCTGTTGAGGTCTTTACTATTGTTTGTTTGTGTCTTGGTAAATTTCCACTGCTTGAAACAATGTGATTACATGTACAATGTGTATTCATGAAGACGTGATAAGATATTTAAAGACAAATATTTCAAGGTAAAGGAGCCTTAATAATGATAACATGTCTTAGGTAAATAAAGGGCCGGAACACAGCTTTATAGCACTTTGGAGAGCTCCTACAAAATGTCAGGACATCTCTTAACAAACTTTTAGGACATTTCAGGAGTGCTACTTATCAATTGAATCAAATGTATGGGACATTGTGAATAAAGCTTCACTATGAGTAGCTCTAGTGAATAATAAGGGTGGAGAACTAACTTAAAATCAAGATAAAACATTATTTCTAAGAGTGTGTTTCTACAGAGCCTCCGCCTTTTGCCGGTGGTAACTTAGCCTGCTAAAAAGGCGGTGGTAGAAGTACTGGGCTGTTTCTACAGACGACGTAAAAGACGACTAATCACTTTGTTGGGGTGTGTGCGTAGAGGAACGGCTGATTTCGAAATGACACGGATTAATTATATAACAACACAACAAACAAGCATCTTGGCAATAAACAAACAAAGCAATTTCCGGTTAGACGGCTAATCGGGCGGCGGTCTGTTTCTACAGAGCTCTGGCGGGCAATTAGCAGGCTAACCTACCACCGCTATCCTTGATTTTCTAGGATAATTTGCCCGTGGTAGATTAGCCGGCTAACGGCGTCAGGACCTGTTTCTACAGAGCTGTTAGACGTCTACCCCCCGTGATCAACCGGCTAATGACTCTCTGTAGAAACACGCTCTAAGAGTAGACACACAGATCATAATAATGGACCAACAATTGGATGAAAATTATTTGGACCAAAACAAATTGGACCAAAATAATTTGGACTATTCATTGTTTGGCCAATAATATATTGGACAAAATAAGGTTTGATCGAAAAACTGTTTGGACAAAATAAGTTTGGACAAAACATGATTGGACAAAATAAATTTGAACAAAGTGTATTTGGACCAAAAACTTTTGGACGAAATGTTGTACTCCCGTATATTTCAATCAAAGAGCAATGATTTATTCATGATTACTGTTATTCACGATGACTGAAATCTGTATTTGATTCCTTTTCATAAATTGTTAGCTTCTCAGCAACTGCTGATTATAATAATAATAATAATATAACGTATTTATAAAGCGCAACATGTATAAAAACCTCAGAGCGCTGTACACAAAAATACACATAAAAGAAGGGAAAGGCAAAGAATATAACATCAACATGGAGCATTGATCATGATGCACACATAGGAATGTAAAAAGATACAAAATAGAGAGTCCGATAGGATCATGAGAAGAGGTGAGTCTTGAGAGCACGTTTGAACGAAGAGACGGAAATTGCATTTTTAACAGTCAAAGGTAAATTATTCCATAACATAGGTGCCGCGATCGAAAAAGCTCTCATACCGTATGAGGAAGTAGATGATCTACAATTCAGGAAAATTGGTGTTGGACCACATAGTCCATTTCTTTGCTAATATCCCACTTTAAGGGACTATTTTCAAGCGCTGATTTTGCAACAAACTTGTGTGGGGAGCTTGAGCTATCTACTAAGTGATATCCCTCCCCCGCCCCCACCAATCAATGTTGAGGGTCCCAACGACCGTGGTGATGAAACGGTTCCGAACAACATTGAATGGGGGGACTGGGGGGTTGATTTCAACGAAGTCCTCAAAGTGGTTCAACAGTTATTTCCGGAATTGTCTGAGGCTATTGGTAAATGCTCAATATGACAACTGTCTATAGGAAATAACTCGTGTTCTATACATTGCATATTCTTCTAATTTGGAGAGTGACAAGATATGTATATAATTGTTATATACGGTAAAGATAAAGTAAATACGACATTTACATTGTTAGGGACTGGTCATTTTATGCGTGATTATGGCCCGTTTGTATGGTAAATCACTCAATATGACAACTGTCTATAGGGAATAACTCGTCTTCTATACATTGCATAATCTTCTAATTTGGAGAGTGGCAAGATATGTATATACTTATTGTATATGGTAAATATAAAGTAAATACGACATGTACATTGTTAGGGACTGGTCATTTCATGCGTGATTATGGCCCATGTATATGGAATGCGCGAGTGTTACATGTAGTCTTACATAGGGTGCAACGGGTGAAATTCATTATTTAAACTAATTATATGACAGTAGTTTATTATGCAACAATCAATTAAAATCCTTTTCGTTATCGCAATGCGTTTCTTTTTTGATAAGGGACCGGTCACAACCGCATTATAGACGCTATGAAGTAATAACTATTGTGTCAATTATTGTAGAGTTGTATTTGCCATTGAAGTCATGGAATGATTGTATTTTCTTTGCATTTACTTAACTTGACGGTTATAATTTATCTTCCGTGTTTAATAAATGCATTAAAAGTACGAAATGCATTGTGACGGACTGGTCATTTTACATGTGGTAGACAGAGAGAAAGAAGGACAAACAACAACCACCGAAAAAAGTTCAAAAATAAAGAAGAACAAATAACCAAAAGAGAGGAAAAACAAAAACAATATGTGACAAACAGATGAATAAAATAAACCAGTTAATGAGCCACGCGAATAACGAAAATGTTATATTAATACATTATTAAAAACACCAATGGCTCCCGCCATGAGGATTTGAACCCGTGTCTCTGCATAGGAATAGGCCAACGCGCTAACCAATTGAGCTAATCGCCCATCTATGCAATACCAAGCCAAATCAAGTGTCATATTATCTTCGGCTTTAGAAATTAGCACTGATTCACAATACACCTTTCATAGTAACGCCTTATAGCGTCTTTTTATTCAGAACCATGCCCTCGTACTATCAGAGTATGGTCAACCGTTGCGTTTGTCCATCCATTGAAAAGCATGCACATCGGTCGATTGTCCCCGATAAATAATAGAACTAACTCCTATTATCTATTTAATTTAGACGGACAATCGTGTACACGCGTGCAATTCAATACGGTCAACCGTGTAATGGTTGTCCATCACCGCGTCATTAGAATGCCAAAGACAGGGTTCGGGGAATTACCTACAATGTAATGTTTATACCACTGTGGACGATGCTATTTAATATAATTCTCTTTATTTAGCTTTGGCCTTGTTATTATAGTGTTATAAATGTAATAATTCTGTAATAAATGATTGCCGCGGTATGCTACGCGAGCAATGTCGTGCGCTATGTCCGAGCCGCTTGGAGAGATATGCGCGAGGCGTGCCAATCGATGTGCACGAAGCGCTGCGCGCGAGACGTATAGATTGTTAATCATGATCTGTACACGAACAATGAATGTAATGACTGAACCTATTCATATCTTGCCTGTATTGATATGTAATGAACCGCAATCATGGCAATGTTAGTTACCATCTCATTGTTCATGTTATTTCTTGGTAACAAAGTCGAGTGCTATGCTCGAAGTTTATGCAAACGCGTAGCGCAAGCTGTAACCAAGGGATACGCATGGGATTGGGTCGAGCGCCACGCACGAACCGTCAAAGTTGTATTTAAATCATATTTTATAATGTTCTCGTGTTTATCGAGGTATCAGATGCTTTTTTTTAAATAAATAAGTCAGGCTTCCTTGAATAATAGGAGCAAATATGCAGGTTTAGGTATTTAATACGACCAGTCCCTAAGTCAGTACTGTAGACACCTCTTGATTATGGTATATCAGGAGATTCATAGCATCTCTATTTACTGAAAATTTGATCAAAAAAGACTTACAAATAAAAAAGTTGTGGCTAAAAATGTAAAATCAGATGATTTTTTTTGGACTTCATTCAGACAATTCAGGAAAATTGGTGTTGGACCACATAGTCCATTTCTTTGCTAATATCCCACTTTAAGGGACTATTTTCAAGCGCTGATTTTGCAACAAACTTGTGTGGGGAGCTTGAGCTATCTACTAAGTGATATCCCTCCCCCGCCCCCACCAATCAATGTTGAGGGTCCCAACGACCGTGGTGATGAAACGGTTCCGAACAACATTGAATGGGGGGACTGGGGGGTTGATTTCAACGAAGTCCTCAAAGTGGTTCAACAGTTATTTCCGGAATTGTAGGCACGTGGAGGCGGAATTGTGATGCCGAGCGTAAAACGCGATTTGCATTATGGTGTTGCAAAAGTTCACAGATATATGATGGAGCAAGATCGTGCATGGCCTTGAAAGTCAGAAGAAGAATTTTGTAGATAATCCGTTTGTTGATGGGGAGCCAGTGGAGTCGACGAAGGTGAGGTGATATGTGTTCCTTTCGTTTCACTTTACAAACAAGTCTTGCAGCAATGTTTTGCACGCGTTGCAGCTTGAGGATGTCCGAGTCTGGCAGTCCATACAACAAACTGTTGCAGCAATCGAGTCTTGATGTTACAAAGGCATGGACAAGGCGCTCTGTAGTAGGCTGGTCTAAGTATTGTCTTATGCTACCAATCTTTCTAACAGCATTATGGGCTGATTTGCAGATATTGTTAATGTGTAGAGACATTCGGAGCCCAGAATCGAAGACAACTCCGAGATTTCGGACATGGTCCTTAGGGATAATATCAGTATGGCCAATTGACACAGAATTGAGGGGATCAGCAGTACGAAATCTGGAAGAAAAATGTATTATTTCAGTTTTGCTGTCATTTAGCGCAAGTTTGTTCATGATTGCCCATGACTTCACATCATTCACGCATTTCTCAATTTTGCTGATTGCAGTGCAGCGTTCATTTGGATGAAACATGATATATAACTGAGTGTCGTCTGCATACGAAACACTATTTAGACTTTTATTAAGCTTGAACTTCTGGTAATAGAAACAGCAGATATTTTCATATCATGTCTTAGATTTCCCAAAATTAGGGATGTCTTTTTAAAGCTATGTCCACGAAAAATAAGCTGTCGTTATTAAAATGCAATCAATTTTACAAGTTAAACAATGAGTATTGTGTCATATATCAAATAGTCCCTGGAATAGGAAAAATGGGTATTTTGAACCAAATGTGTCCTCGTTTTTGCGCAAAGAAGGGGGACTATTTAGTTGAAGTGTCCTTGAAATGGTAAAAAGGGCTGGTTTTTTTCAGACAAAATGTTCTTGTTTTTGTGTGAAAAAGGGGTAAAATGAGCAAAATTGTCATGAAACACCGTCAAATAGGGGAGCATTTCAACCTCCGGGAACGATAATGCGTTACCCCTCTGAATATGAAGAGAAAACACTGGGCAGACTACCTTTGGCCGAGAGCCTATTAAATGACCCTTATATGAGCCTTAGATAATATGTCCAGAGAATACATAATGGTTCAAACCTCATGATTTTATTAAAATTCTGATATTTCGGCCATAGGCCTTTGATAAAGGCCTATGGCCGAAATATAAACTCATGAGGTTTGAACCATATTACGTATCCTCTGGACATTATTATCTATTTTAATCAAACCTACGTAGCTCCTTTGCTAATATGATCCTTAATATACATATTTATACTATAATTAAATATAAGATTCATACACTGATAACTTGGCAATTTATGTAGAAAATATATTTTATTTCTCTAACAATCTTGTAACACAGTGATTCAATTCAGTAGCATTGACTGAAGTATTGTCCTTCTTAAAGGCAGAGATGTTTTTGCGTATTTAACTCAATAATATACACATATTTATTTGAAACGTTGGCATATTAATGTGCATGTATATATACAAAGGCTGATATACTATTTCAAACGGATATCACTTCATCAAGTTGAGACTCAGACCTTAGTCCAGCATACTTTGTATTCTTTCAATAAGTTATATATAAAATTGTATTTGAATAAAACATTCATCAAATTCAAAATATAACATTGCATATAACCAGTCCAAATGGGACTATTGTTTTGATTGTCAAATTTGTCAACCCCTTACTGGTACATCTCGGTTCGCTTAAACCTTGACCTATCAGGGAGCGTTCATAAATACTTTGGTGGGGGGGGGGGGGGGGGATAATTATAGGGGGGCCAAAAAGTTTTGATACTCTGCAAAGGGGGTCCAAAAAGGTTTTGAAAACCCCAACAGAGGGGAGGTCAAAAAAGTGTAAATATATACTTATTAGTTTCCAAAATTTTCTGGGGGCGGCCCCTGCTTCACCTGTATGCACATTATTTACGGAACGTTAAATCAACGTAAAATAGCTAATCTTTTGGTGCGCTACGCGCGAATATCTCCACGGACATATGTTCATTTGCTAGCCCCCAGCTAAAAAAGAATGAAGGGCAAATTCATATCAATAGCAAACAACAATTGCACGCACATTGTATTCAAAGCCAGGATATATATAATTGGAGGGAGCATCCTAAATGGTTTCATGAACAGAGAGATCCGTGCATAAATATGTGAAGTTATTCAGGGGATTAAAGACCATGGCACTTAACCAAATATGCCTGCAGGGGGAGTTCTGATTCACTCTAGATTCTACAATCTGCCCTCCTAGATGTGATGCGTCCATCAAAATAGAATATAACACACGGTCAAATTCTGTGGGGGGGGGGGGGGACAAGAAAGTTTCTGGTGCAGGCAGTAATACAGGGGGGTCAAAAGGTTTGTGGCATGGCGAGAGGGGGGGGGGGTCAAAAAGGTTTGTGGCATGGCGAGAGGGGGGGTCAAAAAAGTTTTGATATACCAAAAAAGAAATTATCCAGCCCCCCCCCCCCACCAAAGTATTTATGAACGGTCCGTTAAAATAAGGAGGGGTGCAGTGTAGTACTTTTCTCGCTGAGCAATATAATATTGTTGTCCTTATTTAAGGAATTATCAAAAAGTTAAAAATACCAATACTAATGTACAAAATAGTTATCCACACAAACAGCAACCAGAATAAATCGATGATTTTTACATATGGTTAATCAACGTATCATCATAAATATCTGTACAAAATTAGGCCCAGGTTTAAAATTTCTCCATTTTTATTGTATTTCGTTTTCATAAAGGTTTTTGAGACTTTTTTGCTTTAATATTACTTGTTTCCATTCAAAAACAACATGTATGTGATTCTTTTCAAACTTTTACACATATTTTATTCTCTCTTAATATGACGTTTGACTATCAGGAAAGACATTTCTGGACTCACAAAGTGATCTTGACTGTATTTTCCGTAAAAAAAACATCACATAACCTTACTACATGGAAATCTGCTTCCAATTTAAGGAACATATTTGTTTCGATCAGTGTAGTTGCGATCATAACCTGAAAACCTGTAACCGTTAACGTTAAACATTAACATGGTGTCAAACCATGGAATTCTATTTATGAACAACATCAAAATCACTCAGAAAATATGTTGTCATTATTAACTCTGTCAGTTTATTTTAACCTATTCAAATCATGATTTTTTTCATCTGGATATTTTAGTTTCATGTTTATAATGTAATTTGACAAAAAATTGCATTTGGAGGACAAACTCAAAGATAGAGGGTGTTGCATGTAAAAAATTGCATAATATGCCGTTAAATACATTATATGCCTTTAAATACAATATATGAATGGCAAGGGGTGGCGGCGGGGCAAAATAGTTTGAAACCAGCCCCTTTGGATTAGAGATCAGATTTTACGAGCTATAATTTCAGGTATTTTATTAAAAGTTTCCAGGGCAATTGCCACCTGAAACCTATGCTACATGATTTGTAATGTGATATATGTATACAGAGATGTATGGCATCTTAAAAGATTTCCTGAAAATGATGAAAATTATCAGAAGACTATCGATTTTCAATTCTTGATAACCTTGTTTCTATGATAACCAATGAAAAGTGATATTCTGAAAGTGCGCTGGAAATCATTTCATTTCCTGATTTCAGATTTACATCTCTGTGTACATTATTCATTCGAAATTGCATGGCAATTATGTTTGTATTTTTAAAACAATTTATATTTCATTATCACACTGGCAATGATAATATTAATGGTGTATGATTGTCTATTAGGCCATGTGTATGATTGTCTATTAGGCCATGGGGAACCCTGTTCTATGGGCAAACGGACATCTCAGGTTAGGTCGGTCGTTCTGGCTTTTTGTTTTTGCTTTGTTTTCTGCTTTATTCCGTCAAAATCCCCAAAATCTGTAAACATTTTGGCGTTTTTACAAACAAAAACAACATTTTGGGTCGGTATTCATTAGAACATTTTTTTACCAATTTCTAAAAGAATGTGTCGGTCGGGCCTGTAGAACATGTTCCCCCCCCCCCCCACCCCGTTACCTTAGGGTTAGTTAGTATAACTATATATGTTCTATTAGTTATGTTGTATTCCATGGAGCAATACCAACAGTGGGCTAGTTTATTTCAGTTATCTTGCCCTGTGGTTTACATCAATAAATACACCACACATACTTCATCTAACTCTATGCAGTGACATGGCATCAGAGAGTATCCCAAAGATCGCACCTCATATTGCACGCATGATTGTAATACTGTAAATGTGGACATTTCCACGTAAATAAAAACACACAAATATATTTATTTTGAGTATAAGTCTATGTAATCAAACTTTCAAATCACAAATTTAAAAACAAGCGAAATGGTTGAAAATCAGCAAAGCACGAAAATGTAATCGCACGAAAATTACCACATTTACAGTATGCTGAAATAGGTACCCATGGATTCAAAGATGAATCCATGTACTTGCGCGTAAATGTTCTATTAATCACTAGAATAAGCTCTGACATCACTGTACAGAGTTGACTGAACAAAGTATAGTGATACTCTTACCACATATCTAATATGTAAGTAGATCAAAACAATCCAGTGTTTATTTCACTTTCCTTTGCATTGGCATTAATGTTATGTATGTTCCACATAACACAAGCCATAATGTCATCTCAATGCTAGGTAAGGTGAGTGACATTTGGTGATATACATGTACATCTCCAAATGGGACTTATCAGTGTGTAGCTCACAATATTGAATTGTAAATGACATCTTACACCCTCATAGTGGTACATAAAAGAACCCAATTACATACAATGTCCTAAAACTGGGTTTATTTTCAATATTAAAATTACAGTTACCTTAAAACAATAAATTAATGAATAATTTATAAATATTGTTTCTTTTTTATGCAGTCAAATACATGTCCTCATCTCTGATTTGTGAACATGTGTACTGTTTGCAAAGGCAGTCCACTTTTCCCCCAAACATTTCACATTGTAGTGATAAAGTCTTACGATTTGCAGTGGACAGTAGACATAGCACCGACAATAATGTTCAGAATTACTCAACATTTCTAGGTCAGATCATTTTAGTGCAGGGATGGTCTGGTGTAATGTTGTTGTTAGATGATGAACTTGTTAGGTTGTTAGATGTTAGATAAACTCATCAAAATATCTCATCACTCACAAGCACCAAAGTTTAGTTCCGATGTAGATTTAGTTGGCAGTATGGGGATCTACGATGGCATCAGTATTCTGCATATTCTGTCCCATGCAATCCTCGTCGGTATTCTGCATATTCTGTCCCATGCAATCCTCGTCAGTATTCTGCATATTCTGTCCCATGCAATCCTCGGCACATTAAGCTGAATTGAGTCACCAAATCTCTTACTTGACGTTTATTTACACGATTCCTACAAGGAAACAAAATATAAGGTAAAGAACAATTAATCATTGCAAACCAACTGGACAATTATATGCAAAGCATTTGAAAAAGTTGCAATGAATTCAAACAATATTTCATCAGTGATATGTCCAAAGGAAGACATGGGGGAGGGCTGCACCTTTGCCTACCATTCAGGGGAATTGCACCCATTCGGGGGAATGCAAGGGTTTGTACTTAATTTCTATCCAATTTCAAGACATCAGACAGTTTAGGGAATCAAAATCAATTTAGTATAAAAACAACAAATGTTCACACACTTCGCACGCATATGTCCAGTGATATCCTTTTAGAAGCCTGTTTAAACCAGCATTTTTAATTACGGCCACATTCATGTAAATAGTAACAAAAATGCACTCGCTATGCCCAAATGTTTTCACAAACAGATAATCGGGCAAAATGGTGTGAAGTCATTTGGGGAATGAAGAGCCTGGCCTTCCCCCCAGGAAAATCTGCAAATTTAGTAAGCAAGACTTACTTGAAACATAAAAACATTAATTTGTCCACTTTTGACCTATGAGTAGGCCAAATCTAACTCTTAAACCCGGGTGGGTGGGGGGCACTGACATTGGGAAAGGGTATAGGTATGTGCCGTGCTGAAGACCCCCTTTTTCACCCTCTGCTGCTAGCTCTTATGACCCCCCTTTTGAGCCTGCATCAGTTCTTAAGATCCCAATTTTATTAAAAATTCAAAAATTGCGAAATTTTGCACTCCAAAGCCCCAATTCTTCGAATATTTTGCATTCTAAAACCCAAAAATATCGAAAATTTGCGTTCTTGCTAATCAAAATTGAACTATTGGCCAGTTCTCAAGACCCACTTTTTGAAAAAATCAGTTCCTAAGACCCTATTTTTCGTCATAAAATCCACTCAGTTCGGATCTGTAGCCCCCTTTTTGAGACCCTGGGCGGCACACCCCTACCAAAAAAAAAGTTGAGTGCCCCCCCCCCCGGGTCTTAAACTCATTAGCAAATCCATAAAGCTAACTTCTCATTTGAAAGATATTGTACTCACATTTGATAACACTTCATTGCCAAATATAAACCTGACAAACACACTCTGATTATTTTGGTCACAAAAAAAGTAAACAATAGTGTGGCCTTTACATTGTTCATAGATCATGTCAAGATTTGCTAAGATCACATTATCTTGTATCAGATATTTCTACAGCTTTTTACAGCAGAGGCCAGTGGAATTGGTAGTGCCATGGGGACCCCTTCCTCTTCTTTAGCTCTAATAATAGCTGCATCATATATAATTAACACATTATTTTTCAAAATCTAAAAATTGCATTAAAAAGCATCCATATTGGGAAAAGTTCAAACAAAACAGATATCTTACAGTATCATAGCTCGTCACATTAGTGTGTTGTTACAAATGTAACCTTTGCAAGAACAGGGTTACCCTCCACCACATTCTTAATCATTGTTCTGTCTCTCTTGACCAGGGCAGATTTACGTGGCGCCACAATAACGTTCTGCGCTACATGTAAAACGATAATGACCGGTTTCCCATCTCCAAAAGACCCTCAAATTTTGTGTGACCTCCCAGAATTAAGAAAAAGGGACTCCACCAGCGCCGCTTTGGTTGCTGATATTCAGAACAATGCTTTTGAGTGTGAGTTGGTCGCCCTCGAAATTGGTTACATAACCCCCAACAATCTTGATAGACTTAAATTAATATTCAAACTGTGCAATAGCCTTACCAAATTATCTATTCTGTCATCTTTCTCAATTTTTCATGCTCACAAAGAACTCACATGGGACAATTATCCAACTCTCAACGTCCAATCATAATGTATTACTGCAGGTCAGGTCCCTTTTATATGAATATCTATTTTTAATGTTTTAACATGTCTGTTTTGTTTTCATTGTTGCGTTCAGTATATTTCCCCCATATATCCCTGCGTTCGTCCACCTTAATGGAGAACTGATCTGGGATTTACATGTTTTTCCTTTATTTTGTATCAAATTTGTATGTGTTTAAATGATGCGAATAGAGTGTGTTGAAATTAAAACTGCATTTCCAACTGAGAATTCATAACTACATCTCCAATTGATAATTGACCTCAACTCAATGACAAGATACTCAGAAACCACTAGGTTTCATACAGCATGAACTATATGATATCAATTGAGAATGGTAAACATTGCCCTTCATTACCATCTTTAATCAGCCATATGGATTGCATAATTATGCTTTTAACGCTAGTCCATAATGAGATATTACATAATCATTAAAAGCAATTATTTATGATATTATGCAGAGTCAATCAATTTGAACTTGGAGCTAATGCAATTGGGTTGTAATGTAGGGCTAGTGATCTACATAATTGATTTAATATCTAGTAGGATACAATGCAGATGTAACACAATTATTCATTAGTGCATGACCGCAAATATTTACAATCATCAAAACTGCTTAAAATTCATTAAACACATAAATGGCAGCATGATAATTTACACTATTATTTTAACTCCTTGAGCTTATCTCAATTCAGAAGCCCCCCCCCCCCCCCCCCCCCCACAATTATTTGAGAGCGGTTCCCGTTGCAACCAAAAATGTCAGGAACAACTAAGGATATTTCCCCTTAATTGCATAATTATTATGTACACAATTAATATTTTCTTTACCTTTGTGCTTTTCGTGCTTCAAGAAATTTCATTTAACTATTATGTATCACAATCAATAATTTCTAACTTTTTGTGCTTCACAAAATAATATTTCATTTTAAAATTATTATGACTTGGTTAATTTGTTTCTATATTTTTTTGGTAGACTGCATATATATCTGATAATGTCCTGATAATTATGCCCATGATTTTCTATTTGACGGACAAGCCACACTGCAAAAATGTGTGATAATCAAAGAATCCTTGATTTAAAAATTAAAATCTGTCAAGTTGGCCATGCAGTCCACACAAAAGAATGGGAGGAGTACATGTAGTAATGCACTTTGTAATACAAATACACAATGATTGTCAAGTCCTTGTACCATGTCTCATCTCAATAGTTTCCTGTGTTGCAACATTTCTATTGTTACTAACCTTTATCTATACATATTATAATACATGTAGGTGTTTACCATAACCACTTGGGCTCACTCTTGGGTAAGACCATGGTAAGACTAATAACAATACTGTAAAAGTGATTATTTTTGTGCGATTAAATGTTTGCGCTTTGCTGATTTTCAGTGATGTCAGAGCTTATTCAAGTGATTGATAGAACATTTACGCACAAGCACAGACAGGGATTCATCTTTGAATCCATGGGTACTTATTTCAGCGTACTGTAAAAGTGGTAATTTTCGCACGATTACATTTTCGTGCTTTGCTGATTTTCAACCATTTTGCTTGTTTTTTAAATTCGTGATTTGAAAGTTCATTACATAGACGTACGTATACACAAAATAAATATATTTGCATGTTTTTATTTTTGCGGTCGCTACTTGGAGCACGAAAAACACAAACATTAATGTAGAGCGGAAACCTTCACGTTTACAGTATACATATAAAATGAATATCAAAACCTTCAGTTTCAAGATGTCATCATAAGCCAGGGGCTCTCAATTATTTTGTTCGAGGGCCACAAATTAAACAAAAACATTCTCGGGGGCCAATATTATCTGATAATCCTGTTTATCTTTGTTTTTGAGAGCTGTTTAAGGGCCAGTCATCAATGCTTGAAGAGCCGGATTTGGCCCATGGGCCGCCTATTGAGAACCCAGCATGCGCATTTGTGCATAGCAACAACAGAAATACCACCCGATTGGTCCAATTCAAATGTAGTGCGTAGAACGATCGTCACGCCGCGCCGCCAGGGGAGGCAGATTGTGCGCCCTAGTGCCTCACACGGTGTACAATGCCATATGAAACTACCGACGCACCGTGACGTGATGGTGCATGAATAAGCTAATGTTCATTCACAAGTTTATCAGCGCACACCTTTCGAACTGTATTTTTGTTCAGTCTATACATTTTGACCACCCTAGTAGGGGCCGTGTGTAAATAGTGAAGACATGAAGGATACAGTATAACTTGGACTTATAAGCCACCATTTTTGATAACTTGACTTGACTTGAGTCGTGATGACTTGACTTGACTTGGTGTACAAACTTGTCAAAAGACTTGACTTGACTCGAGTTACATTTTCAACAGACTTGACTTGACTCGAGTCACATCTGTTTGTGACTTGACTTGTGACTTGAGATTTAGTGACTTGATCACAACACTGCCAGACAGGGAGAGGGCATACACATTGGCAGGGGTGGTGTGACAGGCGCGAGGCAAGGCAAGGGCATTGTCCTACCCTGTCAGTCTCGAAACATGCCACCCCATTTTCACAAGATGAATGGTGCAATGCCATAATCTATTTTATGGCTCCCCTCCGCCTTACGCACACACAATCTTTTACCTAAATGCCCCACAATTTCTATGTTGAGTTTTTGTGTCTTAAATTCTTGGTAATATTTGGCCCTCAGGTATCCACATGGACCACTTACATATGATACGTTTGTGGATGTCCACTTTGAACACATTTCTATCACCCACCCATAAAGTACTTTTGTCAAGGTATTAAAGGTTGATTACTAGCTAGTATTACTGCTACTCATTGTCACATGCCTGATGATGACATCAGCAGGTAACCACAGGTCATGATCTCAGTATGTAAGGTAAGGCAACAAATGACTGTGATGATAACAATAGCAACATCAACAATGTTATAAAAGGTTTCCCATAATTGCACAAGATAGATCAGGGATAATCATTATGTTTCCCAGGACAGTACAGGGATACAATACAAAGTTGCCCACATATTTACAGGATAGATCAGGTTACTAGTACAATAAATGTGTGTTTTTCATCTTTCCAAGAGAGACTAGTGAAACACCATGTGATGTAGTTTAACACGATGGGCCTCGCTTTCGTTATGATTAGTGACAACACATCGAGTATGTCTCCCTCTTTAGCATAATTATTTTGAGTTATAGGTAAAAAGAAGTGACAAATTCTTTTAAGAGTTTTACAGTGTTTTCTCAGTTGGTAAATTGTTTGTAACTTAAAGACTAGAAGATCAATTTGAATGGGGTTCTGACCATATGTGCCATCTTTTCAGGATAGAAAGGGATACAATTATAAGTTGGTCATCTTTCCTAAATAGTTCCACGGCTAACAAATAACAATTATGAGCTTGCAATCTTTCCAGTATATATCAGTGATATAATAAAATCTCTGAAATTAATATGCAGTATAAACCAAGCAGCAGTATTTTGTCAAATCAAAGTTTCCCACAAATTACAAGACTGCCTCTAAACAATAGAGGGCGCCCTGAACCCCGAAATATGTTGGCAACGTTATGAGTGTTTGACCATCTGAATCTGCAGAAACAAAGGGGGCCCGCGGGTGTTAACCCAAAAATATGACATTTATCAAGTGCGATACATTTTAAACTATTAATGTTATGTACAGGGTGTAACAAAAATAGTTATACAATTGCAATTTCATTTTTAACCCATTAATTAACCCATATTAAAATCATGCAATGTAAAAATCATTTACACTCTGTGATAACTGATGTGTTGACTACCAGAATAATTTTATTTGGTCTTTTTAACTGCTTTTGTTTAAAAATTATTACCAATCTACTAAGCCGTCTAGAAATTGAGTTGGGCCACTTTCAGCATAGAATACAATCGTGTTTGTTGAAATTAAATGGTTAGAGTATCATGCAAGGATCATTAAGAGAACGACATAATTCTTTTTCAAATAATTTTATTTCATTTCAATAAATAAATTCATAATATTTAATTAATAAATAATAATATCTTGATCAATTTCATTGAGTCCATAAATAAAAATGGCTCATTATTCCTCCTGATATGGTACCTATCCTGAAACCACCATAGACGAGATATGCTGCCATCCTGGTCCAACAGGTATCTTCCATGTGCTAACAATTCAGGTATCACCGTGTTGTTAAACAGATCAAGGTAGCATTAAGCATTCATGTTTCCATCTATGAAGATATGTCCAATCAAAGTCCCATCACCAAAGATTCCTGCCCGAACAAGCAGTTTCTGTCTGATTTTGGGCGGTCATTTAAGTGAAATCTAGATAGAGGAGGGGGTATTCCTGTGCGCATGGCTGATGAGACTGGTGTTCATTCTGCTATCCATAGGAAAGATTGCTTCGTCTCCAATGAAAATACCATACAAATATTTCCTGCCGTACCCAGCTCTAGCCATTGTGCATATTGGAGTCTCCTTGGAAAGTCTGCCATCAGACGATCCAATTGAAATGAACCATTGTCTCTCAAGAGATCTCTGTTCCTATATTCATATGGTTGGACTCTATGAATACTGTTCTTCCCAGTGATTAAGCTAAAGTGGCCCAGATGGTTTCATGACTACTTCAGACAATTGATCATATCTCTGCTTCTTGACCACCGATTTTCATGAAACAAAGCTTATTAAGATGCTGAGAAAATTCCCATTACACGACATTAAAAATTAAAACAGATATTACTTTGCAATTGTTTTTATTCATTTATTCAAAATTGTATAACTTTTTTTTGTTACACACTGTATAAGTATACATTTTTGAAAAGGAAATGAGTCAGCGAATCCCATTATGGTATCAAATTTCACAATAAAATGCTGATTTTTAAAAATATTTTGACCCAAAATGTGTGGACAACGTAGCAAAATCAGTTTTTGGTAAAAAAATTCCTAAATTGCCCCAAAATCGTTGAAAGATACTTCTCTGGGATTGATTTTGTTGTTTTAACATAACAAAAATTAGTTTTCAATTTTTTGACAAAAAAAGGTAAAAAAATCAAAACAAAAATTATTTTTGTGCAATTTCGGCATTTTTACCAAAATTAATTTGCAAAGTATGTTAGAAAGAAGCAAAAGCACATACCTAATCGCTACTGAAGTTGGGTTGCAAGATTTGGGAATACAACCTCGATCATTTTGATATTGGATGGTCCATACGATCACCACAAATGATGGTGCCAGTCTGTGCCATGTTGATCAAAACAGTGGCGTAGCTCAGGGGCCCCTGACAGAATTTGTTGTGCCCCCGCCCCCCCCCCCCTCTTTGTGCCCCTGCCCCCCCACCCCCCCCCTCTCCGGATGTAGTGCTTATATGCGTTATAATCATTTAAAAATTACCATTTTTCGCTTGTTTTTAGAAATAAAAGAAAATTGATTAAAACCTTGCTGATTGGCCATCTGTGATGTTTTTTGGACTGTGCAATTTTTTTTTTACCTCACCCCCCCCCCCCCCCCCCCCTTCCCACTTACGTGAAACCCACGAGATGACTGACTGCAAAAGAATTTGGGGCAACCTTTTACGCAAATTTCAGAAATCTTGCCCCCCCCCCCCTGAAAAAAATCCTAGCTACGCCACTGGATCAAATTAGCTGAAATGTGCACATTTGTGAATTAGCTCCAATTTGAATCATATTTTGACATGATCAGCATCAACCTCTTACCAGAATGTGCGTTCATTGGTGCAATTGAAGTTTATTTTGTGGTTAAAAGGAATAATGGATTATCTTCAATTACAAAAATCACCAACTTGATGATCCAATGTGAAAATGAAATCTAAACCACTGCTAAGTCACCGAATACCACTTCATTAGCTATTCAAAAGTTCCTGAACACTTGCAAAATTGAAACAAAGCATCACGATCTGAAACAAAACATGAGATCACTCAAGCGTGATGAACAATTCATACCCTTCAAATTGAATTAAATTAAAGAATCATTAGACCTATGAACCGCCATAACTAATGGCAGTTTAGAAAGAGAAGGGAACATAAAGGTTAGATTAGCAGATGAAGGAATATCTTTGTTTATTTCAAAACAATTAAACAATTTTAAGACACACTTTTAAAAAACATCGACTAAATATCAGTGATTTTTATGATTGAAAAAATTAATGAAATTTGGGCATCGATGGGTATTGATCATTTTGGGACAGCCTGTATACACAAATATGTTTAACTAATGGGAATAGTTGGCAACTTGACCCAATTTCATTGTAGGACTCAGCGTTTCCAAAATAGTCCTGTTCCTTATTTTGTCAATATTTTAAATGATTAGGTACCCATTATCTCTCACGACTGGTCGTGCAGTAAAGTTCCATGATGTGTGACATTTTGTTGTTTCTTAATTTGTGTACATTTTATCTTTAATATATCTTTATTTGTAAATTTTGATTCAATCCTACAAGTGCAATATTTTGATGTTATTAATGTGCATTTTTATATTGTAATTTTAATATTGTATATTGGCATGTAATTTGGCCTGCGGGCCACGAGATGCTTCTGAATAAAATACCAATAATAATAATAGAATAGCATGAAGGATTCAGAGAATCTTTGTGACTGAAATAGCTTTATTTTAGCCTCACCTTAAATTTCATTTTAGCTACACTCATAACCTCCATTCAAATGAGATGTGCAATTATGGCAAGCTTTACCAGCACATGTTTGAATCTTTGGTACCATAAGAATTCATGCAGTTACAGGTTTTTAATATTGCATGATGGCACCAGGGAGGGAACATTTTGGTTTCAGTGTAGGATGACACTTGTTGCAATATTCTGTATTTATTTATGACGTAATGTAAGGTATGTATTACAAAAGGCAATATGTATATAAATAAGGGTAAAGAATCAGCTCTGTAGGGGCCCGGAATCAACCCTTGGTCCCCTCTCATGAGAGTCCCCTTGTCTGACCAGTAACCCTTGTCTGACCAGTAAGCCTTGTGTGGGTTTATGTCCAGGATAGATGAGGAATACCATCAATTCACCAGTGCGCAATAGGACAACATTATATCAAAAGACTGTGATGAGGAAGCACATCTTTATCAATTTTGTCTTTTGAAGGATTAAAATAGGCTGGATCTGCTCCAAGACGGCAAGATAACTTACAAGAAAGTATCATTGGTTAAATATTTGTATCTGAGATATAGTAATCATTCATGGTTAGGGTCCCTTGATGGTCAGGGTCGGTGTTTATTTATCTGTTAATCCTAGACCTTATATAAATGCACCTGTCATACAGGGTGTTTCTACAGAGCTGACGTTATTTTTTGGTGAAAAAGTTTTACGGCTAAAAAAGCAGATGTGCTTGAGCATTACTGTATCTACAGACACGCGAAAGAGAGCTAATATTGTCAAATCCGGCAAGAGACGGTCACGGTTATGAGTGCAATACATTCTGTGTAGAATTTGGTACAAAATGGTTACTCACAACAAAGGTTTTGGTGTTGTCATGACATTATTTTAATTATTAATAATAGCAAAGAAATCCAAAATTCCAGACCTTTCACTTTTCAGTCCCATAGCTGATCACCTATTCCTTTTCATCCACTCTTAAAGGGTTTCTTATTTTATTCTTGCCCCTGATAATAATAAACCTATGAATGGCGTATGTGTGCACAAGGTCTGGGCCTCTAATAGGGAATACTATCCTTTGGTATATCTTAACCCTTTCCAAATGGCAGACGTCTGCAGAAGAGTTTCAACATTTCACAAAATGTTTTGATATTGTCTAAATATTGAATTTCATCACCATATTATGGAATAACCATGAGAAATGCATTGAAATAAGTACAAACATTTCTAGTATTGGTTCAGTAAATCTTGAGATAAGACTTTGAAAGTTGGGAAAGGTTTCTGAAAAATCTGTTTTGTATGATGGTAAACCAATAATTGTAGACCTAAACACCAGATGATACATTGCCACCTATGATATAAAGACTAACTCCAGACTGGGTGAATGTAATGGCTTGCTGAAACAGTCATAGATAAACCTGTATGTGCATCACTGGCTGAATTGTGCAGGGATTCAGGATGCAGGGTACTATAGTCGGATTTATAATTGAACGAACACATTGTATTGCGTAAATTGCGTGAAGCGAGCACAACCATGTAAGCGTGATCATTTCGGGTGCGATCATCTTTGTGCTGCTACTGCTACTGAGGTTCTTTGCTGCTGTGTCTGCATATGGATCGCTCCACCCGTTGCTGACGTTCGCTTGTTGTTCAATCAAATGTAAAATTGCTAATTTTGTTAAACCGATGGTAATTTGCTTTCATAAAGTATTGACAAGAGTAACTACTGCAAGAAAAATATTTATAAGCAAAATACGATCTTTTGATTTATCAACTTTTCATTTGGCTTGGAGCACATGTTGCCTAGGGACACATTTGGCGGCAACCAGCGACAATAACAAAAACCAATAACAAAAACCAATAGCAAAAATGTGCTATCTTGATAAGAACCATGGTTTAATACACAATCCTTGATAACCATAACATCAATATCATTATCAGGCCCCAATGTGATATTAGTGTGCAAAACGAGGCTGAGCTTGCACATTAAAGGTTAATGTGAACATTGGCAATCTAGTAATGTAATCATCTTTGGTAGAATGCTCCATCACCTGCTCTTTACTGATGGGCTTACACTGATAACAAGAAATCTAGGCCCAGAGAAGATTCTAGATAACAAGTCATTTGCATATAACGGTAACTTAGTGTAAAGAATAAACCCTAGAAGACACACATAGTACTACTATCTTTACTGAGGTATGCTAGCCAAAGATATAATGATTAGTATATAAATATACATTCCATAATTAGGAGAAATAGACAGATTTGTGACTGAGTCAATTAAGACATGTCACAAACAATTGTTACTCAAATCAAGTCAAGTCCCTCTCAATTTTCCTCAGAATCAGTTTTAATAAATCTTTCGCAACACAAAATCCTTGTTATGGTGTATTTTGGGCATCAGGAGTGTCTCTCCAGTATTTATGATTTAGGGGTGTCTGAAATCTTGGGTCGTGCATGCGTACAGTGTTATATTTGATTAGACTTGACTTGTGACTAGAGGTTCAGTGACTTGGTCACAACACTATCAAGTTGTAGTAGAAAATATACCTCAAGTTAATTTAATAATACTGGGTGTCAAAGATTTATACCGAGGAAATTTTCATTAGTCATGAATACCATTGATATTGTTCAAATTGTAATTCTTGCTAGCGCAAACGCATAGCTAAGCTTATTTAGGAATTTTAGATTTTGAAAATCAGATATTCAGATGGAAGGTTTGGTCGAAATGATGAGAAAATCTGTAAAATCACTGACCATTGTAAACATAACATCGCTGTTGAACCTTGTATGTTTTTCAGGCCCTTCAGCATGTATGGTCTAGTGGAACACGTGTGAGCATGTGTGGTCTAGTGGAACAGCGCAGGTTTCACGATACAAAGGTTGTGAGTTCTAGCCCCGCTATGGCCAACGTGTTTGTATCCTTGGGCAAGGTACTTAGTCTCAATTGCCTCGTCGACCCAAGCGAGATCGGGAAGCTGTTAGGGGATATTACAATCTAAGTGCTGATACATTTGTGTGCGCCTCGGCTGCCCGTGTAAGTGAAGCGAAGTGATTCTGACGATTTCCTAATGGCAGCAAAAAAATACCGTGGTTTGGAAGTCACATAGAAATGGTGGTCACGTGCATCGGAAGAGCAATACCCGAGCATGTTAAAAAGGTTACAGACTCGTTCGTAAAGAGTAGGGGATCATCCCGGTCTGTATCTGTTCACACATCTTTCGGATGAGCGCTACAATCTTGATGTAGCAGCGCTATATAAATGCTTCTATAGACTATACATCTACAGTTAAGCCCACAATTATTCATACCCCTTGGAAAATATGAGTTGTTTGCGTTTTTCTCATATCTATACCAGCTGGAGTGGTGGAACTTTCGCTTTACACTAAAGACAATTAGTTTGCAAGTACAAATCAATATCTTTGGGCTCAACATTTTTTGCATAACAATAGAATTGAACAAGAATTATGTTTTTATGCCTGTCCAAAATTATTCATACCCCATACCAAGTATAAGGATTGAGGCCACTTTTTGTGATAATACACATGTTTTTGACATTCCAAACATTCTTTATACTGTGTGATAGGCTTTTATATTATGTAATTATCCCATGATGTGTGCATACAATGTGGATGCATTACAAATGTGTCCTATTGAATGTACAGTGAGGGATATTATAGAACAACACTCTAGCTCTTTGACAGCATGGTGAAGAAGATCAAATAACTTTTTGTGCATATTGTGAATGCTCACAAAGTGGGGAAAGGCTACAGAGCTATTTCGAAACAATTCCAAGTGCAAGAATCCACCACACGAAACATAATTAGGAAGAACAAGACGTTCAACTCACTAAAAAACATTGAAGGATGCAGTCGGAAGCCAGCGGTGTCCCCTTGTTTGGCAAGAAAAGTATTGTGAAAGGCCAACAACAATCCACAGATCACCATCAATGCTCTCCTGAACAACCCTGGCAATTATTGGACCAAGATATCATGGCAGACACTCCAGCATATATGGCACATGAGAGGTCTCCATGGAGACCGACCAAGAAAGACTCTACTCCTTAAAAGAGACACAGAGAAACTTGTCTTGCATCTTAAGCAACCCCAACACTGAAGACCAAAAAACTTGGATCTTTGTCCAGAAGTGCTCTTGCAAATGCTAGATGAGTTTCTCATTGTCTCTTTTCAGGAGTAGAGTCTTTCTTGGTTGGAGTCCGTGGAGAACTCTTGTGTACTATGTCTGCTGGAGTGTCTGCCTTAATATCTTGGTCCAAGACTCGCCAAGGTTGTTCAGGAGAGCATTGACGGTGATATGTGGATTGTTGTTGGCCTTTCACCATACTTTTCTTGTCAACCAAGGGGACACTGTTGGCTTCCGACCGTGTTCTTCAGGGTTTTTAACTGATTTTAACTGATTTTAACTGTCTTGTTATTCCTAATTATGCTTTTTATGGTGGAATTTGGCACTTGAAATTGCTTCAAAATACCTTTATAGCCTTTCCCCTCTTTGTGAGCATTCACAATGCACAAACAAGGTCCTCACTGAGTTATTTGATCCCCTTCGCCATGCTGTCAAAGAGCTAGAGTGTTGTCCTATAATATCCCTCACTGTACATTCAATTGGACACATTTGTAATGCATCCACATTGTATGGAATAATTGCATAACAATATAAAAGCCTATCACACAATATAAAGAATGTTTGGAATGTCAAAAACATGTGTATTATCACAAAATGTGGCCTCAATCCTGAGACTTGGTATGGGGTATGAATAATTTTGGACAGGCATAAAAACACAATTCTTGTTCAATTCTATTGTTATGCAAAAAATGTTGAGCCCAAATATATTGATTTGTACTTGCAAACTAATTGTCTTCAGTGTAAAGCAAAAGTTCCACCACTCCAGCTGGTATAGATATGAGAAAAACGCAAAAAGCACATATTTTTCAAGGGGTATGAATAATTGTGGGCTTAACTGTATGTGTGTATAAAGTAAAACTGCTCTTATGGTTATGCATCTCTGGAAATTATTATAAGAAATATTTTTTTCTAAAATCCAGCCTGAGGAAATTGAAATGTGTTCAGTTTTTGAGTATGGGGCTCTGAATATAATACTTCTTTTTCACAAAAATGCCTTGAAAATATCTTCCCTTATGCAGGGATCAATGTGCAGCTTGAACCTACCCTCCTCAAGCATTCACCTGTATTCACCTTTCTTCAGGATACATTAGGTCAAGATTAGGTCTATCCTGCAATTTTTAGGGTGAAGATTCACCTTAGTGCACCATGTTTGTTCAATAGTAATATGTGGGTGAAGTTGAAATATAGGTAAAGATTCACCATAGATTCACCTGTCCAATGTACAGGGTGTCCCAAAAAAATGTTAACACTCCGGGCACATAAGATACATTAAAAGGACAGGGACACACGGGTCTAATCTTGATGTATTATGAAAGCTGAGTAAATAAGCTTTCATTTGCATTTTATTGCGTTCCAATTGGTTATTTAGAACGGGAGATATGCTTCAGCAAACATGAGGAAGCCAAATCGGCTTGGTCCAATCCTCTCAGTATGAAAGTAAAGCTTTTAAGGGGAGACTGAACATGAAAATGCTATTTTTCAAAGTACTTAACCTATACACTTGAACTTTGGTCAGAAGATGTATTTGGGCAAGACTTTTCATTTTAAGCGAAAAAAAATTACGTCACGGACACCGTTGCCATGGTAACGGCGGCCATCTTGGATTTTAAAAGCACTTTTTGCGCGCACCTTTTTACGGTTACGGTTTGTCCAATTGTGTTCAAATTTACTACATGTATTACCAATAAGTACATCTTGAATTACTCAGAGCGATTTTTTATTAGAAGTCGTCGTTTTCCGAAACGATACGATAAAAGTGTTAAAATAGTTGTAATTAATGCAAATTGGACCAAGCCGATTTTGCTTCCTCATGTTTGCTGAAGCATATCTCCCGTTCTAAATAACCAATTGGAACGCAATAAAATGCAAATGAAAGCTTATTTACTCAGCTTTCATAATACATGAAGATTAGACCCGTGTGTTCCTGTCCTTTTAAGATATCTTATGTGCCCGGAGTGTTAACATTTTTTGGGGACACCCTGTATACATAGTTCAAGATACACCTCTCCAAAAGTATTACTAGGCAAAGATTAGGCGTCTTATCTTTGACTAACCTTGAGGAGGGTAGGTTCAAGATGCACATTGACGCCTGCATTAAGCAAACATAAACATTGTGATATTTAAATTTGTGAGAAACACTTGTCCAATTGGAAAACAACTATGTAGAGCATTTAATGAGGTATATTTCGTTAAAAAAATGATTAAATATACTTTACATTTTGATGGTTACTGATTGCTCTCAATTAATCTCAATTCATCATTCTATGATATCTTTGTATATTTAAAAACTATACCCTTGTATTTATTTAATGCAAAGAACATAATTTATTATTATAAATTAATTTTTGTATTTCATTTTTTCTTTTAAATTTAGAAATCAAAAGGTTTGCAAACCCTTCTATTGAGTATCATTTGCAATCAGAATAACAGATAACGCAACAATACAAATAGAATGAAAGGATTGATAGATCACAATGACAAAAGAAAGATTACGTCAATGTGTATTTATTCGATTACATTTCCAACATTTGTGTAACCAAAACATTTTTGCTTTAGCTAAGCTGTATGGACGATTGTTCTTGAATTCATAACACACATGTTTTGCAAGAGTGTTTCAAAACAATCCTGTATTTACATGTAACCATTAACTAATATATTTTGAAACAGCCACACAGCCACACAGGTTTAACATCTTTTTTTTTTCTGAGGGAGTTGATTATATCAGTTCCTCTAAAGAAAAAAGCACAAAGATGCTTGAATGAATTCAAGTAAATAAAGCTTGCATGTGATATCACTTGTAAGTGTTCAAAAGCACCGCTTGGTTTCTTTTATAAGGCTTTTTTTTTAAATCCCAAGACTGCACAAGTTGCCACTCTTGTAAAGCTACTTCACACATAATATGTAAAAGAACCATGCCAACTTCCTTATGGAAAAAATCACATGGATACATGTTTTACCATTAAAATATAACTGCCTAAAATAAGTGTTTATGTCAATTATATCCTTCATTGTATTTCAGAGCTTCTTCTAAACTTTCACTTATTCAGCTTATAAATCTACCAGCTTCTATCACATTATTTTGTACTATGGTTTATGTGCAAAAAATTAAACATATTGCATGTGAAATCTTAGTCAAACTATAATATTCCCTACTATTTGGATTATTCATTGTGGGTCTGTTTGAGTCCTTTACTAGTCCTTGTTGAAAAGATGTGGTAGTAAGTTTACTATCCGGGTTGTCGCTACGGGTGGGCGGCATTCACAGGCACTGAAAGCACTCCACCTGGCACTAATTCACCACAAAATTAGAGTAAGTAAGCTTTAAAATATGATTTTACTGATGTTGAAGGAACTTGGAAGTAGAACTGATTATTTCTATGGTATTTTCCCTGTTTTGGTCATACATCAATATTTGGACTTGGTCAAGGCGGGCCCCTGGACCCCTGGCCCTGGACCCCTGGCCGAGCAATTGGAGCCAGGCACTAGTATTGTTCTACCTACAATCCTGTAAACCCTGCTATACAAAGTTCAAAATATTAACAAACCTTATTTCTCAAAAAGTGCATGTGATGTACATATTGACTTACGAAAAACAATGTTAAATTTAAGCCTCTTTTTTAGCCACAGAATTCATGGCATAACTCCATGTACTGCCAAATATAACAAAATCCTCTCTTGCTGTCCCTACCACTCTTCGGCTGTCCCCACCCCTATCCCGCTGTCCTCACCCCTCTCCTGCTGCCCCCAACCCTCTCCCGCTGTTCCCACCTCTCTCCCAGTCCATTTCATTGTGCAATTGCAGAAAGGTATAGGTGGCTCTCTGGAAACTTGTTTTCCCCACCACTCTCCGGCTGTCCCCACCCTCTCTTGATGTCCCCACCCCTTTCCCGCTGTCCCCACCCTCCCCTGCTGTCCCCACCCCTCTCCTGCTGTCCCCACCCCTCTCCTGCTGTCCCCATCCCTTTCCTGCTGTCCCCACCCTTCCTCTGCTGTCCCCATCCCTCTCATGCTGTCCCCACCCCTCTCCCACTGTCCCCAACCCTCTCCTGCTCTCCCCACCCCTATCCTGATGTACCCATACCACTCCCGCTGTCCCCACCCTCTCCTGTTGTCCCCACCCCTATCCCGCTGTCCCCACCCCTCTCCTGCTGTCCCCAACCCTCTCCTGATGTCCCCACCCCTCTCCTGATGTCCCCACCCCTCTCCTGATGTCCCCACCCCTCTCCCGCTGTCCTCACCCCTCACCCAGTCCATTTCATTGTACAATTGCAGAAAGGTATAGGTGTGGTCTCTGAAAACTTGTTTTGGGAGAGTGACCCTCCCTGTGTGATGCATCATCACCCGGACAAGCTCTAGCATCAGCGGACCCAATATTATCTGCTATTATTTGGCCCATGTTTCTCCCTGATAGCTTTATTCTCACAAACTACTACTGTGAGAAGAAGTTAGACTCAAAGACTGAAAACTGCTGAAAAGTATCTCTAAAAACACAAATCTGGATTATCAATGATGCAAACATAATTCTGGACAAGGAGTTTCCTAAACTAACATTATAGTCATTTAGAGTACTTGAGCAACAGTGTGTTATCTGATCATTTTATATCACTTACAAGGTTTATGAGACATTTACAATTGTACCAAGGTAATTCTTATAGCACAGGTCTAATAGTTATGTAGTTGTACAAAATTCATCTTTAGTACAAGAATGAGATACTTTAACCCAATCAGAGTAACTTTGACCTACCAAAATGTTATTTTTAAATGTTGAGCACAGTTTTATGGTAACATTAAATTGTACAGGACAACTTATTACCTGGTACATACTTTGGTCTTTGCGCCTCACGCTATTCTACCGTGTAAGCAGTGTGTCGATCAAACATCCATCGTCATCGTAACACACGATTAGCTCCACCTAATTTTATTGACAACAACATTTAAAGAAAGCATTTGGTATCGATGACGTCTCCCGATACATGGCATCATTATCAATCAATCAGCAAGCGCAATTTTTTGGTGAAAATCTTTCTTAAAACAGTACAAAACATAACACAGAGAATAATTGCAGAAATGCTTTGTTTATACTATTCCCACAGAGGGCGCTCACTCTTTTACCACCACAAAGCCTTGATGAAAGGCTAGAAATGTACACAAACAATGTAGCTAACTACATTTATCAACAAGTATTGTGCAAGATTCAAGAGTAACAATGTTAGAGATTATACATGAACAAACATTACAATTACATACGTGACTTGAGTGACAAGGTTATTAACCCTAATGTTCCTGCGCATCAGAAATCACTATAGAAACTCTGCTGTAGCCTCTGCCTCATATGTCTATCTTATTGCACAATATCATACCTAATATGGCCTATTTTTCCCCTGATAGATTTAGTCCACATAACCACCCATGGGGGTTAGGGTTAATAAGCAACTTTTTGCATGTTCTGTTAGGTCATTTTCTTGGGTAGGGGAGGGGAGACTTACTTTTTTATCCCTTTACATGCATGATAGACCTAACGGTTCAAAGCGGGCATTTCAAAAGTGTATTTCACACAGGTGCAGTAAAGCTAGCGGGTTTTGGACCGACATAAATCAGGACTTTCCCATAATTCATTTGATTTGTATGTTTTTAGAGCTTTTAAAAGTAATATTCCCCTCTATAACATGAATCATTAGTTTTACTAACGATTCATGTTTACCCAGTTTATTCTGAACCAGGAATGGGAACCATGTATAAAAGTATGAGAGTGCACGTTTGATTAGACATGGTAATGCGACCGGCCACAATGGTTTCTGGGAAGCTCCCTGTATATCTTCTCTTGTGAAGGAAGGGGGTCTAACGGTGTGGATATGCTTTAGTAATTTGTAATGCTGAGGAAGGTGGCAGATTATTCTTTAAGGGGGCTGTCATTTTCTTCGGTTGGGGAGGGGGGGAGTCCCATATATCCTGGGGGGACATATATTTTTTACACAGAAAATAAACTTCACACACATTTGTTCTACACGTTTCAACATTGTAAAACAAAAATTGGGCTTGTCCACCATAATTATTTTTGCTTCTGCATCAAGCTGTTTCCCCAATAACCCCAACTATAGACCTTATAAGTACAGCTTTGAGGGCCTTGTAAGTAAAGCTTTGTGTGTGTGTTGGGGTGGTCATAAAAATAATCATTATCTGAGTCATATAAATAATTGCTTTCGTTTAGGGGGTCATAAAATAAATGATGACGATAAATGATATTTTGGGACCCTATAATTATATTACTTTTGTTAACATAACTCCACACACAATTAGACGTTTTGAAAAATTGCAAACGATTATGAAAAGAAAAAACGCTTGACTACCAATAGAAAGTTTTTTATTTTCAATATCAATTTCAATATCAAATTTGCTAAGCTAGAGGTTAAACTCTTGGTTAACAGCCGTGTGAATCGTTTCATGATTAACTAACCCTGAGTATGAAGCTGGAATGTTAACCCTAAAAGATCTTACGGTTAACTAAACACTAACAGAGCGCTAACAGAGAGTGTGTGCGCCGTGTGACTCCATCCGTAATGCTAACCGGTATGAGATTTTTCACCTGTGACCTAGGTCTTCCCGCAAAATGAAAATGTATTTCTGGGTCACGCACCAGTAAACAGCAATGGCGACGAGCAAAGGCGAGAAAAAATAATGCCATAAGATCTGTGAAATGGATGGAAGAGGAGACAAGAGCGCTAGTGAAAATATGGCAAGACCCATCCATATCTTCAGGGGCAGAAGCTTGGCTTTGAGGCGCGATCCATTTTACAAATACATAACAAATTACAACAACTGAAGGACGCAGACATCTGGGATGGGCACTGATGATGCTTTACTGTGCCCATTATAATACGCGCCATGAATTAGCAAAAGGTCAACGCATACTTCCGGCAATCAGAGAACCGCTCGACCATGAGTTAACCTCGAAGCTACCACAGTAGTATCGCTATACTCGAGGTAAAGTTTGTCGTCTGGACAGGCACTCTGGGTTAGCAGTAACAAAATATTAAGGTGGAGAATAACTATTCTCGAGTTTAGTGGCAGTCTGAACAAGCCTAGTGACACATCCATGGCAATGTCTGATAAAATGATAACTCTTTATTATCATATACAAGGACATTGTTGAGACATATCCCTTATACACCTGCTTACATCTCACCTGCCACAACAACTATACTCACTTTATTACCTTCCTGTGTGTTAGTTATGTTTACTTATCATTTGCAGTTAGGCGAAACAAAGAAGAGCGGGCGTAGGTCTATGAGCTGAGACTTTAAAAATCTTCTTTTTTCTTTCTTTCTTTTTTTGGATTTTTAGAAGAAAAAAATTTAAAAAAGGTCTCTGAAGCTTGGATTAGCAAAATAAAATAAAAAATCACATACCTCATACCCTATTTTCTGAAAAGAAAAAGATAATCGCACAGCACATAGTTAATATTTGCAAAATGTTTCTGTGACAAACTATCTTCTTTGTTTGTCCTTAGTTATCTTTTATACAAGAATTCATCAAATGTGAAGACATCAAATGCTGTAACATGAAGTGATAACTCTTCACCATGTACAAGGATAAGATTCATTCCTCTTCCCACCTGCTGCCATACACCTGCGACTATTACTTATTCTGTTTACAGATTTTCTTTTGTACAAGGAATGAAGAAATCCAAGGTGATGTTACTTAATTAAAGTGATAATTATTTATCATTACAAGGGTGGTGATAAGGTGCATTCATTCACCTGCTTAAAGTTCACCTGTTACAGGTGGGTGACTCGATTTCAGCCCAATTTGTTTCACATGGAATTTAGCTGCCAGTCGGTCGAGTACTTTTGCATCTTCACCCACCCGACACAAGTCACTGAAACAATATAGCACACAGAAATGCACTGGGACAAGCAATAACAATTGCTCTTTATTTATTGACAGTGTATCAGACAGTGGCTTAGCGACCTAGGCAGTTGGAGGGGGGTGGTGACAAAGTACTCAGCAGGCGGAAATGTTTTTCTATAGCCATTGATAAGTGTTTAAAAAGTACAAATGGTTCTTTGGGGGTAAACCTTTCAGAATATTTGGCAATTATGGCATTATACCGAATAGGTCACAAGAATGGGCAATAATCTTCCATGCAGACTGCACGAATGTAATGTACCCTGGAAGGGGTTGATGGAAAATCAGCCATGCACACTGCATGTACGTAACATGGAAGGCGTTGATGGAGGTGTGTGTTCACCATTGATTTGTAAACAATGATATTTCATCATGATATTCATCTAACCTTTGGTATATTGATAATATATCAATAAATCAATAATTGGTACCAGTCCAAGCAAAACAATATCTATAATTAAATTACGTACAGAGGTCGTTTCTGAGTTAATAATAACTACTCTGGAATGATCTCACATTGAACCAATATCGATAATGTTCAGGTATTCAACAAGATGAGGAAAAAACAGACTCAAATATCAGACCCATGATAAGGAGGTTATATAATAGACATAAGATGAGATGAAAATGGTGATGTCATTAGGGCTATCTATAAAATGAGGGATTCATACTGTATTTCAATTTATTAACCAGTTCCACGCTCATCCTGTTAATTAATGGGACAGGCTATGTAATGCGCTGTGTGTATCTCATCAATAAACAGGATAAAGTGTTGAAAATGAGCTGTATTGGTATATCTCACCGCATGCGACTCCACAAACACTAATATGGAAAGCCGCATATTGACATTTACCTTAGAATATTGTCCAACAGATGATGCTGATATCTACATTCTTGCAATAATATCAGCTCATTATTAACCATCATAATTCAGCGCATATGGCAGCACAAGTTATAAAATGCATGGTCCCTGTTTGATCGGTTCCTACGCTCAACTAGACTAAACAGGGAACCATGCGAATGAATGCAACCCGAAAGTGATGAATACATTTCGGGGATATTTCTGTTTGAGACTTCAGTTCTAGTTCGAAATATAACCCTGTATGTTATTTCAAATCATACCGGAGTATCATTTCACAAGAATATGTTGTTTAAAAATACCACAAATCTGACAATTCAGTAGTGGTTCTGCGTAGTCTGTATTGCGCATTGAAGTGGTTAAAGCCAAACTCTACTCTAGTTATATCAATTCATATTTAAAGATATATCAGGGATACATACATACATACATGCTTTTTGTAAGAGAAGACATCTTCTGACTAAGATATCACAGGCATGAATGTGATACCTAATGCTTAGAGCCTATGTATTTCTTTGTATTCTATTTGGGATGGGGGGGGGGGGGGGGGGGTGGGGGAACGCTCGGTATACTTTGAAATGTCCAAGGGGGTATGAATTGCACTATTAGTCAAATAACAAAACAAATGGAGAGTGTTGCCTCCAACTAATTTAAACAAATGAAGAGATGAAGGAAATTATAATTGTGATCTTTAACAGAGGGACCGGGTTCGAGGCTGGGTATTTTTAAGGTCTTTGTTAATTTAATTCTCGCCAGTTTGTCCGAGTCTATATATTATTTATAATTATTAAAAGATTGTGTGACCTACTGCCATGTGACTTTATGAACCCACAGATAAGTGCTACTCATCGCTGTTGACCATAAGACATGATACCATGGTGAAGCTAGAGGTTATCTTGATGAGTATCTATTGTTTTCCAAAACAATGCATCACGCACCTGCCAGAATCACTTATGACTATTCAATCAAAACCATGTCCTAACTTACTAAGCCTGGGATCAAAAGGGGGGGGGGGGCAGCATCTAAGCAGTTGAAAAGTCAAAATTTGGTGAGGCTTGAGATTGACTGTTTGAACAGGACAATTACACAAATTATTGTTATAACTGTGTCTCATGAAAAACAAAGAGTGACCCCCCTTAATATTAAGATTACTCAAAATGCAAGTTGAACGGCAAATATAATAGTGCGCAAGTAATCTTAATAACAATATGAGAAAAAGTCTTTCAATTGGACCCCCTGTAATTTAGAGCAAGTAACCAGGGCCAGTTAGAATGACCAATACTTTGTGACCTCATGCCAATCATGACAATACATTTCCATACACATACATTATTTACAAAGGTTCTGTAAAAATATACCAATAAAATCATAGATCTCAAATAAGTAGCCAGATACGCAACCCAATTCAATGGCAATGACCAAGACCACAGATACTGATAAAGTTCACAGTGTATTGTGTAAGTCATTTCACAATATTTTACAACAGTATAGGTATACATACTGCCCTCACAGTTGGCATTGGTAGAATGTAACTGCTGCAGTTGTTGTGTCCCTATATATCTCAAGTGAAAAATATATAGCATCTATTATAGTTGCCTTTTTAAAAGAAAATAATTGCACACCAGATTTGTTTAAATGGTCAATCAGTTCACAAGACCCTCATTGCAAGGAACAAAATCAGTTTAGTATGGCACTATTAAAACATCTTTTTGTCAACATCCTGGGATGTTGACATTTGAATTCAGATTTAGGTCTTTTGGTAGAGTCTATGAATTGCTTTCTCATGTATCTTTAATCAGTATTTGTACCCAGATGGCTTTAAAATGTATATTAGATCTGGATATGAAAATATGAACACATCTGTTGTTACAATTGTGGAGAAATGGTTTAAATAACATAAAACAAATGATAGAGTTTTGTAAAATCTGCGACATTCGTCGTGTTTAACTAAATTTAGTGGATTTGCAAATAGAACGGCAACTTTATACAATTTGGCGAGCAGAGACCGTTACGCTGGTTCCCTGCACTGATGGTCTTCCCAGACACTGTCCGACTCATATTAATTACCGGGGTCCAAGCGTGATTATTATGGGATAACAACGTGGTGGAAATAAAAGACGATGATTTCCACTCGATAGAAGGACGCTGGTTTTCAGTTTTAAATATGGCTCCCAATTTTAAATACGATTCGTATTTAAAATTGGGAACCAGCAATTATAACGTCATTCTATCGAGTGGAAATTATCGTCTTCAGGTGGCAAGCCGCGATTATGGAATGGATTTCTTGGAAGCTACTGTACTATTTTCCAAAGCTGGCGATGCGGGTGGCGATGATAGCTGGGATGCAAATGTGTTAAATAAACCTTGATTCTGCTCCGTAAACAAGCACAGAGTATATATGAGTCAGACGATGGAGGGTTCCAGAGAGAAAAGTGGGCCCAGCATAAAAACAAAAAGTTATTGTTAAAATACATCATACACATGTCTAAATCTTCTTTTATCATATTTCCTTTGTCGTCTGTAAATTTCATTTTAGGATGTTGACCAGTTTTTTGTAAATACCTTGTTTATACAAAGAGCATATGTAAACAATAGCCCAACAGACATTAATGGGGCATTGAGAGCAGGGAGATATGTATGGGAGTGCGCCCTCAGTTTTCCTGAAAATTGGGTTTTTTGCACCAAAGTAATACTTAGGGACATGAAGAGATATGTTGGAGGATACACCCTCAATTATGATAAAAACTGGGATTTGTATATTTTTATAATTGTATTACATGTATGAAGGATTAAGAAAAATCAGCCCTCTTTGTACAACAAAACGTTGATTCCAAAATGCCAACCGAGCCGCGATCAGCATTTTACCGTAGACAGTGTCCCCCTGCAGTATGTGTAATAAATAACGCGAACCATATTTACATAGAAGGCGTTTTAAGAAAAGTTTCAATAAATAGCAATGGTATTGTTTTAATCAAGTTTTGCTGTGTTTTTGTGAGTAGAACAACAATCATGGTAATTTTTAATGTTTATCTTGAATTCTGAAGTAAATTGATTTTTAAAAAAAATCTTCATCACTACTTTGTGTCCCTTTAAGCATATACTAACCATCTGGAACCGTTCCAATAATTTGCAGTATATCATTAAGCCCCGAAAAAAATGCATTTCATTTTGGTAAAAATCGCACGAACTTTTATGCAAAAGCGAGATATACCGAGATTTCATCAGATTCACTAAAAACCTGAGAAAAACGCACCAAAATTGTTGATAGCGAGAGAAAAAACGAGAAATTGCGCTGTCACTCATTCTGCAGATAATTGTATCACAGGTACAACATTTTCTAAACTGGAAGAAAATACCACTTCCAGTTTGGGAAGTATAGTTTGCCAAACTTTCAATGTTTGGTTACTGAGATTATGATGAAAATGTGAAATGGTATAAGTTGACCTTTGTATAAAATTGGGATCATACGCACTATATCTCAAAAAGCCCTTTTCGTGACATTGAAAGTTTGCCCCCCCCCCCAAAAAGATTAACTCACTTCTGATTGTGTGAAATTTGGCCCAGTTAATGTTTTAGATATGTTCTATAAATTATTCATTACTTCATGAATAATCGTGATAGCTGCGTATCAAGTGCGTTCCAATCAAATTAGTTTTAGATATGTTCTATAAATTATTCATTACTTCATGAATAATCGCGATAGCTGCATATCATGTGTGTTCCAATCAAATTAATCCTTAGATGATAACGCGCACGCCGAGCGCACGTTACTAATAATTGCCCGAAAGTACTGCGCCAAAGTGTTCGATTTTTGCTCATTGACCGACCAATCAAATTAAAGCCTTGCGCCCCTAAACTGAATATTCAACGAGTTATGAGGAAACACGATTAAACCTTATTTCTGATTGGTTGAATGATAAAAATGTTTATGAGGGGATGACCCGACTTGTACTGTTTCAATAACTAAGAAGGGGTGGACAAAATAAACAGAAAACTAATTAATTATTAGCGCTACTATATCGGTATAAATTATTTTTCAGTAATGAATGAGAATAATGACTGCTTAACAACTGTTTTTGTGAATTTGTTTTGAAATCCTCGGTTGTTGTTCTGGTCATTCGAAATTGTCCCTTAGGGGCTGCGCCCCAATTCCTAAGACCAGAACAAAAACCTCTGATTTCAAAACAAATTCACGAAAACAGTTGTTACGCAGTCATTATTCTCTAAATGCGAGCTTTTGTTAAATTTACCTTTATTTATCTAAGTTATGAGCTGAGAAAGTTTTCACCAGCAACCAAATTTCAATTTTGTTGGTGCCCGGTTGCCATGGCAACAGATATTTTTGTAGATCTTTGTCCATATAACATGTCTGGATAGAACAAATTTGATGAATAGTATTGCATATGTATTGGGGGGGTTTTTTTTGGGGGGGGGCAGTTTTGTTTGCAGTTTTTAAAACATCAGTCTCCAAGGAGTATATTGATATACAGTCATCACAATAAGTAACTGACCAGGTAATAAACATGCAGATAATTCTAAAAGTATAACTCCTACATAAACATATTAAATTATAAAGGTAGCAATACCCAGAATTTTCTCTTCTTGAATTTGAGATATTACACGCTAAGAATGGTTGATTAATGCGAAAGTTCCGATCCCAAACGTTAGGGCAAGTCTGATTTTCATTTTAACAGTTTCTTTTCAACACGGGGAGAGTATGACAGGTAAAGTGTGTGTGCCGTATTGATCAACCGTAACAATGCCACCGGCCGACTATCCAACAACCAGGCCATCAACGGGTGAATTGGCACTACCACTACCAGTAATCAATAATTGTGAAAATGAAAATCACCTTGACTGTACATTTGGGATTGTAACTTCCTTAATAATCAGCCATTCTTAGCGTGTAATATCTCAAATTCAAGAGGAGAAATTTCTCAACATGTTTATAATTTAATATGTTTATGTATGAGTTATACTTTTACAGTTATCAGCACATTTATTACCTGGTCAGTTACTTATTGTGATGACTGTATAACATGCCATACTTCCATACTACAAACTTGAAATTCCAGGACTTTGCAAATTTGATCTCAAATTTAGGGTAGTTCCCGCTAAAAGAGTAAAAGTACCAGAGCAAAAACAACTACGATCTTAAATCTACAAAATATACATTTAGAGTAAAAGCATATTTTAAAAATAAACACCGTAAAATAAAACCGCTGATTAAAAAGCCAGTACCTAAACAAACTCGGAACTAATCCTACCAGGAGCTGCTTATCGTCACCTGTCAGGGCGTAGCTGTATTACCAGCCTAAGTGCTGGCTACACAATTTACAGATCTTCATCTACCCAATCAAGCATTAACCTACGCCACAACCCGCGACCACAATGCTTGTATGAAATCAGATATTGAAAGGACTCGAAGAGCGTCATAAAAGAGTCAGTATGCCAAGTTAATTTATCCCTAACTCTACTACACCACACAGCAACCGTGCGGCAAAACGGACCCAGGCTATATAACGAGGCGAATGTACTCGCCGAGTTTCGACTGGCAGCTGTGGTGTAGTGGCTAGGATCTGGGCCCTGGTGCTGGAGGTCCGTGGTTCAAATCCGGGGGGGGGGGTGGGTCGGGGTGACCTTTCTGGTGAATTTTGGGGGTCGGAGAAGAAATCTGTTGCCGTGTGGTGATCTAGAGTTAGGGTTATAGATCCATAGATCTCCCATTCCAATGATGAACAATTCTATGGCTCACCTTCATTACCTGAAACCACTAATAGATATGACTGTCATACAATCGTTCCCCTAATAAAACAACCCATTTTGGCAACTGCTCGGGGAATGCTAACTCCTTGATAATAATCCGTCTAAGTGAGGAGCAAAGAGTACAGATTCATTCGTATTTAAAAATATATTTATACCTGGGACATTCAAATACAGAGATGAATTATGGGTATAATCAATATTCAGTGATACAAAGAGTTACTAAAATAACCCAATTCTTCGAGCTGTCAACTGAATTCTTGATGACGGATAATTTCAAAGGATTTAGCAATTCGTGGACAGCTCCCAAAATGGGTTCTTTTATCAAAATAGGCACAACTTTTGATAACGGCAATGGTCTATTTCAGTGATTCATATTGAGCGGAAGAATTTGATCTTTGAATACATACTTTTTTTTAAAAATACAAATAACAACAAATAATATAAACAATCAAAGTTGGTGTATAACCTTGGCTAACTGAATGACGAAATCTATTTTTCAGTGACGTTGTGGATATAGTACTGGGAGGTTTGTATTGTCAATATTGCCAATATTTATCATTACAAAATACAAATAACAACAAATAATATAAACAATAATATTGATGGATAACCCTGGAGCAGGTTCACTGAATGATGAAATCTATTTCTTCCGCAGCTGGACTTTATCCGTTAAAAGATCAACAATGGAATACAGATATGGGATTTGGACAATTTCCAGAAAATTCTTTGGTGTTTGATTATTAATCCAATTTGATTGATAAAAGGTTATATAATATAAAGTCATATGGACTAGGACAAGGACATATGTCACCATCAGCCTTGTTTAGTGGTAGCATATAGAATCACTGTAAACTGTGACATTTTATTCACCAAAATCTTTTTCAAGAATTTTGCATCTAGCACGAAGGTAGCAATTGCACTGTGCATCATACGTGTGATGCCAAAACTGTGTGCGTGTGGCCATAATTGCGCTCGAATGCTTGGATTACTTAGGTGCACATAGAGATCAAAAGGGAGTATTTCTCACCAATTTGGAACTGATTAAACTATGGGAATTGACATTCTCGCTGTCGACCTGACATAACAAAAACTCGCAAAGGGGAAATTGTGCAAGGAAAACAAGTTTGCCCATGTGCAGAACTCGTCACCAGAGCAACGGGCAGTGAATCAAAATGAATTCTAGGTATTTTATCAGTGGACACTAAACCCGACCAAGAGAATGCAGGTCAGCTTATTAGTGAAGGTTAATCACAAGGTTATCAGAACAGATAACTACTGTTGATGCCTTGATTTGCTGTTAACCCTACTAAATCTTACAAAAACTTACAGCCAGAAACAATCTCTACGCACGTGCTGCTGCATTGCCTCGATGACGTCACCTACCGCAGGCATATGTGGGCAGGAAGTTGCTGCCCGCATATGCGCTGGGAGCTTAGCTCAGTCGGTAGAGGGACAGAGTTTGATGCGGATGGTCCCGCGATTGAATCCCGGGGGTGCTGGGTGATTTTTCAGGTAAAAAAAATAGTACTTTTTCCCCCTTCCCCCGATACGCACAAAAACATAGCCGCGGGGGTTATAGGGTTAAGAAAACAAAAACACCCTATAGAAAGAATAGGAGTTAATAAATCAAAGTGATTTGAAGTGCAATTTCATATTCATAAATAACATCAAATCATGTAGCACTTCCGTCTCCTTTAGCAAACAAATTGATCATGATTTTATGTGTTGAAACTGTTACAACAATCACTTTTGTACTTTCACTTTCAAAGGCAATATGAAAGCATACTGAAATTTGCATGGTGCAATGACCCAACCCCTGAAGTACTACAAAATACCACAGCAACCCTATGTTGTTATTTTTAGGAGTGCAACCAGAGTAGTCCGGTAACATGGACATGGTTTTTCATCTGACAACAAGCCTTATTTGGTCATTATTTGACACATTGCTTCCTCCTCATAGTTTTAGTTCCAAACTCAATGCATAACAATGGACTCATCAATCTCAAATCATGAGAAAGAGTTGCTGTATCATCATTTGATATTAATCTAATAATTACAAAGGTAGCAATGCCCAGGGGTGTGGGGTGCACTTGTCAACAAAGGTAGCAATGCCCGGGGGTGAGGGGTGCACTTGTCAACAAAGGTAGCATTGCCTGGGGGTGTGGGGTGCACTTGTCAACAAAGGTAGCAATGCCCGGAGTGTGGGGTGCACTTGTCAACAAAGGTAGCAATGCCCAGGGTGTGGGGTGCACTTGTCAACAAAGGTAGCAATGCCCGGAGTGTGGGGTGCACTTGTCAACAAAGGTAGCAATGCCCGGGGGTGTGGGGTGCACTTGTATACAAAGGTAGCAATGCCCAGGGGTTTGGGGTGCACTTGTCAACAAAGGTAGCAATGCCCGGGGGTGTATGGTGCACTTGTATACAAAGGTAGCAAGCAATGCCCGGAGTGTGGGGTGCACTTGTCAACAAAGGTGACAATGGCAGGGTTGTGGGGTGCACTTGTCAACAATGGTAGCAATGACCGGGGTGTGGGGTGCACTTGTATACAACGGTAGCAATGTGTGGGGTGCACTTGTCAACAAAGGTAGCAATGCGTGGGGTGCACTTGTCAACAAAGGTAACAATGCCCGGGGTGTGCACTTGTATACAAAGGTAGCAATGCCCGGGGTGTGGGGTGCACTTGTATACAAAGGTAGCAATGCCCGTAGTGTGGGGTGCACTTGTATACAAAGGTAACAATGCCCGGGGTGTGGGGTGCACTTGTATACAAAGGTAGCAATGCCCGGAGTGTGGGGTGCACTTGTATACAAAGGTAGCAATGCCCGGAGTGTGGGGTGCACTTGTATACAAAGGTAACAATTCCTGAGGTGTGGGGTGCACTTGTATACAAAGGTAGCAATGCCCGGAGTGTGGGGTGCACTTGTATACAAAGGTAACAATGCCCAGGGGTTTGGGGTGCACTTGTATACAAAGGTAGCAATGCCCGGAGTGTGGGGTGCACTTGTATACAAAGGTAACAATGCCCGGGGTGTCGGGTGCACTCGTCAACAAAGGTAACAATGGCCGGGTTGTGGGGTGCACTTGTCAACAATGGTAGCAATGACCGGGGTGTGGGGTGCACTTGTATACAACAGTAGCAATGCCTGGGGGTGTGGGGTGCACTTGTCAACAAAGGTAACAATGCCCAGGCATGTGGGGTGCACTTGTCAACAAAGGTAGCAATGCCTGGAGTGTGGGGTGCACTTGTATACAAAGGTAGCAATGCCCGGGGTGTGGGGTGCACTTGTATACAAAGGTAGCAATACCCGGAGTGTGGGGTGCACTTGTATACAAAGGTAACAATGCCCGGGGTGTCGGGTGCACTTGTCAACAAAGGTAACAATGCACGGGTGTGGGGTGCACTTGTATACAAAAGTGGATATTATGCTTGGGTATTCACTTTCAAAAAGGGTACTAATCAGTTCGTTTTTTTGTGACCCACAGATTAACAAGTATTTCTACAAAATATTCCCAGTTGCTTTGCTACATGTTGTGCTCTTAACAAATATTATGCTCAAAATCCTAGTCTTTTCTTGAACTTAAGTTGATGATGACACTCTTGCAATGAACCATTTGCCCTTTCACATAACAACCTTTCTATCCATTCTCTTTTTTTCTCATGATTATCTAGGCTTGGAAAAATGAAAATTTCCCTACAAGATGGGCATAGTCTGTCTTGAACATGGCAATATTTCCCATCATTTATTATGTGTTTCTTTATTTACAAAAACAAATTGTCCCTCTAAATCAAAACTTCCCAACAAGAAGCTTCCTAATTTTTTTTTTTTCCAAGCCAGATGATATATACTTTGAATACAAAGTGTCCTCCCTGTGTATACTGATATGATGCAGGATTGTAGGTAAACAATGACAATCATACATGATGGATGCCATATATACAACAGTGTTATCATGATGATCCGCCCATCCTACCACACTCCTTTCATTGTTATTTTGATAATAACTATCTGATTTGATCAAATGTCAAAGAATAAAGGTTGTAGTCCAGGTTCAAATAGCATCGCAAATAATAAACCATATAAAAGTTCAATGTAGGGTGAACATAACAACACCTGAAAAGGTTATGAACTTAACTAATGAAACAGCTGTCTTATTTTGAATTGACTTGTGAATCGATTGGTCATACCTAGACTGGGTCCCCGCATCCCTCTATATGGCCGCCATCTTTAAAAATAGGACCAATTAGATGGACTGGGAAAAAGAACACGACGTAAAAGCATGCAGTTACTCGTGGAATTCCTCAAGTAATTAACATGAATGAATATGCAAATGATCCACCGAGCATGTGCATTTTTGCCCATCAACAACAGAAATACCACCCGATTGGTGTAATTCAAATGCAGTGTGTAGCACGATCGTCCCATCGTGCCACGGGCGGCAAATTGTGCGCCCTAGTACTGCATGAAACTAATGGCACACTGTGGCGTGATGGTGCATGTATTAGCTCATGTTTATTCATGAGTTTATCAGCGCCCACTTTTGGAACTGTATTTTTTACATTTTGAGCACCCTAGTAGTAGGGGCCGTGTGTAAATAGTGAAGACCTGAAGGATACAATCTAGGTCATACCCCTGCTTATTCCTCTATTGTAATAAATATTTCAAAATACTAACAACTTTTGTAACTTACTGCTATTATGCTACTAAAATGAAATTATTTTATATGATAATTGTTCACTTGTGTTGTTTCTAAATGATGTCAGGCCCCTGACACTCTATTGTTCGAATCGCCGAAAGCATCGACGTACATGAATATACAATGAATAATCATATCAATGAATATACGTCATTTGTGAAGTCGAAAATGAAAAGTACCAGACCATAGTGGACACGAACGGCCGTAATCTTTGAATCTCCGTGGATTTCAATGTTATGTCGGAGTGTTTTACCTAATTTCATACTGACACGACCTGAGTGATAATCAAACGGTCCCCGAACGACGCCCTGGCGCTGTTGAAGTCAGAAATATCATCGTTCCCTACAGTCCGAGCGTTCCCACATCGAATTTCACCTAGAATATTCGTCACACGAACCTATGTCCGCCATCGTCTGAATATCGAAAAGGCCCTCTGGAGAGTCAAGGGGACAACATTTTTTTCTACGCATGCGTCCGATCGCTTTGGATTTGTCCACTAAAATGTTGGACAAATGCCTAATGAGTATGTGCTGCATGGCAAGTGACACAACTTCTTGTAATGCGCTAATCAACCGTAGATCTAACCCCCGGGCTCCGGCCAGTTTGGGGGGTGGAAAAGCCCAATCAGGAAAAGTTCACGGAAAAGATTCAGGCGTTGACGGTTCAATGGTATATCACAGATAGGCAAAGTGGGTATATCCAGTGACAGTTGTATATCCCTTGGTATATAATATTTAATTTTGACTAAAGCAGCCGACAATGCATTGATTGATGATAACATCCAGAAGTGGTTTGATGTGATAATAATGCCGCCATGAGGATCGAGCCGTGTAGCGAGGGGCCACGCCGAACTATGATCGAGAGTGACTAATAACGCCGCCGCAATGCGGACCACTGGCGCGCGGCGGGCCGGCACATCCAACATGCGCGAATCCTGGCGTAGCCAGCTTTAAACAGGGCCATAGGGAGAGGGGAGGGGTGGACTTATCAGACAGTAAAAAGTCCGAGTTGTATACCGACGAAAGGCATGATGTACAGTCAATAAAACTATCTGTAGTTCCCACATGTTGTGGCGAATATAAGGCCTACACTTACTTGCAACAGAGTGACGGTGGAATCCGGGGGCCGACTATACGACCATAACAGAGCGACAGTAGAATCCGGTATTTAATTTTTTTTTAAATTGAGTGTATTGTTAATAGTCCCGGACTCCCGGTTCTGAGCACTTACAAGCCCGCCCGGCCTGTGGGCCTAAATGAGACACCGTGCACTTTGCGCCGTGCATATGCTATAACCATCTAATGATTGGAAGCGTAGCAGTATAAAGTATTAGGAGAAAATGTGTACATATCTCCTAAGATTCTGGAGATTCGGAGTCTACCATCGGACCGGGCTTTCAGTTGACCTACGCATAGGAGCATCGTCGAAGCGAGAATGTCCCCTGTAACCTTTTTCAAGATCTTTGGCACTGAAATTAAAATTTTGGTTCATTATAGAGGGAATCCACTTTACTCATACGTGCCCGTAATCACCCTTCAAATGTACAAGACTTGATCGCGTCTATCAATAGTTGTCTGATTGCCTTTCCACATATATTTCGACATGAATATTGCGTCTCCCAATTCGTTTATTAAAGCTAGCTACATTTGGTACAAGAACTAACTTTCTTGAAATAAAGTTGTACCAAAGATTTTCTAGAAATTCATCGGTTGTACAGATTAAAAAAAATGGTAATCATGGTAGATTTAACATTGGTATAAACGGTCTCCTTTCTCATGTTGTACGATTGGCTATGGCCTGTTTTGGAAATGTGTTTGCTTTGTGTATACAAATAGCTTACAGTTGTATATTAGCCTAGCTATAACAAGTTATAAAAATGACATCTCTGAATGTATTTTAAACAAAGTGTGCAAAGGAGAAATGGTTGGGCACACTGGTATGCTATCATTATCAAAGTGAACTCAACTTCAATCACTTATTTATCGAGCAATAGTATATTGTTTTACGCATTTTAATTTGTTTAGATTATAAAGTTAAATAAATCCAGAGATAAATGATAGATAGAAAAATAGATTAAAAAAAGAATAGAAAAAAACTATAAAAGCATTGGCGGCCTTTATAAATTATAAAAATTGACATAAAAATGATGTTACATACATCCACAATCAAGTTTTTTTTATTTAAAAAAAAACAAAAAAATAGAAAACAACAACGAATACACGGAGATTCGAACCCGTGATTGCCGATTGCAAACGATATGGCCAACGTGTGCACGCCACAGAGATCGACGAGTGTAATTGTGTCAGTTTTATTATTTAACCATTGATTCTTTTATTTATAATGAACGGATTTTTATCGTGCCATTTTGGACATTTTAAACCATATTTATATGTTACTCTCGCACAAAATGTGTTTGTAATGTGATTATACTCCTTATTTTGGAAAGAATGGTAAAAACGTTGACATTTCGAACACAATAAATGGCATCTTGTATACTGTTTATACGGTCGCTCGACTGAACGTTGTGTGACCTGTTGCATTGCATTATTCATGTTACGATCTGTTTATGTATGCTTTTGTTATACTTCTCAATCGCTCATCGCCAACTCTGTACAAGAAACTTCATGCGCTGTCCCAACGCTGTCGTTAGAGAACAATAGAAAAGTCCCCTCGACTCTTCGAGGCGACCTTTGACTGGGTTCACGGGGTTAATCATATTAATGAGCAAATATGCAAATGAGCTAAGTGTCCCCTGCTATTATATATACTCCTTGATGATGTCTGCACCCCTGACACCAAGGTCATGTCAGAAATCAAGCTTTGACACTTGACCTGCTAATAATAACAAGTTATTGATTTGTCTTGTTGTCCATAACCGTGCATCGGAGTTTCTTGTTTTTTTCAATAAATGCATAAATTACTTTCAGTATAACAAAAGACCTGCTGAACACAACTCTGACCATTCATGCTACACTACCCATATAGGATATGTGATACATTTATGCAGGCATCAATCAATGTGCAGCTTGAACTTACCCTCCTCAAGCTTTCAGCTGTAATCACCTTCCTTCAGGATAAACTAGGTCAAGATTAGATCTTTCATGCAATTTTTTGGGTGAAGATTCACCTCAGTGCATTATATTTGTTCTACAGTAATATATTCAAAAAGTTGAAATATATGTGAAGATTCACCATGGATTCACCTGTCCAAAACCTAATTAGTTCAAGATTCACCATTTCAAAAATATAACTAGGCATCTAATCTTTGCCTATGCTTGAGGAGGGTAGGTTCAAGATGCACATTGATGCCTGCATTAATGCAGAGATTCAGCACCAATCAGCTATGAACTGCAATGTACTGAGTCAGTTGTTGTTTATTGTTTTACCGGGGCCCTAGATATCAGATACAATTATATATCTACCTTTCCCACATAATAGACAGGCAAACTCTGATAAGTATGATTACCAACAATACCCAAATTGAATCCAGTTCTAGTAGCGAACATTGGTTGTTGACAATTATTTTAATACAAAGGAAAAAGCCCAGGTTTTTTTGTCATATCCAGGTACCAGAATACACATTTTAGTTTCAATATTTAAGTAGGTAAAGATATCCTGTTTTTCGATTCTTTGGGCAACATGGATTTATGCATAGTTAAGTTAATAGAAGTTTATCTTAGAAAATTTTACAGCAATGAACAAAGTAACCTGGATGACCAACAAAGAGAAGACATATAAACATTTAAAGGGTTCCTTGACTTATGAATCGGAAGCGCCGAGCGAAGAAATAAAAGATATGAAAATTAAAATAATAATAAGAAAATCAAAAAGAAACACAAGAGAAATTCTAAAATAAAACTGCTTTAAGAGGTGACTTGAGACTAGCAACAGCAGGAGAATTATAGATGAAGACTGTAAGACTGTTCCAACTCCACAATTAGACTGCACAATTTGTATTGTAACACATTATGAAACAAATATTTTAAGTTTAAATATTTTAGCTAATTATAAACTAAAATTAGCAACTATTATAGCTAATTATAAAATTAAATATTATCCATTATTTCCAATAACAAATATTTAACATGATGGTTTGGGTTGAGTTATTCAATATGGAGAAAATACTATCTCATAAGATTTTTAAAAATAGCACAATGCACCTTTACATAACCAAAATGCAAGCTGGGCAAATGGAGATAGTATCATTTGGCGTCATCAGGGCCGGTTACTAGATAAGAAGATACAATCCTTCCTTGAAAGATAATTTTGTTCATGGCATTGCTTGACCCTGGAATACATGAAATCAGCTTCAGCACATACTGCTATAAGAAAATCGCTGACAAGCAAGATACAGAGGATTAAAATTATCATGAATGTTCCACAACTGATAAATATTTTGACTTATGTATTACATATCAGTTTCCCGCCTAAATCTTATCATTGTCAGATAATAAACATATGTCTCTGGAACCTTTAAACACTACAACCTTTCTTACTAGTCTCTCTAATTGCTTATTGATATGCTAACTAGGACAATATTTTGGTTCAATTCGGGCAATATTATTTTCTCAGTCCATTAATTTGTTACATTATTTTTAATAACAATGTCTGACATAGAGAGCCTGGTGATTAAGTCTATTAATGATGAGGGGAAAGGATTATTCCAGAAAACCACATATCTTACATACCTGAGTATTGTTTTACCAAACTGTTCCCTTTGCTCTTTGGTAACCCTTGGTAACGGCAAATTTGCATTGATCATCAACTCTGTAATCCAACCTGAGAAGTGAGTGAAGCAATGCTTGTTGAGAATAAATAAGATGTCTGCCATTGACTCAACCAGATGACGAGGGGAACCACCCCCTATTGCCTACATAATAAAGAAACAGATTGAAAGTTGAGATGATGAAGGGGAAAACAGAATAACACTCTATGATGTCTTAGGCATATATGCATTGTATCATATTCAAAACTAAAAGTTGACTACGAACAGAAAAAACAGACATCCAATTCAAATTCAAAAACTCAATGCACGCAAGCTGATGTTGATCGGGGGGGTGGGGGGGGGGCACTGACATTGGAAAAAGGTATAGGTATGTGCCGCAGTTCTTAAGACCCCAATTTTATTGAAAATTCAAAAATCATGAAATTTTGAGTTCCAAAGCCCCAATTCTTCGAAAAAATTGCATCATATAAGAACAAAAAATCGAGAAAAAAAATTTGCGTTCTTGCTAATCAAAATTGAGCTATAGGCCAGTTCTCAAGACCTACTTTTTGTTTAAAAAAATCAGTTCCTGAGACCCTATTTTTCGTCATAAAATCCACTCAGTTCAGTTCTGTAGCCCCCCTTTTTGAGACCCTGTGCGGCACACCCCTACCCAAAAAAAAATTGAGTGCCCCCCCCGGGATGTTGATGTGTGAATAATGGCATGACCCCATAGAATGACACTATTGTGAGCCTATCAACATTTGCACATTGATTTTTCTAATTTGTTGAGAAACAAAACATACACATATTGACATAATCCATACACATCACAATACAAATCAAAATTCACAATTTTGTGCATACATTTAATCTCTTTAATAATAATAAAAATGTTAAAGAATTTTCTAGCAGCTGCAGTAATAATCAGCGAACTAAGACTGCCTGAATAACAAATCAAAACAAAACATGTGGTGAGTGCACTGTAAGCACACAGAGTGTAAGAATGCACTCAATGCACATATCGTTGTTTCCTACTTTCTGATAGGTTCAAAACTAATAAGAATTAATTGTTTATATTAAGTCTCTTTCCAGAGCAAGGGGGTATCATATCAATTTGCATTACAATTTACCTTCAAGACGAGTTCTACAAGTGCCCGTCCATGCTGAGCAACAATCTCCATGAGACTTGGGTACTTCTCCACTTGACAAGCAAAAGCCGTCTACAAATATAATAACAAAAAACAAAGTAAAATAATACATGCAACCAAATATCTAAATCTGATTCAGGTTCCCTTGGACCATTACATAAGTATGCAAGATATATAATATGTTATATTTTGGCAGGCATTTACATATATATTCTGCATCAAATTGTGCATCCAACAAAAACTCGCTTAAAAAACCAAAATAGTTTGCCTTTGCCCCAAAATGTGATTTGCAAAATGCTTTGAATAAAAACCAGTAAACTTGAGTATAGAGCTGAATTATATGATCCTGTGTATGTGCGTGTATGGTTGCACTACAAAATGAGTTAGTAGTAAGTTACCAATGAAGAGACAATCTTAACCTAATTTTTTGTACGAATTAAAGGGGCACTGAGAGTTTGCCAAAAAAAAAGAAATTTGGAAACAATTAGATAAGGTATGTAAAGAACCCTGAAGTGTAATAATTTATGGGAAAATAGTTGAATGATGGTGCTATATTGACATTCGGTTGAAACAATTTATGTGGCGAGTGGTGGTGATAATTTCTATATGATCTACATCGAAATGACCAAATCGTGACATTTTACACGATAGACGGCAAATTACGGTAAACAGTTTCAGATGGTTAGTATAGTATGCCTAAGTATTATGTAGGTGCAAAAAACCTGATTTCCAGGAAAATTGAGGGCGCACTCCAATACGTATCTCTAAAAGCCCCTTTAAATGTAGATCGCCTTTGGATAAGAAAATAGATACACTCTTTTCCACATGAAAGTTGTCATGGAATCACTTACAAAGAATGCACAGCTTGACTTGACAGTGTGGTTTTCTGGTAGTGTTATTGCCATCATTCCACACTGAAATATAGCACCTATGTTACAGCCATCACGAATAAACAGATCGGGACATTTCTTGAGGAGCTGTTGGAAGAACAATTGATACATTTAAATGATTTACTTCACAATTATGATTAATCAACACCTGTATGATTTACAAAAGTTTAAAAACAAGGTCAGAATTTTAATGACAATCCAAGAATCCACTGCTAAGATTCATAACACATACACATTTTTAACACAAAAATAGAATTTTTTTTCTGGAGATTTCAACTCTTATATGTGACTCGATCAAGAGGAATGAGTCGGATGTCGGGGAATCCCAAATTGAGATATGGCCAATTCAAAATGGCGGCTTACATAAGTTTTGATGGAAATTCATGTATACAATTTGACATAACTTTGGAACAAAACGTCGTATCGACATGGGGTTTTCAGTTTCTGAAAGCGCTAGGTGTCTTCTTTAAGACCGTATTAAAAACTCATTTTCGACCAGGGTCGACATCCGACTCATTCCTCTTGATCGCGTCACATATTTCCCTGACAACAAAGCTTTTTGACATGACAATCTATATGCATAAATGGTTAATGTCAACATAGTTGCTTCACAAATTGCTTTCAATTTTTTGTTACTCATTTAAGAACACACCTAGCAAACTTTATAATACAATCATTTCATTTATAATCTTTACACTTACACCCTATCCATATGTCAAGTGCTATATGACTGCATACAGCTGCACATTAAGTGTAGGTATTACACATGGCATAGCTACATAACCTACCTGGCTGCATAATGACATGTATCCCTCTACAACATCGGTTTGCTCCCTTGCATCTATAAGATAAATCATTCAAAATTGAAGACACACTATAGTTCAATCAGTTCCAAATAGTCAGTTTTTATCTATCCACACGCAAAAGTAATATAAGCGTATCAGTGCGATTTTGGCATACGCAAGCGTCACGCATACAATGATTCTGCAACATTGCGCACCATATTGCGCCATGCCACATTTTGCGTGCGACGCGCTTCTGAATTAATTTGCTGCTGTAAACAGGTTTCGCCAATTTGGAACTAACTGAACTATAGTAACCTGCTACACAAGAATATATACATCTCCCATATCAGGGTACATTTTTCCATATAATTGAACAAGTTATCTGAATATGCATCAAGTGATTCACAATATGAAGCCATGAGGGGAAGACTTTGCCATACAAGAACAGAGATTAACATTAACACTCCTACACACTACAAAACCAGACAGTGCTACCATCTTGTACAGCACAATCACCCGGTCAATCTCGTACCACGCTTCACAGGCGTTCAAAATGTGAAGAAAAAAAACTTAGATTTTTTAACCTGAGCCGTATAGCTCAGTCATAGAGTTTCCGTTTTTCTCTCCTGATAGGTTAATTTAAAAAACCACCCCCGGTGAGTTAGGGTTAATTATAATGTGCAGTGTGTACTTGTAATAATATATTGACAGTTTATTTTTGGAGGAGAGGAAAGAGTGTCTTTTAATTACCAATGCATCAGTTATGCCATGTACCATTATCCATTTACAACACTCTTTACTGTCTGACCAAGGACAGATATATCCATATATTAGTTCAAGATTATCCCAATTTGACCTGATTATTATTTTGGATATATTGGATAATGAAAGTTCCATGAAAATCAAAACTATTGCCATGTTGATTTGCTATCCAAACAGGTGAAGATAAGAATATCAAACAGACTCATTCGGTGGCAATGCCTCAAACCTTTTATCGGTACCAAAACAAATGCTTGTTTGCTCATTAATCATGTTCAAAAGGGAAGTTTGGTAGATCACAATTTTTTCTTGGAATGGCATCCAGATTATGCTGACCCAATCCGTATGTCATTCCTGAAAGGTCATAGCCTAACTGTATTATAAGTCTGCAGAACGTGGTAGCAACAACCACAATATCAGGGTATTATTTACATTATTATTATTATGATCTGTTATCAAAACAAATTATTAATTTAAAATCAACACAGATGAACTTTCATTCTGCTAAATAAACAGAACATCCATGTCATTTTTGTTACACTGTGTCAATTTTGTTTCATTTTCCATTAAACAGTTGTAACTGTTGGGTTAGCATTATCTGTTTGGTTAGATGAGAGCTAGCACACATGTTTAAAGGAATAAGGATAGGGATGTTCAAACTTACTATTAGGAAAGAAGTTAAGCGTCTTTGATGAAAGTTGCATAAACATCGCTACCACTGCATCCGACACGCCATCTACATTTATATACATGATAATCAGCTGTAAAACAAGTATACAAATGATCAGACTGTAAGACATATGTCACATATTACAAACATCATGAGCATTCTTTAGCTATAACTCATACCTTTTGACATTTAAGATTAAAATATTTGTTTGCTGTCAAAATTTGATTCTAATTTATCATGAGTGAACGTTAATATGACAGGGTGTGGAGCAGGCTTTGCGCTAAGTTGCATTTCTGCGCGTATAGTGAATATTTTCACACCTCAGCGCATAAAATAATCATTACCCCTCGGTTCAGGGGCTCTGCATGCGCGACAAAATTAGCCTGACTTCCTGTACCAATTATACTCATATCGGCGTCCCAACAATCACTATAAGATTGACGTGTTTGCCAATATACACCCCCTATAGTAAATCGAAGAGCCCAAGGTCAACAAATGAAATAAAATCATCTCTTTTGAATGCCCTATCACGGTCGTTTCTACACAATAAAATACCTGATTTTGATTGAAAACATTGATACAGAGACTGTTTATGAAGGTCTAGGTGGCCCATTTTGATCAAGCAAAAGACTCCCTAACTTCGTGTTGTTGGTTCGGCACATGTGCTATTATTATTAGACTGTCGTGATCATTTGACTTTGGCGAAAAAACATTCAGAAAAGGAATATAATTAGGTGACGCAAGTACACGAAACTTCAGAATTCATTAGATAACATTAATCCAAACCTTATTCCGTTATTCCTCAAATTAAATGTTGCTCGTTTTCATAAATTTGGCTCAAAAGTTGATGTAAGATTACGACGCGATGAATCTGAATCTCTGAATTTGATCAATGTTGGTCAAAATTCGGAAGCTTTGCAATTAATCAAGTGAGAGATGGATGAATGATTGATAGATTCAATCATCAATCCTTTTTGTACTTTGAATTTGATTATCATTATACCAGTGTTTGAAACTTTGTTGTCAGATAATCAGATTAAATTGAGTCTGAGAGAAATCATTGAAGTGTGTCAATTTTATTTTTCATCATGATAAATGAAAATGGTATAAAGTTAAAGATATGTGTCCTTTAGCCTTGTTACTCCCTAGCCTGAATCATTATTATTAATTACAAAATCCTGGTACAGGTCGGTCGGGCCAGGCCTACGAGGACTACGGATTGTCAGTGTCTCACTTACAAATTATAGGACAAGATTTTCAAGAACCCCTGGTTTTGGGATTGAGCCCCAGTTTTGTTTAATTCAGGGGGTTCAGGGGCTTTGAGAATGTTTTAAAAGTTAGTGCCAAGCCTGGTGTGGAGATGGGACTGGATATCTCCTGCATCCTTTTAATGGGTGAATTTGCTAAAATACTTGACCAGTGGTCAGTCCAAAGGGTGAATCAATTGTATATTGGTTATATAACTGAAACTCTCTTCTAACAGCATAATAATAATAATTAGCTTCTAAAAGTGTTTCAAAAAGGCCTACATCCTTTATTCATCCAATCAGAGACACTGTAAGATTACAGCTAGGGTTGAACACTTTAGGCATTAGATGACCATGAATGTAAAGGCTCAATTGTGACTACACTTAGGGGTCGTCCATAATTTTCGCCATTTTCAGTTACGTACAAAGCGTACGTAAGAGGGGGGAGGGGGTCGAAATATACCCCAACCGTACGTAACTTAAATGGCGATCTTGAGAGGCGGGATTTTTTTTTAAAGTACAAAATAAAATAAAATTTCGCCATTTATTGCGTACGTAACTCGAGGGGGGGGTAAAAAGTTACGTACGCTCTGTACGTAAGTGAAAATGGCGATAATTTTGGACGACCCCTTAGCTTTGTAGGTCATATTAGTAAAAAATAATAGATACAAAGATTGGCACTAGATGGTTAAGGATGGGCAACTATTGACTTAATAAGATCTAGTTCAGAACTAATTGATACTTTAATTGGGTTTTGTATATTTGTCTTAAAATTATGTCACAAGTACTGTAATCAATCAAAAGCTGAATTGCTTTGATTAGATACTTTTAGATACAGAAAGAATGACGGTAAACTTTATATTGATTCATATACGATCTGAACCAGCACCAAATAATATACTTAATAATTGGGTTTGTTTATTCTTTAATTAGGCCATGTGTGTTAAGGGCATATATTAACCAATTACAAAACTTAAATTGCATCATCCACCGAGAAATTGTGACATAAGCAAATTTTGAGTTTAAAAAATACTGCATATGTCATGACTTGCGAATCCCTATGGCTGGGAAATTCACCTAAATGAGATCAAACAGTCACATATGAGTCATTATAGGTCAATCTGGGTACAACCCATGAGTCATCTCAAATCCCTTTCCCAAATGTTACTGACACCAAGTTTAGTTGAGATTGAAGTCTGACTTTTCATATGAGAGAGAGGGCCCTAAAGTTCTAACAAAATGGGTCGAAGGTCATGTAGGGGTCGATCTGTGTACACCCCCATGAGCATCTGAAGTCCTCTTTACTCAAAGATTATTGTAACCAAGTATGGTTGAGATTGAAACCTGACTTTTCATGAGAGCACTGAACAGACCGAACCTAACCAAAAGTGAACATACAAACACACACCCCGACAGACAACTCACCCAGTACATGTTTACTATCAATTATTTTGGCAATATTTCGAAGTTTGAGCACTTTGATTTAAATATTAATGCCTTATTTAAAAAATGTCATATTTCTCTTCCTCTGGACAGTGACATAACTTTGCAGGCGCAGAATTTAGGCACGCGTATTGATCTTCCACATTTCTATGCATGTGAAATATGCCAGCGACTCAAGTAGGCGCACGCTTTTATGTGCCGCAATAAGTAAATGACACAGTTACGTCCGTCACTGTCTCATGATAGACTATAGCTGCATGTTGCCTATGTTGAGTACTTAAGAGCAGTTTAAACGGTGTTATCATCATAGATTGAGATCAAGAGTTATATCTCGATTCTACAGGAGGGTACTTAATTTGATAGGAATAGCCAAAATTAGGTGCAGGGGGTGTACCTTAGTTATAATAGGAACAGCCAAATGGTCAATGCCTTTGTTTGGTATCTAAGTCCTAGTGTTTACTATATTATTATTATTGATATCAAAATGGAGATAATTGTTTACCAAAATACTGTACGCACATGGAGAACGTGTGCGTGTAATTGTAGTGTAAGCAATGACCGTATAGTGTTGTTGAACTGTTCACAATAGACATTGTCTTACTTATTATCTTCAAAGTGTAAGTCATTTCAATAAATCTCTTTCCATACCACAAATGTTGAGGCTTACTCCACATTCCAGATTAATACTACTTTTTTTCACATACATATACCTCAATAGAGGTTAATAAATGCAAAATCCTGTTTTTTTTTGTATTAGTTAGATCTCCAGATCCAAGGTATATAATTCATACCAAATTCATTTTTCAGGAAATGAGCCGAAAACATGCCATTTTGAAATGTTACCTAATTGTCAACACTATTCAATTAAGCCCAAGATTGTGTAAAAATACTTAAAACTATTTATTACAATAATTAGAATTAGTTACAAAATTGTGCAACATTTTGTAGAGTATTTCAACCTTATTTAAAAAGGAAATGATAGACTCCTGTGAAGCAGATAAAAATTGTAGATTTTAATTTATATTTAATGATTGAAGAAATATCCTGACCTATGACATTGAAGCATGAAAATAAAAGGAACCAAAATGGCATATGAGCCATAAATTGAAGTAACATATTAATCTGTGTAACTGATCTTGTATAATTAAATCATGAATGGCCACTTCCTTCAAATCGTCATATATGTAACAACATTGGGCCGTATTCTCGTACGTAATTAAACATGGTTTTAAGCTAAACACACATTTAACTTTGACTTTAAACACATCGTTTAACTAAACGCAATTCTCGAAAAGTGTCTCACTTTAAACATGGGTATCAAGTGTAATGTTGTGATTTTCCTATCTTGATACCATGGTTTATAAGGAATAAAGATATTTCATATGATGGCCCTTAAAAAGACTAATAATTAAGTGTCCTTGCTTATTTTTCGTTGGGACATTCGCCGGTGGTTGTTAATATTTGTTGTTATATTGTCTATTGTAAACACCGTGGGTTGGTAAACTGCTTTATATTATATTATATATATGATATAAAACATTATTAAATAATTAATTAGTTAATCAACACATTCATTGGTAAATTCTTTGACCCATAACATTCGCTGGGTTTTGTACATATTAAAAAGGTGTAGGCCTTAGTATGATTGTCTGAATGAATAAATTAATGCATATTTACAGAATTTAGATATGTTAAGTTGGAACTTGTTACTTTTTGCCATCCTGGACATAACGGGAGGCCTATTTGTCTAAGACTAGCTGAGAACAATAAGCGTAGTGTCTTCAGTAAAATTCATTATTTAATTTTGTATACTCCTGTCAAGAACAAGAAAGTACACTGGGAGATTGAATTATTATACAAAATTAAAGTTGTAATTAACAAAGAAAGAATGATATTAATAATCTGAATTAACCAATATCTTTACAGTAACTAGTCTTGATCTAAGGCGTAGAGTGAAAATGATGAAATAATTGATACTGATTTGAAATGTAAACAATAAAGGACTATCACATAGTGGCGTAATATTTATTCCAAGCAATAATTATACACGTTTAAAACGTATATTTAGGCATTAGTATCACTACTGCAAATTGTTTTTAAATAAAATAAGACATGCAAATGATGGGAATTGAACCTGTGTCCGCCGATTACAATCAATAGAGTCCTGCATAGCAAGCCACAACAGTTGCAATAGTCCTTATTTTGACAAAATAATGGTTTAAAAAATATGAAAACACCCACCCAACCGGCAACCGCTGCGAGCCGATGGATAAGCCAGCTAAAATACATGTGCATTTGATGAATTTGATTTCTATGTGTCTTAACTGGTCTAATATGTATCATACCTGCATGAATTTACCCTATGAGTTCCCTGGGGACGATATTTGTATAGTTTAAAAGCGTGTTTTGTTAAACACATAGTTTAAACGATAGACTTGCGTTTAACAACAGTTTTAACCTAAAACTGTGTTTAGTACAAGAATACGTCCCACTATGTTTCAAAAATCTCATTTTTAGGTTTATTGAAGGCGAAAAAATGTGTAAATGTCTTGGCTTACCCAATCAATAACAGTATTTCTGTAATAAGTTCTTATCTAATCCTACAACATGGATACTTTTGTGATACCTTATATTATAATTTCTAAGTTCATTGACCCCTTAATACACACGAACAAGGAATGATCACCAGATATTCTCAAATATCGTATGTTATAAAAAATGAGAAGTTGATTTAAAGCGTGTATATAAAATGTAACTTTGACCTTCAATTCCAGGTATAACTTAAGGATCTTCAGGTCGGTCATTGCCATCACATCAAAACAAATAAACAAAGTGCAAATACAGGTCAAGTTTTAAAGACACACAACATTGCAATTACACAATTTATGCTATATTTGTGCTGATATACATTCCCTTATACGTAACATACCATACATTTTTAATGAATATTGTATAAGTCAATGATAAGTTCCATTAACAATGTCAAGAGTAATATTTTAGAGACGATCATATAGCTTATTCTTCAATGAATCATTTATAGGAAACGGTAAAAACATTTGATAAGTGACAATGGATATATGTTCAAAGAGTTACTCTCTTTTAGTACTAGATCATTATGATATCCCAATTACCCTAAACCCCCAGCACCAACCATCAACACCTAAACTGACAAAGAAAAGTGATGTGCCAAGTAGGTTGTCTTTTAATAGAGTTGAGATGTATCCCTTGAATCTCAAGGTAGATTTTGCAAAAATTAATATCATAAACCTCCAATAAAGAATATAAACGTGACCACATTGCTTTGAACCTGGCATATTAGTTTGCAGGTGATATGATTGTGTTTATGTATTCGGTCAATTTGTCCTTGTAATTTTGACAAGACATGATACATTTGTGTACTGATCGATAAAATGTGTTCGATTTACTGTTTGTTTAAAATGAAGAAGAAAAAGGCCATGTTTGATAACCATTACATGTTGCACTACCTTCTCAAAACGGTGGTATTGGGAACAGTCGCTGTATGAATTTAGCTATTTTGCTAGTCTTGATTTAAATGAGACTGAAACAAACTGCAATAGGTTTTAACCAAATAAATTCATCATGTGGGTAAATTGATATGAGTAAATCATTGCTTCTTAACTTACATTCAGTTCAATTCTATACTCTAACATCTTCTATAGATAATGTAATCGCCATTCTTTCCAATTTGACTCATTAGCTCAGTTGGTAGAGCACTGGTCTAGAGATCCAGAGGGCCTAGGTTCAAATCCTGGATTGTCAGTGAAAATTATTCACTGACTATCATTTATAATGTGTGGAGTTAGAAGAAATAATTTACTCATATCGATTTACCCACATGATGATTTACTTGTTTACATTTATATAATGATTATGGATTCATATTTGAAAACTTCTTCATAAGCTTCTTGGATTAGAAGTCGTCAGAGGGTAGGGTTGATTTAAAGGCCTATAGATATTATAATCACCATTCTTCCCATCTGACTCATTAGCTCAGTTGGTAGGTTCAAATCCTGGATGGTCAGTGAATATTTTTCACTGACTATCATTTATAATGTGTGGATTTAAGAAGAAATAATTTACTGAAATGGGCTTACTTTAAACTCCTGATGAACCTATTTAACAAATTTCTAACCTTTACAAACATTTTGACTCTATGTACATAGCTACCATCACAAAGTCCCTTACCCCTAAGCATAAATTTACCTATTTATGGAAAATTTATGAGATACCAAGTGTCATCCTCAGCATAAATTTAGCCCTTTAACCAATTCGTCCTATCGAAGGTCGTAGTTATCAGCTTAATAAATCGAAACAAAGGTTAACATGATTGATAAGACAAAGCCGGTTATTTACCTCAATCTATTAGAGATAAAAAGTGTTTGTTTGTTTGTAAGTAGAAGGGGCGGAGTTCTAATCAATCACATCAAGTAATGCGATTCAATGCACTTGTATTGTAATACTTATTACGATATGATAGGATTTGAACCAGTCATTCATCTACATAACAGATATTCATTAGCCTAAGAAGAGCCTGAAACCCATCATAGATGCTGATGTAATTGTAACTTCAGCCTTAATATTTCCAAATTTCCTTACTACTTTTTGAAGAAAAATATTGTAATACAGCTTCGGTATGTGAAGCAGTTTGGCTGAAACAGGATTTGAACCAGTCATCCATGGAATATATACATAAACATATATTCCTTAGCCTAAAGAGAGCCTGCAACCCATCATGGATGTTTATGTTATTGTAACTACATCCTTAATATTTCCAAATTTCCTTACTACTTTTTTAAGAAGAAAAAATGACATTAATTATATCCAATGAGGTTGTTGAGAAAAAAGAACACTACCTGGAAATGATAGGCAGACAGATTACTTAAAATTAATGTACTATGAAGTGTCATTATCATAAAATCTGGCTTATCAAAGGTCCCTCACAAACTATCCCATGTTTATGCCATTAGAAATATAAAATGCCACCTCTATAAAAAAAATATGCTGATATATTAAGGTTTTCTATGATCCTTTCAGTGGGTGCTCTAAAGATATTGAGATAACATGTAATAGACTCTATTCACGCGGCAGCCGTTTTCCAAAATATGCCACCCAAGCCTCGTTCCCGTTTGGTTTATCTGCGCCTCGCGCTGCACAATAGAACTGTGCGAGAAGCGTGGTACCAAAGCGCGCTGCGTACGCATCCTCACGCAAGCCACGCAGGCGCAGGTATACGTAACGAGAACGAGGCTTGGGTGGCAAATTTTAGAAAATGGCTGCCGCGTGAATATGGTCTATTCAGGTCCCAATATGTGCCAATTACATGTTTGTATATTGCATTCTATTAGAACAATATGATACATTTTATTCCATTGGAGACTTGATACAACTACAGTATTCTATTTCCAAAACTAGCAGTGTAAATGTGTTTACTTACGCACTGCTTAGTACAGTCTCATACTAAGTGAGTAATCGCATTTTTGTCGCGCACAGGTGTGTAAGCGTGTCTGCCACGCATCAAGGCACACGCAGCAGCTTGCAGGAGCGCGGAAATATTGGCTATTATAAAAAGAAAGGTTAAAAAAACGTTCCTGAAGCCATGTTGTTAAGCTTGATAATTAAAAAGTGAAACTAATTTGCGCGTAGCATGGAAAACATGTCTATTTTAACACTAAAAAGGTCCAGAAAACATTTCTGAAGACATCTTGTTCCAATTGAATAACAAAGTAGTAAAAATAATTTGCGCGGAGCACAAACAAATTTGCTTTGTTAAAAGAGAGGTTTAGAAAAAACATTCCTGAAGCCATCTTGTTAAGCATGAATAATAAATAAACAGTGAAACTTATCCGCACGAAACTTAACACTAAAAAGGTCCAGAAAACGCAGAGCGCGAAAAAGTTGGCTATTGTAAAAATAAAGGTTTAGAAAAAAACGTTCCTGAAGCCATCTTGTTAAGCAAAAAATGTATATTTTAACAATAAAAAGGTCCTAAAGTTTCTGAAGCCATCTTGTTCAAATTGAATAACAAAATCTTTTTTAACAAATGGCTATTGTAAAAAGAAAGGTTAAAAACCCTGTTGTTAAGCTTGAATAATAAAACATTTAAAATAATTTGAGGGGGGGGGCATCGTCCCCACCATGATAATTATGGGGGGTCCTCCCCTTCCCCACTTGCACTGTCTATGTTTGTTACCCTTCCTCCGTAATTTGCTTTGTTTTTATTTTTTACTCTTTTGCCAATGGGGAGGGGGGAGGTGGATTGTCCCCCTGGTTACGCCAGTGGTGGTGTGGGAATGCCATTGGCGGGGATTCAGATGGCCGAGCTGTTGGGTTTTAACTTGCCTGGATGACCCAAAACTCTCCTTGCTATCAATATTTACTTTTGTTATAAAACACTCACATGGTTCAGAGATGTATAGAGATAAAGTAAGAGACATTAATAAAAGCTCCCAGCCTCTCCTTTTCCCTCCCTTTACTCCTCCTCCCCCTCCCTTCCTCCTCTCCCCTCCCCTCCTCCTCTCCTCCCCTCTTTTTTATTTTTCCCCCTCTGGGGACCTGGGAGGGGGGCTTGAGCCCTCAAAGCCCCCCTGGGTAATTTCTGGGTGTCATACCTCCGTTTCACCTAATAATTAACAATGACTTGTTCTTATATAGTTGGTGTGGTCTTGAATGTCAACAGTCAATTTGATTTTCCGGCTGATTTTCAGCTGATACACACTATATATTATGAGACTGATAATATATAGTTTGGGTGGGGCTAATTCATACCTAAAAAGTGCGTATGGTTGTCGCGTTAAGATTTTCAATCTAACCAATAACCTAAATAAGAATGAGAATAAAATATAGTTTGTAGCTGTTTTGGTATACACGTTGGTCTCATAATGTATAAGCTGTACCATATTTGTGTCGTCGTGTCCACGGCCATACACGACTCCAAATATGTATAGTAAAACAGCTACGAAAGATATTTTATTCGCTAAATATAGTATAGGGAAACTGATTCCAATTGTAAGAGGCGAATTAAACACATTACAATCACCGCTGAATGTCCCAACTAAAAATAAGCAAGGACATTCACCGGCGTGGGACTCGAACCCATGATTTAAGAGAGGCACTTTGAAACAGGGTTTAGTGATTAAGCTAATACACACACAATAGACAAACACAAAGGCAAAATATAGACCAATATTCCATTTTATTTCCCTTCCCTGAAATAATACTATGAAGTAATGATCTACTCAAGATTTGAATTGAAAGGAAAGGCAATAAATCATGATCAGGAGCAAGGGTCAATGCATCCTTAGAGTCACATCTTTGTTATCTAAACACACTGTTACTAAGCAACCACAATTGTCATTGGTTGACAGCAATCACTAATAAAGTGAAATAAGGAAACTGACTCTGATTGAGTAGCGTAAGTTACAATAAAGGTGACATTACAGTATAAGTAAATAAATTGAATCAAAAGTGTTCTATGTTTTACTATTTCTTAAATGGTTTTCCACATGAGAGAATTCATCTGATTAACCATTATTGTTTAAAAGCTCTTTTTCCACCAATGTTCTCATTGAACCCATTTCAACAATTGTGTCGGGTGTCTGTCATGTTCAGTAACATAAAAACAAAAACCTTGATTGGTGGCGCCATTTACTTCCAATGGTTCTTGCGCAATATCACTGTTAGTGTATAAGCACAGCAGATAGGAACATTTGCATATGTATATAAACAACAGTTAACAAACTTGTATAATATATATGAAATTAAGATTGGAATAAAGTTGTCAGTCAGACATTTTATATAGAGGACAATAATGATATGATATAACCAATCATGCATCTCATAATTAGATCTTTTAGAATCTGAAGTTTAACATCTGAAGTAAGGTATAATTTTAAAGATGGATTTATTCATTTTACTGATATCAATAAGCAGATTTAAAGTTGAGATTTATTAAAAATATTATTTTGTATATGCACAAAAAACACACGAACATTTCTCTAAATTTGTTTACATTTTGCACACTATTTCTGAAAACCAACAGGGATCTTAATTCTCTGTGGTTTAGGTGTAATATCAATCAATCAATCAATCAATCAATCAATCAATCAATCAATCAATCAATCAATCAATCAATCAATCAATCAATCAATCAATCAATCAATCAATCAATCAATCAATCAATCAATCAATCAATCAATCAATCAATCAATCGATCGATCAATCAATCAATCAACCAACCAACCAACCAATCAATCAATCAATCAATCAATCAATCAATCAATCAATCAATCAATCAATCAATCAATCTCAGTTAGTCTGCCTCTGTTGATCTGCCTTCCTTACAATGTCTTATTGTTTACTTATCAGATTTAGATATGTTAGAAACCAATAAAATCATAATCACATCTGTGGGTGTTTTTTCTAAGAATAGTTTTATAATTTAAGATTTTAAATGTGTTAAAATTTCATTATGTTTTTGAAAGTGAGAGACGGTCCTTTACATTCTTAACTGGGTTTGGTTTATGGCAATACTTTGATCAATTGTCATTGGGATGACCAAGAGGTAAATGAGTTTGTGAACTGTGACTCCTACCTGCTTTGCCAGATCCAACACTGAAGGCTGTGGGAAAGCATTGAATATCTGCACTATCAGTTCCGCTAACTGAGGCACCATGGGGCCTAGGTCGTCCAATAACGTAAAACTGGCTCGGCGTATCAAATCGCAGATTGCCTGATTGACATAATTAAATACAAGAATGATTGATATGCATGAAGAAATAGCAATAGTATGTTGTAATAGGATTGGTCTTTACTAAAGGCATTTGTATACCATTACCTTTTTAAGGCTGCTATGTACAAGTTAAGAAGTTGTTATAATCTGACTGTAATATCAGTTTCCTTTAAAACCCTAACCCTAGCGACTATGTTTTTGTGCGTATCGGGGGAGGGGGGAAAATGACTATTTTACCCGAAAAATCACATAGCAGCACCCCCCGGGATTCGATCGCGGGACCATCCGCACCAAAGTCTGTCCCTCTACCGACTGAGCTTAACTCCTAGCGCATATGCATGCCTGCGGTAGGTGACGTCATCGAGGCAATGCAGCAGCACTGTAAGTTTTTGTAAGATTCGGTAGGGTTAGGGTTACTTCCAGTATCCTTAACAACGGTAGAGGGACAGGACTGGGCGATTATATCATGCACCCAACTGTAAACTATTGATAACAAAGCCTGTACCAATGGAGAGGAATGTCTGTTCAAGAACATCAGCTATAATATTTGGGCTATTTATTTTGACGGAAAACTGCATAAAATGCAGTTACATTCTAATCTGTCCATAAAGCAAATCGAATCCGCAAATTATTTCCATTCTATTAACTACTTCGGAACATGCATATGAAAAACAATATCCTTGACATGTATGATCTTTTGTGACCTTTCAACCTTACCTCAACCACTGCAGTGTCGGATATCCATATATTAAGTAATTTCTGTACAATGGGGAGAACTTGTTGAAGAATCAACAGTACTGGCTGTGGCTCTTGTGATGACGACCTCGTAATTTGACTTTCGACCTGCTCTGATTTCTCCATACGTTTGAGGTCAAGTGAAGCACAGAGGTTACAGAGCATGCCCAATTTGATGATTACAGTGGATTTGGTTGCTGGCTGGGGCTGTTGATGCGAAGTCAGGTATGAATACAATGAGTTATTTTCCATTATTTCAAAGGTCATAGGCAATCACACATGACAATCAGGAGATGCGATGACAACTATTTTGTTGATTAATGGTTCTTTCAGAGAAGAGAAGTTTGCATACTTTTTAAAACTATTTGAAATAGCAAAGTGAAAGATGTTGCCCTTCTCTTTTTATTTTGTTAGATATTGTTCAACATTTGTGTGAATTGAAAATAGTACCTATATCAAATTCATACTATCAATTACTTCTTCAAATAATAACTTAAAGACAGAAAGTATTATTCAAAATAAAGTGATGTTTCTACAATGACTTATTCTTGATGTATTATGCACAAATTGACTGTATGATCCTTTCAATAATATCAGACCATACTCTTATGATCACAGCTTATGTAATCGAAACGAATAATTCTCGATTAACAATAGATATTTAATATGCACCTCATAAACACAAGTCAAGTGCGTATTTTTGGATCATTGTGTTCATGTCTGGTATACATACATCACATGCGCGTAAGTGGCAAATTGAGCAAGAACTGTTTGCTTCGATTATAGTAGAGTGTAACTTCAGCATTGGTATATGTACTTGCATTTAAATGCTGAATCATTCACTGAGTATGAGTAATGAGGTCATAGGTCAAAGTTCAATCTCTTGTGACATACCTGTTCTGTTGCAGCCCTTTCTAATACCTGTAGGTGAGGTGTGAGTATAACTTGTAAATAACTCAAGATATCTGGCATTGGCAGCGTAGATAATGTAAGACCTACTGTAGACATCAGACGTATACTCTCCCTTGACTGTAAAAAATCAATCAGAGATTAGAGGTTACATTTCTGCATTATTTCAATTCTTGCACTTTTTACATATATTGGGACAAAAAATATATGCACATAAATACGTTGCTAACTATGTACAACATGTATGAAATCTTAACTTCAAATTTGACAACACAATAAATTGGGTCAGTCCTAGTAGGATACGAATAATTACAGTACACTTTTATAACATTTCCAACGGCCAGCTTTAGAAATAGCAGTTTATATATTCATCCAATAAGTAATGCATTCAGTTCAATTAAAAGATTATGCATCATTTTGTATTATTATTCCATCGTCTATTTGTTTCTTGTGGTCGTTCCTTGATCTTGTCTGGTATAAGCTAGAAGTTGGGAGGTAGATATAGTTTGTACCGGTTCGGGCCAGTCCAGAGCAAATAATATGATTCAGGTCTGAATTGAACAAATGAATATATTGTCATTTTATCGATAAATCCTGATGATAGAAGTGAAATCAGTCAGGATATGAATAGCTATGGAACTATCTGGTAAGAAGCAAGGTTTTGGTGGAACATCTATGGAATAGTACACAGAGTTTTCAGGGTTAGTTAACATAGTGATTATTGAACTTTGACCTTACCTTGAGTGTGTTAGTCATAATAGCAATTTGACTAGCATCTAGGATACATTCTGCATATGGTTTGAGGTTAGCTTTGCATTCCATTGCAATGTCTTTCAGTGACATGGTAGCTGGACCAGCCAGCTCAGTATTATTTAACCCTGAGAAATGAATCAACAATAATTAGGATGAGGTTGAATACTTCCATGAATGCAATGTCTTTAAGTGACATCGTAGCTGGACATAACTAACTCAGAATTATTTAATCCTGATAAACAGATCAACTCTCTGCCACTAACCCAATACTAACAGATCAACTCCCGAACAAGTCAATAAAAATAATTGATAAAATGCAGTGTTAACTTCTTTTGAACTCAATATGCAAACTACAAACAGCAGAGAGCCTGAGTCAAAAGACTAAAATGGCACAAGTGAGCTGACCAGTTTTGTTTAACTCCTTTTCATGTCAACTACATAATAGTATTTTAAGAAATTTGCAATATTCTCATTGTGGTTTTATAACAATGTTGGGATATGTATCCCCTCTTACATTCCCTCTTGCATTCAGGGTGGGACAATGTTTGACTTGCTAAGATACACTTTTTCTCCTTACAAATCTTTGACAGCGCCCACAAATTTAATGGAATATCCATTTGTCTATTGACGCATTACCATGCTCCAAAAAGATGTGTCATTTAACTTGCCAAATTTTTAAAAACTTATCTCTCATCTCATTATTTGAGAACCAGAAATAACGAGAGCTTTGACCTAATTTGAAGGTATACAGAATATTTCTGAAATATCTAGGGCACAATACTGGTATACCTCGTTGGTAAGTCAGTGGTGCAGCAGGTCAAACATATTGAAGTCAATCACGCGTACTATCATATTGGATTCACAATTACATTCCATTGAGGGTTGAGGGTGTATGGAATAACTTGCAAACTTACCTGAGAGGAGAAGAGGGACCACTGATCCTAACATTTCAGGAGTGTCCGCAAGCCACTCAGAATATGCACCTGTTAAAAAGACATACCATACAAATAACATTTATTCAATGAACAACATGATAAGAAATGTAATAATTTGAAAAGTTCTCTTTGGACATTATAGTCTACCTATAAATACTATGTACCAGTATAAAATGTATGTTGCTGTTGTGTTAACCATTCACATGGTGGTTATAATATACACCTAACACAAAAAGTCTCAGACCAGGTGCTTTGAAGTTGGCTAATCCAAAATCAATAAAAAAAATTCCGTAGTTAGATATCTCATTTAGAAAAATCGAGTGGATAGTTTTGAAGTTATGATTATTTTAAATGACCACAACAAACCAAAAAGAAAAAGCACTAAAATTGCATTTCTATGGGATGTCATTGCTTAGTGTGTGATTATGCATTGAAAATGTGTGTAAAGACTCACAGCTAATCATCATTAAGTTCTCAACTGTACCGTTGGCATTTTATGTTTCTTCAAGCTAATTGGACACTTGTATCTGATCCTATTCTGATCCAAATTTCTCCATTGCCTGGTTAGAATTCCACTCAGTTCTGCTAAAGTAGTATATCCAGTACAGGGTGCGTGCAGGCAACTCTCTTTCAAATTCAAGGACTTTTCAAGGACTTTTCAAGGACCAATAGTTCATATTTCAAGTACCCTAAGTTACTACCGGTACTACCAAAACAGCACTACTCAAGTACTCACGGATATACTTTCTGTATTTAACGATCGAGATTCAGGAATTTTTAAAAAGTGAACAATTACTAACAACTAAAATGCACTTTTTACATCAACATTATCTTGCATGGGATGATAGTGTTTACAAAAACAATGTGGATATTTAATGAGTTATAGGCATTTAAACATTTCCTTTAACATAGGCTTTCAATTGAAAAAACCCCTTTAAATCCAAATATATCCCTTACCCTAAAGTTGTGAACCACGAAATTGATACGCCCTGAAAGGGTAGTTGATTAGACATTTTTAAACAATGTGGATATTTAATGAGTTATAGGCATTTAAATATTTCCTTTAACATAGGCTTTCAATTGAAAAAAGAAACTTTAAATCAAAATATATCCCATACCCTAAAGTTTTGAACCACAAAATTGATACGCCCTGAAAGGGTAGTTGATTAGACATTTTTAAAGAATGTGGATATTTAATGAGATACAGGTATTTAAACATTTCCTTTAACATAGGCATTCAATTGAAAAAAGAAACTTTAAATCCAAATATATCCCTTACCCCAAAGTTTTGAACCACAAAATTGATACGCCCTGAAAGGGTAGTTGATTAGACATTTTTAGGTTTTTGAAGTATCCCCCTCCCCCCTCCCCTCCCCTCCCCTCCCCTCCCCCCCCCCCCCCCCCCCCCCCCCCCCCCACCAGAAATATCCCATACATTGACGTTTGTAACCGTAAAGGTAATATGACCTGATAGTTAAGTTGATTAGAAACAGTTTCAGTTTTTGGAAGAACCCCCTCCCCCACCCCACCCCCACTGCCTCCTCCCATCTCTTCCCCTCCATATGCATAACCAATGCCCCATCCCCTCTCTCTCCTAGACTACCCATATTCCCTCCCTATCGCTATTCCCTCACTACCCTATCTTCAAGAAAACCAAATTAAGTCCAATTAGTATTTTTTATATCTCTAGTGTATAGTATAGGCCTACTTTCTTTAAATTTACTAAATTTAACCACTCCCTGGTCCCTCCCACCTACCCCCTCCCTCCCGCCTATCCCTCCCTCCCCCTATCACCATCCCCTCCCTCCTCTATCCAGACTTTCTCCTTCTCCTCCCTACATGTACCACCCTCCCCCACCCCCTTTCCTCCCTATCACTCCACTCTCCCCTAGCTCCCCTATCAATCAAATGATAATCAGATACTCATTTGCATATGAAAGAAATATTTTGGATGACCTGTGCATGACCTAGGGAAAAGGACCTTTTCAGCCTGCACGCACGTGCTCCATTAACACATTACATGCTATATGCTTACTTCACAACTTATTGGCTGGGCTTGGTTTAACCAGTGGTTTACTATTGATCAACAATTTATTTTAAAAAGAGTATTTAATCTACAATAAATAACTGATAACTTTCAATGAATAAATAAAGATGAAAGAGTAATAGTATGGAAAATAAAATGAGTAAAAACGTAAAAACTTGGAAGAATTTATTTGAGGTGCTCAGTCGGATTTAATACACTATAGCATTCGAAGGGTTTAATATTAAATTAGTTTTGGCACTGCGACTGCCGCAAGGTAATGTTGGAAAAATGAATGGTAAAATCGGAATATATCTGTGTGTTTTTTCAAGGACTTTCACCAGACTTTCAGGACTTTTCATAAAATCCAAGGACTTTCAAGGCCTTGAAAAAGGAATTTCATTTTCAAGTACTTTCAAGGACTTTTTTGGCTTTTCAAGGATTTGCACGCACCCTGCCAGTAACTTTCATGTTCGCCATCCTTTTTAAGTTTTCAAGCGGGTTTAGGTTTGGTAAATTTGGTTGTAGCTTTGATGCAAATTGATGTATCCTGATTTGCAGACGTAACTATTGGTCTTCCTGATCTTGGTTGATCTTGAACGTCTCATGTTAGCAGAAACCTATCCTACCACCATTTCACAGTATACTACATTTCGCTCACAGAAAGACCTCTTTCTAAACATCATATTATTATTCTCATTCCATGTTGCTTGTATGGAGCCATTGCTAGTTCTTGTTATCATATGTAACATTCTGACTTACCTTTTTCTAGGACGATCCTCAGCTTTTCAATTTATTAAGTCTTTTTTTAACCCATCTGTGATTTTTGAAAGCAAAATACTTTTCATCGTATAGCTACACCCTCATACCCAGATCCCTATTACACATTCATCCAGGTACCTTACTGGTTCAAATAATGTGCTTGTATCATATTGCATTATCCTGTTTACACCATCTTGTATCTATTATTTTTTATTGTTGTATTTTTTCATGCATTGTTGTATTTAATGCGCTGTGATCATTTGAAATGGCGCTATATAAAAGCCTATTGTATGTATGCATGTATGTATGTATAGCACACAGTGGACAATACAAATCAATGATATTCCCATAGAAAACCAATTCTAGTTAAAAATTGTGAAAAGATGAATCCAACGGAACCAGGAACAAAACACACCAAGGATCAGAAAACTGATACAAGAGGATATCTCGAAAATATAAAAATGCTAAGAGTAAAAGCAAGATATACCAACAGGGTGTGGGGAAACAGGTAATAACAAGGGAGAATAACGCGATAAAACAGATAAATAACAAAAAAACAAAAACAAACGGAAATGCACTGGGACAAGCAATGAAAATTGCTGTGCAATAAAACAACAAAGATATATCTGAGACTACTCAGGATATATATGGTAACAATAAAGACCGACGTTTCAAGTGGATATACCACCCTTCATCAGGGACAAAATATAAAAACAAAAGTGTTAAGAACTATAAATAAGATAATGAACTAGACAAGTCCACCACTGTAATAATAGCACAATGCCAGTAATAGATGTTACCTACTAAGCATCCAAGTTAACACTGAAACAAACTAGCAAGTTCACTATAGAATATAGATCCAAGTTGCTAGGCGAACTAACAAAACATGTGTTAACTGGGATGCCTAGTAGTCAACATCTATTACTGGCATTGTGCTATAATTACAGTGGTGGACTTGTCTAGTTCATTATCTTATTTATAGTTCTTAACACTTTGTTTTTATATTTTGTCCCTGATGAAGGGTGGTATATCCACTTGAAACGTCGGTCTTTATTGTTACCATATATCCTGAGTAGTCTCAGATATATTTTTGTTGTTTTATATATCCTGAGTAGTCTCAGATATAATTTTTTTTGTTTTATTGCACAGCAATTGTCATTGCTTGTCCCAGTGCATTTCCGTTTGTTTTTGTTTTTTTGTTATTTATCCGTTTTATCGCGTTATTCTCCCTTGTTATTACCTGTTTCCCCACACCCTGTTGGTATATCTTGCTTTTACTCTTAGCATTTTTATATTTTCGAGATATCCTCTTGTATCAGTTTTCTGATCCTTGGTGTGTTTTGTTCCTGGTTCCGTTGGATTCATCTTTTTACATTTTATAACAAAACATGTACAATAAATCAATAGACAACACATCATGCATATGCATGAGTGATGTTAAGTTAAGAAGACAAAAGACAGGAAGTACTGCCGGACAATGGATGGCGACAGAAATAGTAAATTAACTAGGCCTATGGATGAACTGAGTGGGGGCATAAATAATATAAATTAATAATAAATAAATAGAAGAAGAAAAAAACCCAAATTAATCAAAAAATTACACAAATAAATGAGGAAATAAATAAATCATATAGGCAAATGAAGAGAAAAATAATGAGAAAAAAAAAATTAAAATAAATAAATAAATAAATTAAAATAAATAAATGGTAAAATAATAATAATAAAATTAAAATAAATCATGAGGATTGCTGCAAAGAGAGCATACTTACAAGAATAAAAAGAGGGGGGGGGGGGGGGGGAGGATCAAGAAACTTGAGCCCCAGACAGGGCACTCAAGTTGTGGGAAATAAAAAGAGGGGGGGGTACAAACTTAAGCCCCAGACAGGGCACTCAAGTTAAAGGAGACAAATAGGCCTGTGGGTGTATGGACTGTAAAAAGACAAGCTGGAACATAGGCCTATGATAATTAATCTTTAATGTTAAGACCATTGGGCTCTGTTGTGTCAAGCTTCATGATCCATTCCTTCTCCAAGATCCTTCTCATGATAATGTCGTTCTTTGGAGGCCTATCAATGCATGTAACGGAGATGTTACAAGCGTTGTGGTTCGGTAAGTTGAAATGACGACCAACTTGTTTGTCCCTGTTGTGTCTGGCGTCAGCGCAATGCTCACCTACTCGACATTCCAGAGTGCGACCTGTCTCTCCAACATACTGTTTCTCACACGTTGCGCAGGTAATGAGATATATGACATTGTCCGATTGGCAAGACAAATATTTGCGTATGGGAAACGTCTCTCCAGTAGAAGAGCTGGTGAAAGTGGTGTTCTCAGAGGTATGAGAAATAGAAACTCTACCAACATCGGCGTGTACCCCTTTGTGGTTGCAGGATTTGCACTTGGAGCCACCACAAGGATATGAACCTCGAAGAGGAGGTGTGATCCGGGGAAGAGTAGATCTCACTAGAAGGTCTTTCAGGTTGGCACTTCTACGGTAAGCCACAATGGGAGGGTTAGGGATAGCATTCCTGCACTTATTGGAAGAGTGGAGAATGGGAAGATGACGGCGTATGATCTTGGAAATGCCCGGAAGCGATGGATGGTACGTAACCACAAGAGGAACCCGGTCAATGCTGTTATCACTGCCACCAGTGGGTTTAAGGGCTTCAGACCTAGGGATAGACAAAGCTTTGCTGATCTGTGTGGTTACCAATCGACTGGAATACCCTCGATCCCTGAGAAAACCTGTGAGTTCAGAAACTCTAAGCTGGAGGTTTTCAGGTGTGGAACATATCCTATTCAGTCTGAAAGCCAAACCGTAAGGAAGACTGCGCTTGGTATGTTTGGGGTGACAAGAAGTCCAATGAAGGAATTGGTGGGAGTCTGTAGGTTTAGAATACAAGTCTGTTTGAAGACCACCATCTGAGATAGACACCATGACATCCAAGAAAGGTACCTCTTTGGTAGAAGATTCGGAAGTGAACTTGATGGAGGAATGGAAGTTGTTACACATTTGAAGAAAACTGTCAAGTTCCTCTGAGCCATGAGTCCATATAAAGAAGATATCATCAATGTACCGTGTCCACATAAGGGGGGCTTTTGGAGAAGACAAGAGGAGTCTGCTTTCCAATAAACCCATGAAAAGACAAGCCATAGAAGGAGCCATCTTAGTGCCCATGGAGGTGCCAGAAATCTGAAGGTAGTTATCCTCACCAAAGATGAAATTATTGTGAGTGAGGACAATCTCCATAAGCTCACAGAAAGAGTCAACCTTCTCAGGAGGCATGCTATCTTCTAGAAAAGAACGGCAAGCAGCAATACCTTCTTCTGTAGGGATATTGGTGTACAGTGCAGACACGTCCATAACACACAGGATAGCATTAGGAGGAAGAGGGCCATTGCGCTTGATGGTCTCAAGTTTACGAAGAAAGTCCATGTCGTCCTGCACATAAGAATCCAGCTTAGACACCAGGGGTTTTAGATGATAGTCAATGAACAAGGAAACCTTTTCAGTAACAGTGCCATTGCCGCTGATGATGGGACGACCGGGGGGTATGCTGTCGTATTGTTTGTGAATTTTGGGAAGAGTGTAGAATCTACCCGGCTTGGGGTTTCTAGGCCTAAGTGCTGTTTTCAACTCCTTATCAATTAGGCCTATGGTAGCAGCTTTGTTAAGAGCTTTGTCAACATCCTTGGTGAATGTAGGAGTAGGATCATGGCCAAGCTTAGTGTAGTACTTGGTGTCATTGAGTTGCCGGGTTAGTCGTGTTAATCACGACTAACAATTCTAGTTAGTCGTGATTATTAAAAGTACCCATTCAATTTGTATGAAGGAGGTATCAAACTCCGGAGAAGAAATTTGCTCATTTCATGTATATCACAGATTTGTTGTACTGTTTATTAATTTTGAATTAGGCAACATCAAAGCACCTGGTCTGGGACCTTTTGTGTTAGGTGTAGGCCTATTGCACAAATATTGCTTGATTAAATTTATGTAATTGCACAAAATGATATCCTGGTCATCATTACAGGGCTTTGTAAATATAGCAATGTTATTTTTATTTTGATAGTACATGAGTGTATCGCCTTTAATGTGAGTATCCATGCATAGAAAGATATTTAATGAGCTAATCAATTTGTTTGTGTCTGGTATCCATGAATTCATAGACGGCCACAATATAATCAATTTTTCCATAGGTTTTTTTTTGACATTTAAGTAAGAAATTTGTGCTTCAATTTGAATAATTGTTAGTGAGAATCTATGGATAGTGACTTGTAAATATTTAACACAAAGACTATGATGTCTACTTACCCAGCATATAGAGGGCAGTAGATGCCAGTGTTCCATGTGACATGTTGATTTGAGGTAAGAGTTGTAATAAATTAGAAACGCATCTATCTTCACCAAAATCACCGCCTTCTGCTATGGCTCTGAAGGCAAATAGGCAAGCCTCGATATGCTGCAGAGAAAAACAACAACAGTAAATAAACCATATAAAAATAGAGAAAGAGATAACGTAGACATAATAATGAAAGACACAATAAGGTTGCACTTGGCTGCAACATTTTCTTGCATGCATTACTCAAATACTCTGGAGTATGTAGTAATGTGATCACAGGCAGATTTTGGCACTTGTGCTGTGTCTTGCATTTAAATATTGCAAGACTCTGAACAATATGGGGCTACCAATATTTATACTGCTGTTTACTGCTCTTTTAGTGGTCCTTTGTCTTAATGATTCAAATTAGTACACATGTCACAATCAGTAGTTGACAAAGCATGGAGAAAACACGAAGGCTACAGAAAACCTGTCATTAATTAAAATAAGGCTAACACACTTGCCTCTATTATAAAATGGCTTGTAAGGGCTTTTGGGGGGATGGGGGTCTTCTGAAAATGTTAGTGACATTTTGGTAACATTTCAACAAATTTTGAAATTTTAACAACATTTAAAATTAAACAAATACTTTTTGAAAAATAAACCTGTTTAAATTTGGCCCGTATAAGGGGTTGGTTTTTTTGTCGTCTTACCTTGTATTTGTAAACTGTTACATAATTTTACCAAGAATCTCTTTTTCCGATATTTCACAATCTGGGCACTAAATTGTGAATTATGCTTAACATTATTTTATACAGGCAATCATACTGTAGAGACTTGCAAAATTCTTACCTGCCACGGAGCTTGTTGTTCATGTACTCTAGTTAATATTGCATAGAGATGATTGAGCATAGGCTCCCGTAATAATGAAAAGGCATACATCTGTGTAAAAGTGAAAACAATATTTTGTTTTTGTTTTTAATAGGTTCAAAAACAGTCCTGTGCCGTATTTTGTGCAGCTTTTAAATAAATAGGCCCAGGATTTTTCTGCACCCAATTCTATTTTTATAATGGTATTTGCTATGTACATAATGCAATTTTAAAAAATATCTATAATGTGCAATATTCTCTTCTATATTAATTAATCACATAATTACCATGCCTTGTTCTTCGGCGTTTTTCAATGTTTTATACCATATCATATTGTTGATGTTTTTATCTATAATGTGCAATATTCTCTTTTATATTAATTAATAAGTTCCTTGTCTTGTTTTTCAATGTTTTTATCATGTAAATTTCATGCAATTTGGCCTTTGGGCCACGACTGTGAAATGTTAATAAAATCAATCAATCAATCAATATCTATCAGCAGGCAAGTTCATCTGTACATACAATATTTACGTTCAATAACAATGTAATGATTACAATACCTATGATTGTAATTGGTAGTCTAACCCAAACTAGTATTTGTTATCATTTTGATCATTGTGACAGCATGTTACTGTGGGGTTTATTATTTCACATTGTGATGTGATAAAATAGTGATTATTTTGTAATTCAACCAACTGTATTAAACCAACTTGCAATAAGAAGGTTAATACAACATGATCATTTATGGCTTTGACAAACCCATGTATGGATAAGAAACAAATAGAGTTCCATGGAAGAAACTCCTCAAAGATGAGATTTAACACTAAGGTGACAAACAACACCCTGTTCTATAGGCTAACGGACCTCAGGTAGAATTGGTGAATTTTCAACAATTTTCAAATTTTTAAAAAATATCAAAAATTCAAACAATTCACATTAAAAAAAATAATTACATTTTTTTAAATAAATTTAGATTCAAAAGCAAAATGAGTCGGGTGGACCCATAGAACAGGTTTTTTCCCTGTCACCTTATATATTTTCCCATCGCTCAGCAAAGATGGCCATAGCCAAGGTTCACATGCATACAACTAGAACAGTCTGCTATTCAGAGTTATTGAAGTAATACTTTTATAAATCATTTATTGTCTGGAGGTGTGTTTCTAGGTATCCAGCTATGGCAAGGTTAAGACCCATTCTATATTACTTACCAATGTATCCCCAATATCTTGTCTGTAACATCTAAACTGCTCTTTTTCATCTAAAAATAAAACAAAGCAGAAACAAATGAGTTTAAAACAATTTAAAGTCATGCTTTACATATCTATTATTCACACAATCATAATCTAATCAGAATTCTCATTTTGTTTTGACGTAGAGATGAATAGCGACCACTAGAACGGTCATTAGAATAAGCTTGAGACACAAGTCTGGAGTCTTGACACCAACGATCAAAACTACATTAATTTAATCACACAAAGAGCATATTTACTGTTTCAAAAACAGATCCCGTATTCAAAATAATTGGGTGTCATCATCATCCTCATTATTTGGCTGCAGAGAAGGCAATCACAAGTTTTCTCCATGCACAGCGATCTTTGAATCATGCCTTCATTGTTCCCTAGTATACGTTGTATATAGCTAAATATGATGTGCAAGGACAACTAGGTCTCCTTTGGTCATGTGTTGGTATGTACTGCAGATGGTGTATTATCTAGCAGGTTCTTAGGTGTATGTATGGCAATTTGTAAAGTACAATTATTCAGGTCTCTTGAAAAAGGTTTGCTGTTCTGAAAAAACCCTAACTAACTAACTAACTAACTCTATACAGTGATGTCAAAGTGTATTGTGTATGGTCCATACAAAACAACCAGGATTGGTCTTTAATTGCCTGGGTATATTTGCCAATGCATTACAATCATGCATGCGATAATAGGGTGCCATCATTGGAATATGCTCTGATATTACGGCCAAAGTTAACGAAATATAGTATCCCATAATGCCATTGCATGGGTAATTATGACAATGCATTACTATCAAATAGGGTGCCATCATTGGAATATGCTCTGATATTATGGCACAAAGTTAACGAAATATAGTATCCCATAATGCCATGTGTTAATTGCTTGGGTACTTATGGCCCGTGCATTACAGTCATGAATGCGATAATAGGCCATCACTGAACAGAGTTAATGAAGTATAGTATCCCATAATGCCATGTGTTAATTGCGTGGGTACTTATGGCCAGTGAATTACAATCATGAATGTGATAGGGTGCCATCATTGGAATATGCTCTGATATCACTGAACAGAGTTAATGAAGTATAGTATCCCATAATGCCATTGTGTTTTATATTTCTGTGCCCACCTGAATTCCATGTACTATATTCTTCATCACTTGGATATTGCACTTTAGTCAACATGACTTCCACAAGCTGCATGTAGATGGGTGCATAGATACGTACATAGTCTTGAAACTTGTCAGCATCTATAGATACTATATCATCCTGGCAAAGAAACACAAAGACAAAATTGTTTTTAAAAAATCATCAATGGTGATAGGCATGGTTGTCACTAGACCCATTGTTGTGCAGACTAAATCTCAATGAAAATTATCTCATTTTCCAGCTGTTATGAAAGGCACAAGATACAGTTTCTCCATTGTTGTACTGGTTGGCAAGACCTCAAATTCTGATTCTAGTGCTGGTTGGTCAGCTTCAGTGCTAGTTGGACAGCCCGAGTACTGGTGAAAAGATTCAAACAAATAAACAAACAAACACATAATGGAACAGCAAGAAAGCATTGGACCCAAGATAAGGAATTCTTATAAAGTGGGTGTGGTTTTGGATGTCAACTGGCAATTTGATTATTTTTGGCTGATTTTCAGCCAATGAAGCAGCCGATACGCACTATATTATATGAGACAATAATATATAGTTTGGGGCAGGATTTAATTCATTCAAATAATAATACCGTCAGTGTGTATGTATGGTCATGGCGTTAAGATTTTAAGCGCGCCCTACACAAAGTTGCCATGTGTGTGTGTGCTAAAGAACACAATTATTTGAAGCAGGAAGTTGGTTAACAACTCGCAGGATTCACCGATATTATAAAGGGGGAAATTTGTTGTTGTTTGATAAAAAATAAATCTAACAAAAAGCGTTCTTATAATAAAAGATCAAAATAACCAATAAACTAAATACATGAGAATACAGCGACCATAAACATGGTACTCCAAGTTTGGTACAGCCTTTACATTATGAGACCAATGTATATAGCAAAACAGCTACGAATTATATTTTATTCTCTAAATCTGCACATAGATATTGGGTGAACCATGTGAATAGGCAATGTTTGTTGTGGTTAACAGATGATTTTCATACAATATAATGACTTCTGATCAGCGTAGATAAAAATGTGAAATGATGGGTGTAAATTGTTTGGCTTTTATATTTTAGTATTTGACAGAATACTCTTCTAGCTTAATGTTCAGTTCTTTTGTGGGGGTGTGTGGCATTTGAAATGATATGTGTAAAGTACAATTGGTATTATTGAGATAGTGATGTTTATTTGGTTGCATACTCTCTTTACATTTCAACATCTTAGTGACAACCTCTCTACATACACACCCCCACTCTATCTCAGGTAAGAGAAATAAAGTACATTGCTAACAGCAACTATATTCTTTTGATTGTCTACTTTCATCCTACCTGCAGTATGTACCAGAATCCAAATGGCATATTGCTTATGGTTTCATCCACTGGATAGTGTCCAGGTAAAGCTGTGAAACCCTGCAAATATAAACAAGTACAGTCTTCAAAATAAGTAACTAACCAGGTAATAAATATACTCTTAACTCCAAAACTATAGTTCCTTCATAGAAATATTAGATGATAAAGTTGTAAAGAAATTTCTCCTCTTTAACTTGATACATGATTCATTAAGATCGGTTAATAATTAAGAACGCGGCATCGAAGAGGATAGAACAAAGTGCAGTTTACATTTTAACACTTGGGATTTGAACACGCGGGACAGTGTGACAAGTATGTGTACGGGTTGCATTGATTAATTACTTACTTCACAAACTACAACTTGCTCAAAATGCAGCTGCTCGCGTTCTCACAAAGACAAGGAAATTCGATCATATCACTCCAATATTGAAAGATCTCCACTGGCTTCCTGTTCGCGAAAGAATTCATTTTAAACTTCTTCTTTTAACTTGGAAAGCTTTGCATGGCACTTCACCAACATATATTGCTAATCTTCTTGTACCATATCATCCAAAACGTACTCTCCGGTCCACTGATAAACTTGTACTTGTTGTTCCACGGACTACTTCTTCATTTGGAGATCGCGCATTTTCGGTTGCTGCACCAACTCTCTGGAACTCACTACCTTATAATTTAAGATGCTGTGATTCACTTGACTCTTTTAAGAACTTGTTAAAAACAAGATTATTTGACTCAGTTTATAATTGATTTCTTTGTATTATACATATGTACATGTATATGCACATCATCCTTGTTTATGTATTTTTCATGTTAATTTGTATTTTTGTTTTATATGTTTGCGCCTCGGAATAGTTTTACCTAGATTGACGGCGCATTATAAATGCCATTATTATTATTATTATAATTGAAGCATCTCCAATCTACAGCTTACTATCGACTCAATCTGCCTGTTGCTAGTCCGAGGCTGCATGTAGACGAACGAAATGTTAAAATGAAAAACGGATTTTGTTTTGGTTTAGGGCACATAACTGAGTCAATATTCATTCAACCTTCACGTGTAATATCTCAAATTAAAGACAAGAAAATTCCTTACAACTTTATTCTCTTATATTTTTACGTAGGAGTTTTAGTTTTGGAGTTGAGAGCATATTTATTACCTGGTCAGTTACTTATTTTGAGGACTGTTTATGTGTTGTTCAACAAGGGTGTATTCAGGCTGAATACAAATCACTAACAATGTTCTGAGAAGCATACAACAAATATACAAATCAGAACAGAATTACTTCGTAATAAAATGCAATAGAAAAACAGACAACAGACATGGTCCCATAACCAATTCAACTTTTTATATCATTCCAAAATTGATTTACTACAAACGATATTGAAGACTCAACATTTAATGAAAGGCCACAAAATTAAGGGTGTTTTTTTTTTCAATTCTATAATCGTAACCCTCCTATGCGACACAGAACAACACGGCCAGCAGCACTTCTAGGCGAATGCACACAACTTCTATCCCATACTGCAATACACCCCGGGTATATATGGTCTGTGAAAATGTAGTCTGGGAAGCCCAGCGTTTGCGGTGTGGTGGTTGTTTCGCCCCCCCCCCCCCCCCCTCCAGGTTCAATTCCCGGGGGCGGCGGACCTAGGGTTAAGCTACATTTTGTAACTTTTGATAAAATTGAAAACAATGTTTTAAATAACAAATATTGGTGTACTTTTGGCCATACCTTAGGCAACTTTAGCCAATGTTAACACCACTTACTCACCAAGATGATATTAGTGAAGTCTACTGCTTGCTGTGCCTCTTCTCCTGTTGCATCTAGTAGTGTCTTGGTATGGTTCTCTCCAAGGGTTACAGCAAGTCTACAAATACCAAGTACAACATCCTAGGTATAAAGAACAAAGCGCAATCATTTAGAATAAAAGAAGATAAAGTAGGATTGTAAAGTGTGTTATATGTATCTGTAGTTGTACTCATTAACGCTCCTTGTGGAGCCAAACAAATAGGGATTGTTGTGTGCAGAACAGTTTTTAGTCTTGTTGTTACTTGAGGTGCTTGATAACTGCAGATTTGAAAGCAGGAGGATTGGGGGACTGGTTATCTGTATAATTACATGTGGTGGGGGGGGGGGCTTGTTCCAGTCGGAGACTGTCCTAGGCACAAATGAGTGACGAATGAGTGTTTGTTGCAGTCTTTGTTGGCAGTATATGAAACAGGATGACAATGTCGTGATTGACGCCAGATCGGCAGGAGTAGTGAGTTGACCGGCAGGAGGCCCTGTCTTACTTTGTGAAGTGTAGAGAGACGGCTGGCTTGTCTACAGTTTTCAAGTGGGCTCCAGTCTAAGTCCTTTAATATTTTATTAACACTTGAGAATATATGCTGGTTGCTAGCCACAAACCGGGTAGCATGTCCTTGGATTTTATTGATGAGCTCTTTTTGGTACAGGTCCCATAGTGAGGAGGAGTACTCAAATAAGGGACAGACTAAATGTCATGTAAGTTGTTTATGTGGTTTGGTACAGGAGTATTATAGGTTCTCCTGATGAAGCCCAGTGATTTTTTAGCTGATGAAATCATTTTATTTATATGTGGAGACCATGAAAAACTTTTTGTAATGTGTACTCCAAGGTATGGATGACCATCTGTTTCCTCCATTGCAGATCCTCCCAGTGTGTATTCCTGAATCTCAAGATGACGGACATGTGAGATGCGCATCACAAAGCATTATTTAATGTTGAAATGCATTTGCCGGTCCTCTTCCCATTTCTCTTACTTACCATGTCTTTTTCTTGCACAGCAGTGGTGAGTATATCTTGTAATCTTAGCACTTGTGAGATAATCTTTCTTACTGATTGAGGATATCTGACAAAAATAAAGAAAGACTTGGTTAATTTTGACACAGGCAAAATATCAAGAAATCAAACAGACATTTTTGATGCGGATCATTCAATATGGCAACAATGCAATTATTAAATTAGATAGGAGATTTTGTGGTTATACAAGATCTAGCTAACTATAATATGCACTTATTACATGCATTGAAATTACACGATGTTATTTCAAAAGGAATACAACTGGGTGAATATGTATGTGGCTACTATTACTAAGGCAAAAAAGGAAGAAGGTCCGTCTCACATACATTTGGTAAAATAGCTATGCGAAATGCTTTTAAAATTTTATTTTTACAAAAAATAGCTATGTGAAATACAGATTTGTGTGTTTTTGGCCCACCTTTCTTCTTTATTTTTTCCCTTTTGAAGCCAATTCAATTTGTTTCGGATAACTAAAAAAAAGAAGCACAAAATTGGGATTATCGCATAGGGTTATGCGGCAAAAGTGACTCCACATACTTATGCGCACGGGTATGCGAGACAGAGACAGATTTTTTCTTCTTCTTGGCCTCAGATGCTGCTTAACCTGTAGAGACTTCTTACAATCTGTATCAAGAAAATGGTTTTGATCTTGAAATTGGCTGATTTAATAAGAGTTTGTTCATAATTTGTTTTCTAATGATATTTATGAATTAAGAAAGAGTGTATTAAGGAAAATATCAGCATTTGACATGTGATGTTGGCGCAAGTTATAAGTCGACAAATTTCAGATTGCACCATTACCAAAACGGCCAAAATATAGCCCTTTTTGTACTTCCTTGAAATGGTACCGTCGAACAGAATATTTGTCCAAGGGATTCCTCTGCATACGCATGTTATCATATCTACACATAATGCAAGTTTTCACATGTTTTTTACAGGTGAAAGTTTAAAAAATCGGGTGAAACATTTTGCGAATTTCAGAAAATTTGCTAATGTAAAATTCTGTATGATTAACTAGAGCACAGTAACTGATTTGTTAATTGTATTTGCTTTGTTGTCAACGGCAAAAGTTGAAGGTCTGGTGTCAAACTAGTAAAGGTGATAATTCAAGGAGCTATCGAAGGAATGCGTAAACGGGGCTGACCAAAACTCTGTTGGACTGACGGCATTGAGGAAGCAACAGGTATATCTCTTATCTCTGCACATCGCATCACAAAATAGACAATGGTGGCGCACCATCATCAATAGGGTCACAATGATCCATACAGGGTGAGTCAGAAAGAATGGGCACTTTTTTAGCAAAATCACCATATACAATACTCAGGCCTGTATATTCAAAACAAATGATAGTGCTAAAAAGGCCACATATTTGGCTTTCATTCAACAACAACAAAAATTAATTCGACCATTGCGTCATAATGTTACATACATTTTAGTGGAACCCGGTATTTTAAAGCCAATCCACAGAATGGCAATAGCACACAGTATTGTTAGCTGGTTGATTCAGCGATGCCAATCAATGAAACTGGTGAAACACCTGAAAAGGCACATGAATGTTGGATACAAATTTTAAAATGAGTGGAAAACAAATATAACTGAAATTATGAAAAATAAAAAGCCTGAAATCAAGGGGAGTTAATTGAAAAGAGGCATCTCAACTGATTATGAAAGCCACGCCTCATTGGAATGGCTTGATAATTCTATAATTCTGTGGATTGGCTTTAATATTGGGGGCTTTACTAAAAATAGTGTAAAAAGATAACGCAATGGTCGATTCGTTTTATAAATGAAAGCCAAATTATGGGTCTTGTTTTCACTACCACTGGTTTTGAATATGCGTGCCTAACAAATATGTGACACAAAAAGTGCCCATTCTTTCTGACTCACCCTGTAGCACGACGACGTATTAATTTCAACAACATTCCCTTTCCATCCTTAACCTAGAAGCAACATCTCAAGTAATACTCACTTATAAGCTAGTGGCTGACAGATGACATTAATGAGTGAATCGATGCACAGATCAAATAACTCTGGGTCTCTGAGTAGTTGAAACAACATGCTGACGATAGTGTCTACCTCATTGAGAGCTACGCCTAGTTGAACCCAGCTAGAGAAGCACTTTAAGGTGTGATTTCTGATGGTCTGTGGTGAGTCATGCTGCTCAAGAAGGCTCTGAATTAAAGGTAACACTGTAAGGAATTATAACAATAAAAACAGTGCAAACTTTAATATGAGATTTTAAAAAAGTAAACATTTTCATTAATATCAAACATTTAGCAAAATCGCAATAATCAGACTCATGAGCATTACCTGATATATTCATATCTAAGCTCTTTTTAAAATGAATATTGGAGCGCACATATCTCCACACCATAACTAACATGACATGAATGCAGCAAACTTCATTTCAGACTAAATTGATGTTCAAAGCAAGAGAAGAGTAATACCAAATATATCATAACCTTAATTTGGCCGACCCTATGTACACATACCTCAAATGATAATAAAGTAATTATTTGGTCTTAAACAAAAGTTATCAGACATAATGTATATTTTATATCAAAATAACAGAGCAAATGTAAAAATTATAATCTTTACTCAAAAAACGTATTTTGATTTCTTCAAACAAGTTCCAACTATAATCAAAACAAAGAATTCTCGATCAAAACGTTTATTCCAGCGTCCTTCCAAATTTTGAATGCAGCGTGATCACCCCTTGACAACCACGCCACAACGCGATCGTAAGTGACATGAATAAACATGAACTTACATAATTGTCCAATCATGCAGCTTGGGGTCTTGTTAATTAGGGCCGCGATTGGTCAATTACCTATTTGTTTACAAGTACGTCACATCTTCCGGTTTTACTGCGCCCTTGCCATCACGATCGACGCGGTCACGCACGATACGCCCCAGTCGCAAGGGACACTGAGGAATCGTATACGATTTGATCGAGAATTCTTTGTTTTGATTATAGCAAAGTGAGTGTATTCTTACCATGTTGTAGTCCACCCTGAAGCTCATTCCTAACAGTTCCTTTACGGGCTTGTACCAGAGGTGTCGTTTGGAACTATTTTAAATAGAATAATATAGGAAAACAGAATTAAATATGTTTTTCCTTGTGATTCTGCGTCTTACAGACTAATAATAATAATAATAAAAATAATAATAAAAGGGCATTTATAATGCGCCTCACATTGTGAACACAACCCCGAGGCGCATAACATACATGTATGAAAAAATATAAGAACATTACATCATAGATTACACATCAGAAATAACTTAAAATACAAATACAACAACAACAACTTATAATAATAGTACAAACACAATCTACTATGCACAATTCATAAATTAAAAAGATATGTCTTCAATGATGTTTTGAAAGATTGCACTGATGTAGCTCGTCGGACATGTTCGGGAAGAGTATTCCATTCCTTCGGTGCAGCGATGAAAAAGGCTCTACTACCGCAAGTCCGTTTAGCAGATATGGCCGCACGTGGTACTTGAAGGAGCCCTTTGGATCTTGATCTTACAGCTGTTATCAGAGTTAAACACGAGGCTAAGGGGACCCATGTTTTTAAATATTTTTGTTGTTAAAATTCTTTTATGAAATTTGTGATTTTTTTTAAATATTCAAAAATCGTTGAAATATATTAAACAACAAAAACAAACAAAAAGCAAAAAATGCCCGACCAACAAACACTACCTGAGAGGTCCGAAAATCTGTAGAAACAGGGTTTTTATCATCTTAAACAGTACGCTTATACCATTAAAACCACTGGAGTAATTTCACTCATATTTGATAATAGAAAACACCATGTAAAGGTCAGCTATCTTTCAGCTCTACATTTGTAAGCCTCCTTCACTAGGCCAATGGCTTTCAGCTCTACATTTGTAAGCCTCTTTCACTAGGCCAAGGGCTTTCAGCTCTACATTTGTAAACCTCTTTCACTAGGCCAATGGCTTTCAGCTCTACATTTGTAAGCCTCTTTCACTAGGCCAATGGCTTTCAGCTCTACATTTGTAAGCCTCCTTCACTAGGCCAAGGGCTTTCAGCTCTACATTTGTAAGCCTCCTTCACTAGGCCAATGGCTTTCAGCTCTACATTTGTAAGCCTCCTTCACTAGGCCAATGGCTTTCAGCTCTACATTTGTAAGCCTCTTTCACTAGGCCAATGGCTTTCAGCTCTACATTTGCAAGCCTCCTTCACTAGGCCAAGGGCTTTCAGCTCTACATTTGTAAGCCTCCTTCACTAGGCCAATGGCTTTCAGCTCTACATTTGTAAGCCTCCTTCACTAGGCCAATGGCTTTCAGCTCTACATTTGTAAGCCTCCTTCACTAGGCCAATGGCTTTCAGCTCTACATTTGTAAGCCTCTTTCACTAGGCCAATGGCTTTCAGCTCTACATTTGTAAGCCTCCTTCACTAGGCCAATGGCTTTCAGCTCTACATTTGTAAGCCTCCTTCACTAGGCCAATGGCTTTCAGCTCTACATTTGTAAGCCTCCTTTACTAGGCCAATGGCTTTCAGCTCCACATTTGTAAGCCTCCTTCAATAGGCCAAGGGCTTTCAGCTCTACATTTCAAAGCCTCCTTCAATAGGCTAAGAGCTTACCTCTTCAGGTAGTACAGTAAGGAGCTCCAACAGTGCTGTACATCTACATGTTGTCTGTAACAAAAAACAAACAAGATAAGTATGTTAGACAAAATTGAGCAAGAACAGGTCATCTAAGAAAAGTTTGCATGTCACTATTACTATCTCATTTTACTCAGTAAAATCACATTAACTCTACCTCTAGTGATACTGATGTTCTCTTCCTACAAACATAGAAAAAAGGTGTTCGAACACTGATCCTAATTACCATGCTTATTGGACCATAACAGGCACGCTATTTGAGTCACGTGAAAATCAAAACTTGTTTCTGGTAGCCTGAAGTATCCCCTTACTCATATCCCTCCCCCTTCCCCACCGATCAATTTTGCGAGGCCCTGTGCTGATGGTGGGCAAATTGTAGGATTCAACATTGATCAGGGGGGAAGGGGGAACATTTTACATTACACCTACACAGTGTTTGAACCCTTTTTTCTAACATTGTAGATATAAAGCAACAATATATTTATGTAAAATGAACATTGTTGAAGAATCTGTATACTCATTTTATACTTTTGAGGTTATCTGCCTAGTATCTATACCATATCTATTGTCAGCAGCGTCATAATGCTATGGACATAATTCCAATAATGCGTGCGTGCGTAAATGCGTAGGGTGTATGTGCATAAACTCGGGTGTCCTGATTTGTTCGCGCTTTTCACACATCGGGATGCAGTTTCGCGAACAACAACAAAACACACTCTCGTGAAAAAACTTGAATTGAGTCCATAGCATTATGACAGTGACTATTTATTAGGTCAATGTTGGTCCTTTTACTTTAATTTTCCTTTCAATAAGCTTCCTTTATCATTATTCTCTACAGAACTTTCGAGGCAGCCACTATAATTTCAATGCTTCACATAAGATAGCAACATTTCAAGATCAAGTGCAATTGATATTTAGATATTGGAATGTTAGGAAGCCAAATGTTCCTAAGTCTGGATGGACCCTCTTTCTCGGTAACCGACATTTAAACCAAACTTGCCAATACCTATTTCTTACAGATATACATCTATTTGATATCTACCCTTTCCCCAAGATACTCACATCTAACTGAGGGATATCTGTTTGTTGAAATGTGTCTACAATACCCTTGATTGCATCTGGCCAGACTTCAGGCATTGTATTTAAGGCAAACGAGGACAACTATAAACAAAACAAAACACACTTTATAAAATAAGTTATTGTAATATAATGTTTAAGCAGAAAGATGAATTTTCATTGTTTGTGCGGTCTTCCTAACCCTAACCCTACTGCATCTTACAAAATCATACAGCCAGAGACTATCTCCACTCGCATGCTGCTGCATTGCCTCGATTACGTCTCCTAACGCAGGCATATGGGGGCAGGAAGTTGCTGCCCGCATATGCGCTGGTAGCTTAGCTCAGATGGTAGGGGGCCGGTCGGTTCTCGGGGCGAGTTCGGTTTTCGGATGTGGCAATTTCATAATAAGACAGCCCATATGTGCGAGTTCAGTTACGCAGTGATTGTAGTGTCAATGGTGTGTTGTGTAGCATGCACGCGACAAGTGGACATGTAGTGGTGGTATGGTAGGGATAATAAAGCAATCTAAAAATCAGTATTTTTCTTAGGGAGAATAGAGGTCTAATATTGGGAGATTATCTGTATGTAATAAGTATCTTTGCTGCCCAATGACTTGCAGCAAGTCTAGTACAGTACAGTAACTGTCCATAAGTTTAAAAAAATTGCATTTCACCATGTGATTGTATTTCGATAATCATACCTATACCTGGCAAATGTGAGTATATTATATATATTATAACTGATTATCATACAAGTGAAGTTCAATTCTTCCAACTTCTTAACATCTTACTTACAGCAACACACAACCTTGTTAGGACTATTCTTGCACTAGGTGCATAGGCAAATATTTGTTGAAATAGCTGGGTTCTTAATACATCATACTGCTCTGGATGAACTTCGCCCCTGTAACAAACAACGAGGAAACAACAAGGACAAATCAATCTGGTTATTTACAGTTCATTATTGTTACTTGCATTGTACTGGGTACTAGAGTTCAATGTCCTATAAGTCATAATGCTATGGACATAATTCAAGCTATTTTATGCAAGCATGTTTTGTTGTTGTTGGCAGAGCTGAGTCAAGATAACAATTTCTCGATTGACCAATCAAGACGCGCGGTCATTTTTGAAAGCGCCTGGTATGCACTTCCGGGTGTACGCACGTATGCACATACGCACGCATTGTTGGAATTATGTCCATAGTATTATGATGCTACATCATTATATGTTACATATATGCCCCTTACACCTTTTAAGTTAGGCTACAATATATCTTTCTTTTAATCATAAAACTTACTCCAAATGTTCGATATAATGATTCCCATATGCAACACATAATGCTTATTATTTCACAAGTAAGGTTACTATTGCTTAGGAGGGGCTAACTTTTGGGTTTATCATATCTTCTTTTCCTATGAGTAGCTTTGCAAATTAGCATCTCTTATCGCTGCAACTTTTTAGGCAGTGCAACAACTTGTTATAAACATAGAATGAATAACATAATATTATGGTTATATATTCTTTTATATTAAAAAACCTCACAAACATCTTTCTTGATTCTCGGTTTTAATTCTTAAAACTCAGTTTTTACTTTTTGAGACTCGGTTTTTGATTTTCGAAACAAGGTTTTTGATTTTTGAAACTCGGTTTTCGAGACTCAGGTTTTAAATTGTAAGACTCAGTTTTTGATTTTTTATTCTCAGTTTTTGATTTTTGACTTCGTTTTCAATCGCTCAAGACTCAGAAATTGTGACTTGAAACTCAAACATTTTGAATCAAGACTTGAAACTTATTAAAAAGTAGCACAAAATTAAAATAGAGGCATATTTTATTTGTTTCACAATCATAATTTACGCTAGAAGAGTGAAACTGGCTCAGATGTGTTCACAAATAATATTCATAAGAATGCCCAATCTTTAAGGAAAATCAGTATCAATAAACAAATTGTTTAAATATCAGCTATGATTCTCACATAATTCTGTATACTAGAATATAAATGTTTGAAAAAGTCTACCTGGCTGGTCATACACTTACCAATATCTTGATATCTTTGTATAGAGGGCGCTAGCACCAAAATACTGCACTTCTGTTGGCTACAAAAAATGCAAAAGATATGTTTTGAACATCCATTAATTTAAATATGATGAAAATTACCAAATTTGGAATGAAAAAAAAGAGAATATTTTTACTGTATAAATCCCTAACTCTATTTCACCACACGGCAACAGAATTTTTTTCCGACACCCAAAATTCACCAGAAAGGTCACCCCGATCCCCCCGGGATTTGAACCACGGACCTCCAACATCATGGCCCAGATCCTAGCCACTACACCACGGCTCCCAGTCGACACTCGGCAAGTATATTCGCCTCGTTATATAGCATGGGTCCGTTTTGTAGCCAAAAAACCTGCACGCCGGGTTATAGAAACACTTTTTCCGCACAGTTGCCGTATGGTGTAGTAGAGTTAGGGTTATAGACCAAATAACAAACAAGTTTGTCTCAGAATATGAAATTAAAATTTAAAGAAGCATAGTCCAATACATCACTGGAGTCAGTTGGGGTTTTTATGAGTTTAAATACTGTTTTAATATTGGAAAACACCCATTCCATACAGTCACAACTTGGCTCACAACATCATTTTCAAAAGTTCAAGAATAAGATGGGGAAAAAAGGAAAGTTAAGCAGTAAAATGTGAAATTTAAAAGCTACGCGCGCGGTCTTCTGAGAAAAAAACTTGTTTTTTATTTGGCCTAACCGTTATAAAACTGCTTTAACATTAAATGTCACAGCCACAGTTTGGGTTGGGTGGGTAGGATAGGGTATGTTCAGGTGACATGGGGTGAATTGGGTGGAAAGGGGTGGAAAGGGGTGGGATGGGGTGGGGTAGGGTGGTTTTGGTCAGGATAAGAATGGAAAAGTTGGGGGTATGTAAGAAGGGTTCGAACATGTATGTGCCCTAACCACTCTGCTATCAGATCAGTATTTGAATTGATTGGGTTTGTTTTAGTTTACCTTATCTGCTGCCAGCAACGCCCATGCAAAGTGCCATGCTTGAGTAGATCGTTGTGCTAATAGTAACCATGTCTGTGCTGAATTCTTTACTGCTGGGTTAGGGTCATAATATAGCTGATGCACTGCCTGTACGACAAACAAATCACCAAAGCTCTGTTGGTTGTTTTCATCTCAAACACAAGGAAATTTGTTGGAAATTTGTTACTATGTTCAGTTATCACTATCACTTTCACAGATAGACTGACACACTGGTCTTGAGTTTGCCTTATAGTTATACACAAATCCATTTTCATGCATTTCTACACATCACTTTAACACTTTCAACGCGGCAGGCGTCTGCAGACGACAGTCCCACAGTTTCACAAAATGTTTCAAAAATGTCAACATTATTGAATTTCATCACCATATTTCAAATCAATGTGAGAAATGCATTAAAATAAGTACAAACATCGAGTATCTAAGGTTTCTGACAAATCTGTTATGTATTATTTTCTCGTCAGAACTTTTTGAAAAACAGAGGATGCAAGCACTTTTTTTTGTTTTGAAAAATGGCCGATCCAAGATGGCTGAGAATATTCCACAGAGGATTTGATGCATTTGGATAGACTTATCACAGAATTTATAATAGCGTCATAGGTAGTATTTACTCCATCTGTACATAGACTGCAAAAGAGAATATTTTCACGATTGAGAAAAGTGCAGATTGTGAAAATGACTTGGATTTTCGAAAATTTCTTGAAAAAGACAATGAAAAAATAGAATAAAAAAACACCTTTTCTTAATGCAGCAGCCAAAACGCATGCGCACGAGGACGTGAAACTACTATCTTTTTATTTTGGCCTTATGGTAACACTATATAGCCGCGTGGAAAGTGTTAAAATCATCTGAAGTGAGTCATAGGAAAAAAGAGTGTTTTATGTGTTTAAGTTGCAGTTAACACAACTTTGAATTTTATAATTTGTTAAAGCAAATTGTTTGAAAATCCAAAATTGATGACCAATATGAAAACAAATATTATCATATTATTCAGAGCAAGTAAAGACAAGACTTTTTTGAGGCTTCAGACAAGAGACTTGAGGCATACAAAATTAAATTAAATTTAAAAAGACTGTTTTTAAGTATTTGGTCAAACTGTAGTGCCATTGAACCACAGAATTAGGAAATCCTTGTTATTTGCTACAAATCCGTATAATACAGTATACTTCCCAACGTCCCACGCAAATTGTTAGACATGACAGCTTTATGAGGCCTGTGGCATCAAAAAGGACATGTGTCAGCAAACACATCTTTTTCAATGAACTTAGGGATAAAGAAAGGAAAAAATAGATATATGTTCTTCCTATTTCATCTCATTGATCAACGAAGATTTTATTCTTTATTCTTTACATTATTCCTAACCCTATTTCAGTTTTGCAGCAATAAAACCTTACAGGGGGAAACATGTGCTAAATAATGACAACAAAATGGGGTCTGCCACCCCACAGGTGAACCGATTCAACAGTCTATCCCCCTTGTATGTATTATTAGTTGCCTTGTCCATAACTCAATTTTGAAAACTCCCACAGGCCTCTAATTGACCTTGATACTTAAATCCTCTGTCAATCAATATATTGAGACTATTTCCTATAGTATTAAACCCTGATGATTTCTGTTCATAAAATAATATTGCACAAGTCCACTATGCATGGGGAGGTATTTCTACAATTTTGTGGGCAGATATAAGGTTCATGAATCTATCTATTCATTTACTTATTTACTATTTTTGACTAATATAATTATTTGATTGTTACTTCTTTTCAATAAGACCATCTTTTGTCCCATACTTAAGAATAGAGCACAATTAAAGTATAGAGTCCCTTCAGTTATCAATATGCACCAACATCACTTTTTTGACTGGGGAACCACATGCCACCAGGAACCTAGTAGAGAAGTATTTTGTAGAATACAATATATAATGCAAAACCTGAGAGCAAAACCTTAACTTAATTTAGAACATTGATTTAATCTTTTCAAAAATCCACGACTTGAGTCAAGTCACTTATTCAAAAGACTTAAAAAGTCAAATAAAAACTTTTATTAAGCCTAACCTTCCTAGACACTACGATTCACAACGGCCAAAAAACAATGTCCATGAGCATTTTATTCAATGACGTCATTGTCCGGGCTGATATGTGGGTACGAAATCACTGGCAGGTTAGCTCAGTGGTTAGGGACGCGGCGGTGTTCTGGGTCTGGGGTTGAATCCCAGGGTATCTTAGCGATTTGTTGGGTATATAATTCATACTTTGTCCCCCTCCCCCGGTTTCCACACAAAAACATAGCCTGGTTGATTAGGGTTAAAACACACAATTTACCATGCTTGTAAACCCCTAATCTTCCTAGACACTACGATTCACTACAGCCAAAAAATTCAAACAATATCCGCACGTATGCTACAGCATTTGATTCGATGACGTCATCGTACGAGGTGATTATGTGGGTACAAAATCGCTGCCAGGGCAAGCGTTGGCAGGTTAGCTCAGTGGTTAGGGTGGTGATTGAGGGTCCGGGGTCGAATCCTCTGGGTTTCGCGGTAATTATTTGGGTAAACAAATCATACTTTGTCCCCCTCCCCCCCCCCCCCCCCCCGGTTTCCACACAAAAACATAGCCTGGCTGGTTTGGGTTAATTGAGCCACTTTTTGAAATGGACTTGACTGAAGTAACTTTAAAAAAACACCTTTACTCTTTTCAGGTGATAACTATCATTGAGTAAGTCAAAACACCGTTAAGGGGGGACAAATGGGGGGACTCAAGGAAGTTTTTGACTTGATTTTTTGAATTTTGTGAGTGCTGTAATTATTGAACTATTAATCAAATGCATATAAAAGTATACATTTTTGGAAAGGAAATAGGTCAGAGAATCCAAATTCTGCATCAATTTTGACCAAAAAATGTTGGTTTTTTGAGAAAATCACAAAAATCACTTTTTGACCCAAAAAATTTGACCCAAAAAAGTTCAACAAAGCTAACAAAAATAATCTTGAGTAAAAATTTCCTAAATTGCTAGACTATGATGTTAAGACACTAACTTAGGGACTTTTTTTCAAACCTTTTTAAAAAAAAAAATCAATTCACTTTTTTGTCAAAATTTCAAAAAATATTAGATAAGTTTTGTTTTTTAAATGGTCCCTTCATTAGTGTCTTTACATCATCATCAAGCGAGTTGGGAATTTTTACTCAAAATTATTTCTGTTAGCTTTTTTCAAAAAAAAAGTGAATTTTGTGATTTTCTCAAAAAATCAACATTTTTGGTTAAAATTGATGCCAAATTTGGATTCTCTGATCCATTTTCTTTCCAAAAATGTAATGCATTTGATTAATAGTTCAATAATAACAGCACTCACAAAATTCAAAAAATAAAATCAAAAACTTCCTTGAGTCCCCCCTTAAGTAAGGGTCTTACTACCGGCCATTATGATGAGATAAGCTCTAAGGAGAAGCTGGAAAGGCTGCTTATATATTTCCATGTATGAAGATACATTTATAAGACAAATCATTAGAGGAAAAGACTCTGTCGTTTTTATTAATTTGATCTGATCCATACAATTACGGTTAAAAGTACTCGGCCTACACCAGAACATCCCTAGATCCTCGGAATAGAGAAATGGTTCTGATTTTAGAAGGCGACGATAAATCCTGATTCTATACTAGTCATCACTATTACAATTACCACAAAGTAGAAGCAGGCGATTGAATCTCACAATCAGTGCATTGTTTAGATTTGGCCCATAACATAGCGCACTCTATAACAGTTGCGACACGCGATTAAGCAATCATAGTTGGGGTTGTTAGGGCATCACAGGGGAGGTTTGGTTCACATTCGTCTAAAAGCACCAAATTTGACCCATATGTTGCTCATACCCTACTCTTTTGATTTTTTATGGATGCCAAAATTGGAGCCTTCTGGGACCCATGCCGCCATACTAGGGAATCAAAAATTCAAATTGCTTCAATTTAGCTGAAAAGCATACCAAACTGTTTTTCTGAGCACCAGAATTCTAAAAATGTATAGTTTGCCCCACTTCCGATGTGTGGTTACTGAGATATTGAGCAAATTGTGAAAAGGCGTTGACCTTTGCTTTTGGGCAGATATAGGCGTATTATATAGGGATTGTGACCTTTCAACCCTATATAAGGCACAACAATCGACTCCAGGTGGTAACAGCTACTATTTCTTGAACCCTCGTGATCTGACGAACAACTTGAGATATCATTGTCAAAATCAGAGCATGTTCAAATTTTGACCCCCAAAAGCAAAGGTCAATGACTTTTTCACATTTTGCTAAATATCTCCCCAGTATGGCGGCCATGTTGGAATTGGCCAATATAGCCGTCATAGAAAGGCTCCAATTTTGGCATCCATCAAAAATCAAAAGAGTATTGCATGAGCAACATATTGGTCCAATTTGGTGCTTTTAGAAGAATGTGAACCAAATAATCCCTTAGCCCCCCAACTATTTGGAAATGATAGCGCGCCACCTAGACCAGTTGCGACAAACTATAAGGTCAAGAGAATCGGGGTTTTGTCTTGGGAGTTTCTTATCCCATAATTATTATAATCCCTGGTAGAAGCCTTGATGATGGGTTGAGATAAACAGTATTAATGTGACCTCAACCCCGCCTTAAATAACCATGTAAAAAGGAGGAAATCAATTTTCTTGAATTAGATTTTACCAACAATAAATCAGCTATATTACAATCAATACTTGTTACATTACATACCTTTTCTATGTTTTCCACAGTGATCTCTGGTATCCCTTCACCACTGCCTGACTGTGATGCAGCCATAGCATTAGATAGATGTAGCCTGCAGACACTTGAGTCAATGACTGCCCCACTGCTTATACATCCAACCACACAGATATGAAGAAATCAATGCTATCCTATTCTGTACTACAGGCTTCCTGTATCTCTAGAGTAACCTGATTGGCGGGAATGAATAAAGATTGAATAGTTTCAGTGTTAATTTTGCTCAAATTATTTATAGCATTGGCAGAGCGGAGAACTCATCCAAGACCAGTCTTAGTCATGGGACTCGGTTTCAAAAGGCACAGACTCAGTCTTGGTCTTGTCTCAAATCTTCTGGACTGGTTAAGGGAAGTGTCAACCCAAAATATATGAAATTTATCAAGCACTGTAACTTTTTAACTAATAATGTAATGTACATATAATAAAAGTATACAATTTTTCAAATGAAATGAGTCAGAGAATCCATTTTTGGTATTAAATTTCACAAAAAATAGTGATTTCTAAATATTTGCCCAAAAAACACTTTTTTGGCGCCAACAATTTTCAGACAACCTAACAAAATCAGTTTTTGATTCAAAATTTCAAAATTTCACCAAAATCATCTAAAGTCAATTATCTAGGATCTTTTTTTTGCTTAAACATTTTCAGTTTTGAAAATATTGACCAAAAAGTGCCAAAAATGTGATTTTTGAGATAAAAAACATTCATTTGGCAAGATAGCTCTTAGTACACACTAAGCTTAGTCTTTGGTCATGCCAGTGGTATTAAAAGCTAGCGATGGCCATTTCACCTCACAGCATGCGTAACAGATTAAATAATAATGCCACCAATACATTCTCAACCAATCCACACAAGATATGGCCATTTGCTAATTTTTAGGATCAAGGCTTGCTGTAAAAATGTAAATGCTCCGATAGAAAGGTTTGTATATTTTTTCTGTGAAAACCTGAGGAAGGCCAACTGAAAATTCATTTAAAAATCTTATTTCTAAGGATTTTTTTTTGGGGGGGTGGCAACAGGAAACTGACAGCTCATTGTGAAGGGGGTGGCAACAGGAAACTGTCAGCTCGTTGTGAAGGGCCGGGGAAGAGCCTTAGACAGGAACTAAACAAAGTCACAGGTGATGGACAAGGTATATAGGGTCAAGGAAGAGTAAAGTACACTGACATTGTGACAAAAGACGATTGTGACACTCTCCAAAAGGACCTTAACTCACTCTCTGCATGGTCAAATAAACACTTAAATGGTTCTTCGACTTTAACACCGATAAATTCATAGTACTTTTCATCAAGGTTGCCATTAATTACCTACACTCTAAAGCCTAAATAGAGTATACCTGCAAGAACCAAATAATATAGACTAGGTACCCTTACTCCAACTCTACAAGAGAGGTCGAGGAGGAAAATTGAGCTCATACACATAGATAAATTACGGTTTTCTCGCTGGTCCAGACACACCACTGCCAGCTTATTTTTAATATAATATAATGTATAAATATTATTTTTGGCTGAGCGCTTGCGCGAAAGAGAAAAATAACTGCATGTACAGTTATAGTCTCTGTCATGTCATAATGCTATGGACATAATTCGAAGCTATTTCATGGGAGCGTGTTTTGTTGTTGTTCGCGGATCTGCGTCCAGATGCATGAAATGCGCAAACAACTATGATTTTCCACCCGCGTTTGAAATCGAAAATCTGAAAATAATTCATTATTTTGAAAAATTCCATTCAAACATTGTTTTTCACTTGTTCTGTGACAAAAAACTTACAGCAAACATTGTATCGCTTCCGAGGGGTTTCGTTGATCCCCTATGGTTTGTTTCATTTCATTGTAAAATATGCAATTGGTATAACTGTAAACCATACCAACAAACGGTAAACATGCCTTTAAAAAGGCAGCAATATAGCAATATCGGAACACAGTCATGTCATGTAAACAACAACGTCGAATTCGACACCTTTGCACGCGACCAACAAATCAATAAAAAAAATACTGCAAGTCACGACTTGCGAATCCCCCTGGCTGGGAGATCAACTAAATGAGGTCAACGGTCATATATGGTGCACTTATAAAACTCGCCCATTGCTTGTGTGGTGGATTTCGATCACGACAGGAGCATGCGCAGATGCGATTTTTGTGTAAGTGGTCTGTGATTTTGTCAATATTATATTTTTACTGTGATTTGTTTGTCAATCTGCATTAAATGAAAAAAGTAACAACGCCCCCGGCTGGACTCGAACCACCAACCTTTCGGTTAACAGCCGAACGCGCTAACCAATTGCGCCACGGAGGTGATTAGTTACTAGGCTGTTTTGGTTTGTCATGTTCACCCGTACACTTCCCCGTACACTTTCTTGCAAAGTCGGGCATCGTTTTTTCTCAAATGTTGCTTGCATATTGCCGTTGCTGTCGCCTTTAATACATGTGCTGTCAGTTGAACTTGGAACCAACGTTTACTTTGAACTGTCTATTTTCAATAAAAAAATATTCCAATACAGGGAAAAAATCAGAAAAGCTCACAGACAACAAATAAGAACATCATTTTACTCGACCTAGAATTTCAATCAACGTATTTCAATCATCGGGAAAACCCGATGATGCGAGTGACGTCATTTAATGAGCTCATTAGCATAATTTATGTCCGTGAAATGTACAATAGAGTTTTATTAGTGTGGTGTTCATGTTTCTTTTCTCCAAGTTTGAGGTCAATCGGTCAACTTTAACGATTTGACCTCTGGATGACCTTTGACCTCGGATGACCTCTAATTATTTTTTACATGTTCCCACGGTGTTCATTGCACAAATTAACCCCTTGTTGACCTTTGACCTTGGGTAACCTCTAATGACCGTTGACCTCGGATGACCTCTAATTTATTTTAGACATGTTCCCCGGTGTTCATGTTTCTTGTCTCCAAGTTTAACGTCGATCGGGCAACTTTTACGATTTGACCTCTGGATGACCTCAGATGACCTCTAATTTATTTTAGACATGTTCACCCGGTGTTCATGTTTCTTGTCTCCAAGTTTGACGTCAATCGGGCAACTTTTACGATTTGACCTCTGGATGACCTTTGACCTCAGATGACCTCTAATTTATTTTAGACATGTTCACCCGGTGTTCAAGGGTGCACACCACTATTACAGTCCAACGCCCAGCTTCCGTCGATCGCGATCACGAATGTAGTTCCTAAATAACGGAAAGAATGGTGAATATTGACATGATATGTCACTCAAAATTATTGAATTTGGTCTATATTTATTCACTGAAGTGTACCTGAGATAATTCGAATGAAAAGAGTATACATCTACTGTTTTATTTGAAAATATTGGCGGAGGGATACACATTGGTCACAACGGGCTACAAGGTCTAATTTCGTGTTAAAAAATACTACTCCGTATAAAGGGGGAAATACAGAAAAATGTAAACGGTCACCCCCATCTGAGTTTTTGACCCAGGTAAGATCTATGTGTGTTAATAAATATTCCAAGATTTCATTAAATGAGTCGCAAGGTAACTCAAGATATTGCCGTTTTCCCGAGGCATCTTTCCCATAGAAACACACGTTAGCGCGTAATAGTGGTATGCACCCTCAAGTTTCTTGTCTCAAAGTTTGATGTCAATCGGGCAACTTTTACGATTTGACCTCTGGATGACCTTTGACCTCAGATGACCTTGGATGACCTCTAATTTATTTTAGACATGTTCACCCAGTGTTTATGTTTCTTGTCTCCAAGTTTGACGTCGATCGGGCAACTTTTACGATTTGACCTCTGGATGACCTTTGACCTCAGATGACCTCTAATTTATTTTAGACATATTCACCCGGTGTTCATGTTTCTTGTCTTCAAGTTTGACGTCAATCTGGCAACTTTTACGATTTGACCTCTGGATGACCTTTGACCTCAAATGACCTTGGATGACCTCTAATTTATTTTAGACATGTTCACCCGGTGTTCATGTTTCTTGTCTCCAAGTTTGACGTCAATCGGGCAACTTTTACGATTTGACCTCTGGATGACCTTTGACCTCAGATGACCTTGGATGACCTCTAATTTATTTTAGACATGTTCACCCGGTGTTCATGTTTCTTTTCTCCAAGTTTGAAGTCAATCGGGCAACTTTTACGATTTGACCTCTAGATGACCTTTGACCTCAGATGACCTTTGCAAATTAGACCCCCAAACAAACAGCTACAGTGTTTGACCATGGCCTACCTATCAGTGAAGGTTTGAAGTCAATCCGTCCATCCTTTCAAAAGATACAGCATTTGGAAAAAAGGCTAACCAAAAGGCACACACACACACCCCCACCCCCGCACATACACACCCCCGCACAGACAGACAGACACACATTACATGATGACAAAATCCCCTTCTGGTTTTACAAACCAGGGGGATAAAAATTGGTGTACAAGGTAATTAAACCAAAAACGTTCTGCAGTTTGCAAATAAGCTAAGTGCTGTGCGATTTATTTATTTATTTTTTAGAAAATAGGCTGAGGTATGTGTGATTTTTTTTATTGATTTTTTTGCTAATCTTAGCTTCAGAGGACTTTTTAAACTTTTTTTCTAAATATCAAAACAAACAAAAATAGAATCTTTTTTGAAAAGCTCATTTCACATACTAATGCGGGCGGGCTTCTGAGACAGACTATCTTCTTTGTTTGGCCTTATGTGTGGGTATATAAAATCCCCAAAGTTGCAAATTAAGATGGAATCTGCATTGTAAAATTCGTAAAAATACGACATTGCCATCCAAGTATTATAAACCCCTGTCCAAATTGCCTTCTGGAAATCCCTATTATGACCAGCAGCACCGTTCAGCTCCCAGGCGGTACCAGACTAGATTTAGAATTTTAACTAAATAAATAATAAAATAAAAATCTAACTTTTAAAAATAACTTTTAAAAATAACGTTTAAAAGTAAATTTAAACACTAACTTTTAAAAAAACCTTTTAAACGATAACTTTTAAAACTAAATTTAAACAATAACTTTTAGAAATAACTTTTAAAAATACTTTTAAAAACAACTTTTAAAAACAACTTCTAAAAATAACTTATAAAGATGAATTTAAACAATAACTTTTAAAAAAAAAATTAAAAAATAACTTTTAAAACTAAATTTAAACAATAACTTTTAGAAATAACTTTTAAAAATACTTTTTAAAAAAACTTTTCAAAATAACTTATAAAAATGAATTTAAACAATAACTTTTAAAAAAAACTTTAAAAAATAACTTTAAAAAAAACCTTTTAAGTTTTAGTTTTGTATTTATTTTTTCAATTGGATTGAGATTCTAACATCTCCTGTGCTTGCACACCCTCCTCTGCCTGGTTGGAGGTCATCAACCTTTGGCTTGTGTTGTTGTCTAGATGGCAAAGTTCCCTAAGCTTCAGCACATGGTATTCAAGACGTGATTAACTGTCAATGGGGTTCACAGACCCCACCAGGTTCAGTTGGTTAGGGAGGAGAAAGGCTTTTTCTTAGGTTTGTAACACTGTTTTGGGCCTTGATTTGATTCACAATGTTCTTGACGGTTAAGATCAAGGACGATGGGTTAAATAACCGAATCTTGAAAATAATGAATAATGAATAATGAAATAGTTGCCTTATTGTGAGCTGGAAAAAATGTGACGGGATACTCGTAATCGAGTTTCAGGGGCCTAATCAAAACAAAAATGTGTCGATCACAGCGTATACGATTCCCCAGCATCCCATGCGACTGGTGCTTAACAGCGTCATTCGCGATGGCAAGGGCGCAGTAAAACCGGAAGATATGACGTACTTGGAAACAATATGTAATTGACCAATCGCGGCCCAAATCAACAAGACCCGATGCTGTGTTGCGACTGTTTTGGAACGCACTGCATGCAAGGACACGCTCAACCTTTGTAATGATGCTGTGTTCGACAAAATTTTGTTTTGATTATATAAATAACTTGGTAATCTATGCATGCATGCATGCGCGTAAAAATAATGATTTCATGATTGACCAATCATGACGCGCCATCATTTTTGAAAGCGCCCGGTTAAGCATGTTCATAAAATTTTGAAAATAAAATTATCTCTTTGAAAATGGATTACATGGAAACAAAGTATTTTACAATAAAAAATGATGGTTCAATCTTGTCTGCAGGCTGATAATAGAAAAGTTATAACCAAAAGTAGTTTGCCTCATATGCTGAAAACTGGGCAAGTCATGCACATTTTAAACCATTTTAGGTAAAAAAAGGGTTTATACTTTCATGATGTGTCCAGTTGCTTGTGTGGGGTTATTTAGACATCAGTGAATACATCCCCGCCCACTTCGTACTAAATCGCTGGATTTAAAAGAGGTAAACATGGAGTTTTCTACATATTTTGGTCAACTTTTTTCCCAAAAAATGTCGCCCTCTATAGTCAATGATATAAACATCCCTAGCCCGGTACGCTTTCCGCGTTTACACACGCGTCACATATGTGATGCGATATGTGAAAACCTGTCGGATGTCGCAAAATGTAAACTAGGGATTATGGGTAAAATTTTTAAAAAAATAAAAAAATAAATAAAAAAGTTTTTTTCTTTTTTTAGATTTTTTTAAAGACAATTAAATTCCAATACTTTGTGCCATCATCTTTCATGAAATTCTTCAATTGACGTTAAGATTGAATCCTCAAACGATTGTAGAGGAAGAGGTTTTTGGAAATTCAATGTATCCCTCCTGAATGACATTGAATATGTCAATAAGATCAAGAAATGTATCCATGAGGTCAATACTAATTGCAAGTACATGAATCCTGATATGCTATGGGATTTTTTGAAGTGTGAAATTAGAACAATCAGTATTGAATATTCCATTAATATCTCTAAAACAAGGAAAAAGGAGGAGAGCCGGTTGGTTAAAAATATTAATGATCTTGAATCGAAGTATTCCATTAACCCAACTAATGACTTGTCTGATGAAATAAAACAGCGTAATGCTGATTTAGAAACATTGTATAAGGTCAAAACAAAGGGATGTATTGTAAGATCTAGGGCTAACCACATTGAATTTGGTGAGAGGAACTCAAAATACTTCATCAATCTTGAGAAAAGAAATCAGAAGCGCAAGGTTATTAAAAAACTTATGTTGGAGAATGGTGACGTTCTCACGGATAGTGATGATATACTTAACGCAGAGAAGCACTTTTATGAACAGCTTTATACTTCATGTGAACCTGATGATTGTAACTTGAACGACTTGCTGGTGGACATTAATGCCACTAAACTTGACAATGAAGCCCAAATGAGTTGTGAAGGTAGACTTTCTATTAAAGAATGTAGTAGTGCTTTGCGAACGATGCCTAATAACAAAACCCCAGGTTCTGATGGTTTGCCAACTGAATTTTACAAATTTTTCTTTAATGATATCATTAAAAATTTAATCGATAGTTTCGATTTTTCTTTCCGTAATGGTAGGCTGTCTGCAGATCAAAGAAGAGGTATAATCAATCTCATTCCAAAACCTGATAAGGATCCTTCCTTTTTGAAAAACTGGCGGCCCATCTCACTTTTGAATACGGACTACAAGCTCCTCACGAAATGTATTGCCAATCGTTTAAAGATAGTGTTACCAGATATTATTCACAGTGATCAAACTGGCTTTCTTCCTGGAAGATACATTGGGGAAAATGTTCGTCTTGCGTTAGACATGATTGACGATTTAAACAAAAATGATCTACCTGGTCTCATGTTCTTGATTGATTTTCGTAAAGCTTTTGACAAAATTGAGTGGTCCTTTATTTTGAAGACACTTACTTTTTTTAATTTTGGACCAGATTTAATCAAATGGGTAAAGGTTATATACACTGATATCTCATCTTGTGTTATAAATAATGGTAACTCTTCAAGCTTTTTCAATTTAGGGTGCGGTGTCCGTCAAGGATGCCCTCTCAGTCCTTTGTTGTACATTATTTGTAGTGAAGTGTTAAGTTTACTTATTAAAAATGATAAGGATATTAATGGTATTATGGTTAATGATAACATTATTACCATCAGCGCTTATGCTGATGATACTGTTTTATATTTGAATGATGTCAACTCTTTGAGAAAATCAATTCAAATTCTCAATAGGTTTCAAAAGTATTCTGGTCTTGCAATTAACTTAGATAAATCGGAACTGCTTGCCCTAGGCTCGTTCAGAGACAACCCTCCAGATATAACTGACACTGGGCTGATATTTTGCAACAGTCACGTTAAATTACTTGGTATTATTTTTGATGCAAACTTGGATAATCTTTTTGAGTTGAATTTTGTTCCAAAAATTGAGAAGCTCAAGACCATTCTTGGAATTTGGTCAATGAGAGATATGACGCCAATTGGAAGAATTTCAATTATCAAGTCACTGGGTCTTTCTCAAATGATTTATTTGCTCTCAGTACTACCTAACCCGAACGATGTTTTTCTGAAAAACCTTGATACTATAGTATACAAATTTATCTGGTCGAATAAACCAGATAAAGTCAGCCGAAAAACAGTGATTGCTGGATATTATGATGGTGGTTTAAATATGATGCATATTCCATCCATGATCAAAGGGCTCAAGATTGCTTGGGTCAAAAGGTTATTAGATGATAAGAACAAAGGTAATTGGAAATGCTTCTATAAAAAAGAACTTGCTGCATTTGGGGGTAATCTAATATGGTACTGTAACCTTAATCCTAGTGACAATAGTCTAAAGAACATTAAGAACAAGTTCATATACGAGGTAATAACTGCTTGGTTTCACGTTGTCTATACTAATCATGACCAGAATTATCATCATGAAATTTTGTGGAATAACTCTAGAGTGAGAATCGCTAATAGAGTGTTATTTTGGAAGAACTGGTATGATAAAGGATTAAAGTGTTTTAAAGATATGCTGTCGTTCAATGGTGACATTTTGAATTTGACCCAATTTAAGCATAAATTCAATATGAACATAAATTTTCTTGACTATTTCTCTCTTGTGGATGCTATTCCCCAAAAATGGAAAAGGGCTGTCAAGACTGTTAAATTGGAAGATAATACCAATTCTCAAGAGAAATTTGTCCTAAAGATTACGAATGTTAAACAAGTCTGTAAATTAGTGCATAAGGAATGTACCCAGAGGATTATAAAAACACCTGTCAGTGAATTAAAATGGGCTGATCATTTCAATGAATGGGATTTGAATTGGCGAGATGTATATTTAATTCCGCTGATCGCTACATTGTCTACCAGGATTCGTTATTTTCAGTACAAGATTCTTCACAGATATTTGGCGGTAAATAAACTACTGAAAAAAATGGGTATTGTTAATTCTGAGCTATGCACCTTCTGTAATCTAGAAATAGAAGACATTCAACATTTCTTTTGGAATTGCTCTAGATTAACAACCTTTTGGAACGAGTTTCAAAATTGTATCTTACGAAATTCCTTTGACCTTAATGCGAGAGATATAATTTTGGGTTTTGTGGACATTGATAAAATAAAATATAATTTCATCTTACTGTTTGCGAAATATTACATATACAATTGCAAATGGGACAATAGCAAACCTAATTATATGGTTTTTGTTAGAATAATGAAGACTTATAAAGATACCGAGAACTTTATTGCGGTTAAAAATAATACTGTAGATAAATGGAGAGATAGGTGGAATGGTGTTTATTTGTAATGTTCATGTATTTATTCTTCTGTTTTCAATGCATTAGGGAACGTGGCGAAATAAGAATAAGAACAGTGTATTCTATGTGGTACATATTTGTGTTTATTAATATATATGACTTATATAATGTGGTTATAATTTTGAAAGATTCTGAATTGAAGTATATGAATATGATTTAATAAACGACAGAACATAATGGTTCTGTGAAAGAGAAAAAAAAATCTTTCATGAAATTTCAACTTCAAAAACTTACTTAAGTCACTTTTATTATTAACCTTATGTTATTCTATCGAATTATGTATATTTTTGGCCTGTTTTCATGATTTCTTGTTTTGTAGCTTTTTATGACATTACAATCATCATTCACTCATAACTTTTTTTGTAGTGATCGTAGAAAAATGATAAAAACAGTTCTGTAATCAGCACAGTTTTAGCTTTCTTATGATATAAATATCTCAAATATGAGAAATGCCACCATGTGGCGGGTTTTCACAGATCGCATCACATATTGTTGGATTATGTCCATAGCATTATGACGCTGACTATAATACTTAATAGCAGGTCATTTTTACTTAAATAAAAAAATACCTGGAATTTAATACCTGAACATCTTGTTTCTGCACCTATAATATAGGCTATATCACTATATTAAAGGGGCATTGAGAGATACGTATGGGAGTGCGCCCTCAATTATCCTGGAAATCAGTTTTTTTGCATCAAAGTAATACTTAGGCAGATATACTAACTACCATCTGAAACAGTTTACCAACATTCGCCGTTTGTCATTTAAAATTTCATGATTTTCTTAGTTTCGATATGATCATATCGAAACTAATGCTGAATTCGGAAGTTATGCTAAGTTTTACTCACGGACTTTCGCGGCAAATCTCAACCCGGAAGTGCCGTTATTTGCTTAGTTTGACATGAAGGCGATGTCGGAATTGTATGATATTTTGGATTTGGGCTATGTTAATGATTATCTTTACGTTATTTGCTCATTTAGTATAATTGATACATCTCTCAAGATGCCCCTTTAAAGGCATGTGATCTTTTCCAGAGAGCGCCCTCTATTCATTATTTTTTTTAGAAAGTAGATTTTCTTGCAGATTTACATTTCTGATCATAAATCATACATACATTCCAAGTTACAGAGCGATCCGATTCCTAATTACCTCAAAATCATGGTTTTGGAGTGAATTTAGAGTGAAAATAATAAACTGTCGGATTATCATGATTTTGAAGTAGGGCCTAATTAAGAATCGTATCGCCCTGTAACTTGCAATGTATGTACGATTTATGATCAGAAATGTAAATCTGCACGAAAATCTTCTTTCAATTTTTTTTTCGATGTTGAGGGCGTTCCCTGGAAATATCACCGGCAATATCCTCAAATAGGTCTTACATACGGAATAAAGCACACGGCAGCTATCATATTTACAATGTAATTCAAAGGCAAATCAATTGCTGCCTTGTGCTTTATTCTGTATGTTAAGACCTATTTGAGGATATTGCCAGATCACCTTTAACAGGCTAACTTATACTTGTGGCCTCCAAGACCAAGTCCAAGCTTCGAGAACCATCAATGATGAGATGAGAGTCCTTTTCATGATCGATCCCTTGGAGTAGATGACTATTAAATCAACCAAGTAAAAACCTCAACACAAGAAACTCATCTCATACACTTGTCTTTGCATTTGTTAATCAATCAATTATTAATAAACTACCAACAAACATTGTCGAATTATTGTCCAACAAGTTGAACAACCCAAACAAACAAAAAGGACTTGATTAGACTTTAATAACTGGACTTTTCAAACGATTTTAGCAAATTCAAGAACATCGAATTGGAAGCTATCAATATTTAAATGCCTTTGTATATCTTACCTCGTATGTGCACCCAAACTCTACCCAATATCTTATTGTTTTGTAGACAAAGGTTCAAGTGGAATCAGTGAGATAAATCACAATCAAATGTACTCCATGGAAGCTGCCATTTTGATCTAAAATTAAAAACATCTGATCTTTAGGGGGCGCACTATCAAGTTACAAGACAGGCCAGGGTCAGGCGGTTCGAGAATCGTTGGTTTCTTTTAATTGATTTGGGCAAAACAGACTGTACCAATTTTGGCCCAATTCTTACTATCATAATAAATGATGTTTACTCTATGAAGATGTATCATAAAAACAGTCATATTCCAAAAAATTTATTGAAATTACTCCAGCGATTTTCATGATAGATGCAAAAATATAATGTTTGGACTTGATTCTTCAATTATGCATGAACTGTATGTAAACAAACCGTGGCATAGTCAGGGGGGGGGGGGGGCATCATGGGGGCTGGTGATGTAGGGGAGGGGGATCGTGTCGTTGAGATTGACGTCAGTTCATTTGACAATGGGAATCATAGAATCACTTTCAATAATTGGTGAAGTCTTGCAATTGTGATGTCGGTTCACTTTTATTCCCCCTCCTCCATATGAAAAGTATAGCTACTTCGCAAACATCGGCACCTTTGGAGTTGCCTATTTAAAAGGGATATCAGTCCTCCTCTACGCGGACGGATGTAGGGCACTGGACAGTCACCCAAAGCTGGACGAATGTTACACTAGAATGCTAAGAACCGTGTTCAACCATCAACTGCACTGGAGCTAGCATGCAACAAATGAGGACATGTACGGTGACATGCCAAAAGTTTCGGATAAAATCAGAGAACGTAGAGCGTGACACAGGATTGCGGGTAGAAGAAATCGAGACAGCTCTGTTGGAAAGGAAGATTTGGAGAAGCATCGGGGTTCGGGAAAATTACCCAACCTAAGTGAAGTATAAGTAAGTCAAAAGAGATACTTACGTTTTACGTGGAGGCCAGTGGGCGAGAAATAGTGCAGGTCACAACTCTTTCCTTTAATTTACTTCAGAATTCAAGATGAACATTAAAAATTATTATTGTTGTTTCTACTAAATAAAAACCCAGCAAAACTTGATTAAAACAATGTTTTAAATATGTTGGAATACCACTCTTAACCATGTAAAATGCTGGTTGCGGCTCTACCAGTACTTTTGAATCGACGTTTTGTTGTACAAAGTGGGCTGATTTTTCTTAATCCTTATAGGTAGGTGTAACTGAGTTCATACATGTATATAATACAATTGTAAAAATATATAAAAATCCCACCACATCTCTTGCCCTTTAAGATGGTCATCTCGACGTTATCTCTGTCCCATTTCCGTCATCTCCGTCACATTATTTTTTGTTGATTTTCTGCGTGACGGAGAGCACCGTGACGAATATGACTTTCACATGCAGTAATCTCCGTCACATGAGTATTTTTGATGCTCATAATGTGTAAAGTAATACAGCATTGGACACAATTATCAGTTGGAAATTATAAATAAATAGTGTTCTCATGCTAACTTATAGCTGATCTGTATGTTCACTAAAAGGGTGTCGAAAAAAATAAAATGACAGTCAACATTTTAACCAAAAATCGGTTGTAAACTTTTGAGAAGTTTTAAAATTGGTATGTTATACTGAAACAATAAAATATTTGAATTTATTTGAAGAGAATACTCTTTATTTCATAGTTTAGGATATGTATGTCAATTTCTAGTCTGGAATCATATACATTGTCTAATGGATTTTTATACTGAAAATGTGACGGAGATGACTCTATCCCAATGACCAACCTACAGGGTATGGGGTAATATGGGACACTTAAGGGTTATTCAACTTAGAGTATTTACATATAATTTATAAAGGTTTCCATACCTATTTATTTTGAAAACCAAAACCCTCGGCTACATTTTCACAAAATGTTATGCTCATACGAAGTACGAGATCTTTGAAAAATCATATTTTGTACAAAATTATTTTGCCCCATCTTACCCCACGTGTTGGGGTAATATGGGACACATCAGCATATGGATAGTGGAGTAATATGGGACAACATTATAAGCAGAAAATTATATATTAAAGCCTTTCATATTCAATGAAAATGTTGTTGGTATGTCAATGAGGTGTTGGTTTAGTTTCCACAATAAATTAAAACGTATGTTGACCGGAATTAAGTCCCTTAAGTGTCCCATCTTACCCCTGGTTATCCTACGTGTGCACTATGTGTCTGCATAGACCATGTAGACTGGCTGGTAAGTCCAGCATCTCAGAACAAAATACGAAATTTGGATCTTAATCAATTATAAGGTGTTTTTATCTTTTAATATTTGCAAATTACGAACTTTGACATTTTTTATTAAAATTTAAAATTTTAAATAATTCAATTCATCAGGTCTTGAATGTTGAATATAATTATAAAGGTCCTATGTAAAAGTGGACATTTTGGCGGTATTCTGCAAAATGCGATTTAAAAATAACAATTGACAAAATGAGTTGGTCAATCAAAATTATACATTCATATAATATAATTTATACATTCATATAATATAATATAATGAGTTTTTATCTCCTTGTTGCTTGTACATGTACATTAATTATAGACTACCTATTTGATGTATTTGATTGGTTCTTAATACCTTTTCTTGTTTTTATGAAATGTTGTTTTGATGTAATATCAAAATGTTCTTTTATGTAGCCCACGTCTCTTTTTCTATCTGCGATCATGGTTCTTGACGTGTAGACATCTCTTTTCTGTCTGCATCTCTTGAATCATCGATTTGCAAGCATACAAGGAGAGACGTGGTGCACCAATTGTTGTGTTTTCCCTGCTTGTATAATTTGCAATTATTTATAATATTTTATGGTTTTTAGGTTGATTATGTTGTTTTCTTTTTGTAATATAGTTATGTGAAGCGCCCAGAGGCTCCTTGCATTGGGCGCTATAGTAAATCCATTTTTATTATTATTATATTATTATTATTATTATTATTATTATTATTATTATTATTATTATTATTATTATAAATAATTTCAATTCAATTTTTTTTATTAATTAAATTTGACAATCAATATGCATTTATATAAATAATTTCAATTCGATCTTAAAATTCATTAGATGATTAGAGTTAAATTCACAATATTGATTTTGATAATCAAGATAATTATTTGTTCACATTCATATAATAATTTCAAATCCATCTTAAAATTAATTACTTTTGACAAATATATACATTCATATGAATAAATTCAATTTGATCTTAAAATTCATTAAATGATTAGGATTCAGAGCACCTTTTTTCAAAACCCACAATTATTTTTTACAATCAAAATAAACATACATTCATATAATTTTGATTTTGATCTGAACATTAATTACACTATCATAGCACCTTGAATATTTTCAGTTGAAAGGATGTTTTTCTTCAAAATTGAAAATAAGAAGATTCACAACAAACAATCTGTTATGTGTTAAACTATAATATTAAAGTTGATGGTATAATTATTTGCATGCATGTTAGTATTTAGAATTAGTATAAGTATATATAGTATAAAGCTTACTTAAAAATCTGACTGTGTGGTCAGTGTGGATAACAAAACCATTGCATGCACCATGACAGGGCCTATTTGGCAATTACATGGGGCTTGGGGTAAGATGGGACAGTATGTATTGGCAAATGGTCGACACAATATTGCCTATTTATCATTATAGGCCAATGTTCAAGTTTATTTCAGTGTATAATAAATACACTGCTATTACTAAATAAACAATTATTTCAGAGAATAACTTTGACATGTGATAACTTCAAAGATAGAAAAACGTCCCATTTTACCCCCATTTAAATTATCACAAATTAAGATTTGTCAAAATGTGTCCCATTTTACCCCAATAAAATAACAAGGGCGGGGTAAGATGGGACAGGTCTGATAATAAGCCCCACGAAAAACATTAGAAGTTTACATAACGTGTCTCCACTTTTCATCAAAATTAGTGACTCTAGTGAATGAATGCACACCTTAGTTGGATCAAAAGCTGCTATAAATAATTCTGAAATCAATCATTCAAAAATTATACTTGAAAACACTAATGCTTAGTAACAATTATGTTTACTCAACGTAAATTGCAGCACACAGATTTCAAAACTGAATTGTTGAAGTGTATGGAGAGCCCATAGGTGGATACCCGCCCTAATATAAGGTAGAAACTATGGTTGGAATCATTTTCAACCGTAGGGGGGGAGCCAAATGTATACTATTAGAAATCAGCGTTTTAAACTAAGTGTCCCACTTTACCCCGTGTCCCATATTACCCCATGTTACCCTACACAAGGGAAAAAATCAATTAAATATCCGTAAAGCTTGTGCCAAACATGTTTTAATATGTTACAGATGTTTATCTTTGTGACAAAAATATTCAAAGCTAGAAATAATTAAAATTTAAATCCGAGATTCTAGAAACTTGAAATGTAACATTTACCGAAGAATGCCCCTACTACTAGTGATACTACCCAGTCATTTGCATCGCAGTAAATTATAAGAACACAATCCTTCCATCAAATTCAATCAATCCCATCCGTCCGTCTAAAGCCTTCAATTTACTTAGGCCTACCCATACTCAGTCTTTTGCATCGCATAAAAGATAAGAACACAAACACAAATAATACACCCTTTTCCAGCACCGCCTGCACTTTTTCCCTTGATAAAGAGTGCCCTCTATATTTTGATGGCTAAAAGCAGCTCGTACCTCAAGCTGTATTTAGTCAAATCAGAAAAAATCATGAAAACATGAAACTCAAGCCAAGGAAAACATCGAAAGATATCCTTTTTGATTGACTAATAATAAGATACTAAGCCTTAGGGAAATCATAATGATGAAGCACACCAGTCAGTAATAGAAGTAAGTCAAATGCAAATCTTATATTGGTGGCAACGCCATGGCGTAACTAGGTCAGGAGGTAGCTACAAAAACAAGCATTGACTTCCTACGTCGTATTTGTTTCATAACAAAAAATAAATTTTCTGGTAGTTAAATTTAAGTTATCCTTACTTATAGAACTATACTTACGGATTATTTTGATACCATCGATGTAATTCTACGCTCACGAATTCTGGAGATTTTAGAGGTTTTTTAACGACTAAATGATTACCGTTCTTCAATGCCGTCGAGTTTGCTTGGTCCCTGCATCAATGGGCTCCACACAACTCATCCAAAAGGGATTCTGGGTACCGGGAATCAGCCTAAGAAATAGGGGTCAATTCAGGGTCGATTAGACTAACTCTCCGTCGCCCTCTACGTCGCTATCTTGCAGGCTATATTTGTACAGCTTTTGTACGGTAATTTTGAAGACTTGGGGATGTACCTAGGGTCGATACGGAGAGTTCATATGAAATAGCGTTCTTCCGTTTGCACAGCGCATTAATTCCCTTTCTTGTATTTACGTAATGAAAACTGCATACCCAGGACCCTAATTGTACATAATTTGTCGTATTGGATGGTTTTAAATGTCAAATATGTTAGAGCATTGTATAGTTTGGTAATAGACCATTTAAAATTGAGATCAGAAATCTTCGGAAAACAGGTCGCGTGCGTTCTTCGGAATCTCACTAAAAGCAGCCTGGTGCCAACAATTTGGAACCAGGCTGTTGTTAACAGTTGATCGCATTCGTAAAATCGTAGTATTGGTTGTCCGCCTAGTGATTTACTATGTTTGCACACACGCGTACACCCATGAGGAGTAAAACGTGGAACGAGACTAATTGAAAATATTCGGAACCAATCGTAAACTACCGCGAATTGACTTCCATCTTTGCTGACGACTTCTCCATTTCGCTGTGATTAGGGCCGATTTTATATCATTAATATTTCATTTTGAGTAGCATTTATGGAGCTGAAAATGTATCTAGGATGCAATAACAGTACATAGCACATGTATAACCCAGGTAAGTGTATTCAAATGTTTTAGAAATAGGCTAACTAGAAACGAAAATCGCCAGCGTACGAACATATGCTTTCATTTCATAGCTCTCATACTGAGTCGTATCACGACGTATGAGAGCTATGAAACAGAGCTAGTCAGGAGGATCTTCAAAGAATCTAACCAAATCAAATTCAAGATTCAAATGCCACCAATTGCAATTAGTACAGGAAACCCATACGTTGGTGTTTTTTTCTGTTTTTTTTCTTCCCTACCAACGTATGGGGAAATTGTATTGCGAGAAACTGTCAATTTAATTTGCTGTATGAAGTGAATGGAGTGCAACTCAAATGAGTTGTGCTTTGTGGGTGAATTACAGCAAAACTGCTTTTCCGTTGATTTTCATACTAGCTACGCACCTTCATAAAGTCCTCATCTTTCTTTCCAGCCACTTTTTAAAACATGAAAATGCTAAATTATTCCATTATTTAATCATAATTCTCCGCCGTGTAAATGCAATGGCAGAATTTTTTTAGACATTTCGGGATCGTATCGCGATCCAGATTAGTCTCATACCCCACCGCAAAATAACAAACATCTATATACGCTACGCACACCATTACGAACTAACGAAAATATTAATATGAGACTATTCATTTAAATCAAACATGGCGCCGATTTCGATAAACATCGCGAGTGCCGTGAAGTGAATGGGATTAGAATTTCGCTTTAAATTTCATGGGAATAGTGCATTTGTACAAAATGTTAAACAAATGGCAAGATAGATGAGAAAGAGTAGACAAGAATAATCACAAAGAAGTTTGTTTTTGAGCTCTGGTAAGCGATACAGAAATAGAAGGAGTCATACTTAGGATGGGGACAGATAGTGAAACATGCAAAATGCCCTATGATGAATAATACCAACTGATGACAAATATCACTAAGTATGATTTGTTGTACTAAATTGCAATCACCATTCTATAAAGTAAAACACTAGTAGTAGGCTATATGGTTAACTCTCATGAAAACAGTGCAAAATGAACTTTTTTATGTCTTTGGTCCATTTCTGTGTTATGCAATGTTTTCTTGCTTGAAAAACTTCTTTTCTAGATAGATATTGATGTTTTCTACTTGGATCTATATACTTTGATATACTTCTGAACGTGTTTTCACTCAAAAAAATGCCCTCATATACCCCAAATTAGCGAAATTTCCATGTCCGCAGCATAAATGTATATTTTGCCTTTATTAATTACAATACAAATAGGGCACCATTTTCTACAAGATATGTCATAATTTGTAGGGAACATATAGCGATATTCCATGGATAGAAAAAAAATGCACATCTTTTACGATGTTTACCTGTTTCAGTTTCATGTTGTCCGAGATGTTGATGTTTATTACGTTACCTGCGACATATTGAGGATCAACATTGTTCAAAATTAACATTTAAACATTTAAATGTACATATTCTGAATCTAAAAGAACATGGGTGTTGGAAAATAATATTATCAAAAATCTATAGCAGCATGTCTGACCTTGAGAAGAAATCAAAATGCTGCAAAGCATGCGACCTTGTTAAGGATGTTTATTACGTTGTTGAGATTTCTCCCGAACTATGTATCAAAACACACTTTTTGGTTAAAAACCAATTTGATACATATACATAGACTATGTGGTTACTTGGAACAATCGCTAGCTCTTTCCAGATCGTCTACATGGTACTTTGAGTACGAAAAACGTTTACTACGTTATCGTTTATTACATTGTCGAATAAATCGACAGAGAGACAGCTGCTCTCTACGACTGTATTAAACAAAGATACGTGGCAGGCCCTTTTCGCAGGCATGCATGGGGGATACTCGATGAAAGTACAATGCAAAAAAACCACGACGAATGGTAAGAATTCCTCATTTTTTCTTGTAAGTAATATGAACATTAAGCTGAATGACAGTTGAAGTCATTATAGATCTCTTTAAGCACATTGAAAATGGACCTATGATATCAGAATGGGGTTAATAATGTGAAGAAATGCAGTAGGTATCGACAATCGTTAACATCTTCATTGATTGCTTTGTATACGTTATAAGCCAGCATTAGGCACACTGTTGCAGTTGCCAATAACGTAATAAACAGGATAACGTAACCAACCTCATTGTCTAGTCTCATGTCAATGTTGGCGTCAATTCAGTAACTTTCATGATTGATGTACTTGAGTATCATACATTGTATCCAATGTTATAATTGTAATATGTGGACTATTCTATGTGAGGACTGAAACCACCTTATAATGGACAATGTAATAAACTTTCCAAATACCAAATACACAATCTACGTTATGCCGATGACACCACCCTGTTTGCAACAAATATGGAAGAGATGGCGGAACTCCTGAAGAAAGTCAAGATGGAGAGTGAGCAGCTTGGCCTACGTCTAAATGTCAACAAAACCAAGATCATGTCCATAGGCACAGATGGTCTTGGAGAGCCTCTCATAATTGATGGTAATGAGGTGGAATTGGTCTCAAAATTCAACTTTCTTGGATCCCTAATCACCAAAGAGGGTGGTTGCAGCCAAGAGATTAGACACCGTTTAGCAATGGCTAGATCAGCAATGATCAACCTAAGTAAGATCTGGGCTGACAGAGGAATAACCAGAGCAACAAAAACCAGGCTTGTCCAAGCCCTTGTATTTCCAATTGCCATGTATGCGTGTGAGACGTGGACCCTAACCAAAGCTGACAAAAACAGAATAGCTGCTTTCGAGATGTGGTGTTGGAGGCGTATGCTTCGTATCGTATGGACAATGAGAAGGACCAATGCCAGTATTATTGAAGAAATAGGGGTGTCGAAACGACTTCTTCAAGCTATCAACACCCAAATGCTGAGCTACTTCGGCCATATCTCACGTCGCAAGGGTAATAACCTGGAGAAGATGATCATGCAAGACATGATTGAAGGGAAGCGCAAGAGAGGCAGACCCCGTTCCCGGTGGATTGACCAAATAAAGTTGATTACTGGACACCCGCTCCGTGATTGTTACTCCTTTGCTGAAAATCGTTATTTGTGGCGTAGTATCTGTAAGGTCACGAGCTGTCAGTCATGACAGGACCGAACCAACCAACCAATAAACTTTCCATCATTTGATAAATATAATTGCACCCTGTTCATAGTGATTCAACATTTATTATGTGTTTATGAATGTTAACTTAGTGTACATACATATTGTCTCACATACTGACACAATCTCATTTGTTTGCATGCTTCAATGATGCATAGTTCTATGGCTATTGGATAACGTAATAAACCAATTCGTATAATTGTGTGAATAAATACGGTATACCTAGCTGAAACAGCTGCAATATATGTCATTAACTTTGTTTTGTTTTTGTTATCTTTATTAAACAGAAATATGTGCCACACAGTGCAAAAAACCAATGGCGATACCGGCAGAACCAAATGCAACAGTGGAGACAAAAAGGTCATCAGAGTACAATCTTATTAACAATTCTACTACCATCATTTTTTTTTAAGAGATAAAAGGCTATTCAATATTTAGTGCTATTAAAATTTACATAAAGGTAATAATGTCATGGTCTAACAACATATCTGTAAAGTGCCATGTTACATCTGTCGATTTAGTGACCATGTTTATTACGTTATTCACCATATTTACCGTACATCAAAAGAGCAAGTCGACAATATATAGAACTGTCTTTTAGTGGACTTTAGGCAACCTAACTTTTACTAAAATACCATTTACAAGATATGTCTGTGTACAAAATAAACTGACTTGGTCGATGTTAAATATATTTGTTTACATGTGTTTGTATATGTTTATTACATTATGTGTTTGTATATGTTTATTACGTTACCCACCCCATAAAGTCCGAATACCAATGCCAGCGTTTTTGGTAAAGCATAATATTTATTGTTTCTGAGCTAACTTTTAAAAACACATTATAACGCTTGGAAAAAGATACGATTAAAGATATATTTTATACTTTGCACAAAGATATTCATTTTGGAAAACCGTGCATTTTTTTAGTTTTAAAGCTGAGGTTCAAACAGTGATGTGAAGACCAAAAACAATTCATAATACTTGCAATTTACAAAATTACATTGCACAAAAATGCAATGAGTGTTGTTCACAAAATTTTAAATCTAGTATCCAGTACATGTCTACTATTAAAAAATAGTGTAATAAATAAAATTGGAGACAATTTTTTTCTTCAACTTCTGAAATCTCATTTGCACTATTTTCATGAGAGTTGACCATATAGTGATTACTTATGAGTGAACTATACTTACGGATTCTTTTGATACCATCGATGTTATTCTATTCTATGCTCACGAATTCCGGAGATTTTAGAGGTTTTTTAACTACCCTAATAATTGCTCATAGAGTGATAGACCATTTCAAATCCGAAAATATACGATCGGTTCCGAATGCTTCCGATTAGCCGAGTGATTTGACGCTCGGTTACATGACCTGTCAGCTCACAGGTCATGGCCATGTGCCGGAGAAAAACAAACGTGTTTTTCACCCGTCTGCCCGTGTGGTAGATTGCGCTGGTGTTGGTGATAGATTGTATCCCTCACAAAGTTGATGTTGCGGCATTTCAGTAACAAAAAACGGTGAGATGAAAGAGATTTGGGGTAATATTTTCACTTTTTACCGTCTGCTCGATACATGTGGAATTTGCCGGTCAACGCCTTTGTTGATAAAAAAAATTTAAAAAAATTCTCGTTCCACGTTTTACTTCTCATGTGTGCACGCGTGTATGTAAACATAGTAAATCACTAGGTGGGCAACCAACTAGAACAATGCTGTGAATGCGATCAACTGTTGCGAAGAACGCGCAACGCACCTACTCCACGTGACCTGTTTTTCCGAAGATTTCCGATCTCAATTTGAAATGGTCTATGATTACCTTTCTTCGTCGATGCCGTCGATTATGCTTAAGTTCCTTAATCCCTGCATCATGAATTGTCATGATTACCTTTCTTTGTCGATGCCATGCCTGCCGTCGATTATGCTTGTTTCCTGCATCAATGGGACAATTGACTGAGATTGCTTTTAATTGGCTCAAGCTTCTATCTAATTTTAGATTTCTGTGATGAAATGAGTTTAGGCCTTCTATGCGTTATGTTATTTTATAATTCATTGACTTTTCTTCCATAGGTTAGGGTGGCAGGCTGGATTCCAACTTACAGGAACCAAAACCCAAACCAAAATGAGCTCATCAGCTCCTAACTACAGCAGTCTCCTTTTTGCTGAATCTGCGATATATGATATAGAAGAAGAGGCGGCATACTATCGCAAATCTCCCAATATTCGATTCCTACCATGCGGTCTGTCGTTTGTTAAGAACTGTAAAGGGTATTGTAGTATTGCCTTCATTATCTTTGGATGGGCTTATGCAACATATTTTGTACCAAAAATCATTCTTTGGCCGAGATTTATGGAGGATCACATCGGGTATTTGCCTATTATCAGTAAGTTGAACGTTATAGGGTATTTGCCTATTATCAGTAAGTTGAACGTTATAGGGTATTTGCCTATTATCAGTAAGTTGAACGTTGGTAATGCATTTTAAATGTCATCAAAAAAGCCTGCTCCTAGATTATGAAATCCAAACAGAAAAGATCTATGGTATTATAATAATCAAAACAAATAATTGTTGATCATATCATTTTGATCTGAGTGCTCACGTTCATTCAAAGGTTGAACACGGTCTTACGATGCCCTGCTTTCTAAAATAACAGGCTCACCAGATGTAGCGATACGCACCATGCGCATGGGACCCTGATAGAATCGTGACACTATGATTGACAATTATTTGTTTTGATTATAGTAGGTTTTACTGTTAAAACAATTGAACACTATTCATATACTGGATTCATTTTCATGGGCAGATTTTGAATTCAGATGATTCATACAATGAATTTTCACAACTTTTAGTTGTCGATTTGTGTGTCAATCGAAGAAAAACAATTTGTTAGACTAACATTTCTGTTGAAAGTTTTGCTGATCAACTGATTGGTTTCATCAAAACTGGTAGTAAACTACTAACCAATTCACTAGTGGGAAACCTGAAGTTGACTTGTTGTATTTCCCACAAGTCTCCAGGAATGGATCATATAGACACATGATTGAGATTGAAAATTTGAATCTACATTTCTAACCACAGACTCCTCACATTTTATATGTACTATTTTCCCCCCAGTTTTCTATACGTTTTCCTTGTTGACCATCGTGTCATTATTCAGAGCCTCAACAACTGATCCAGGATGGTTGCCTTTTGATGTCAAGTCAACAAGTGCAGGTACAGTGTATAAACTTCAACCCCTCTTTTATGGGATAAGCTTTAGTTACCATGTTTCAGTACAGAAATGTAATTGGGTGACAATGTTGACTTCAATCAAGGTTTCAACTTGTATTGCTAGTTGCTTCTACAACTCTCATTATTGGCAAAGTCAACAATTTTCTATGTTTAAAAAGCCTACATTGATTATTGTATGCATTTTCTTTTTGGTGCTTATAATAATAATAATAATAATAATAAATAATAATAATAATAATGCGCCTCACATTGTGAACACAGCCCCGAGGCGCATAACATATGAAAAAATATAAGAACATAATGAAGAAGATACATCATAGATTACACATCAGAAATAACTTAAAATACAAATACAACAACAACAACTTATCATACAAATATATATATGCAATCATTAAAAACCTCAGTACATTAACACAAGACAAATCACTTTCTTAAGCTGACATGCAAACTTGACCAGCAAGGATATCAAATATAATGTAGATAATAATGTCCAGAGAATACGTAATATGGTTCAAACCTCATGATTTTATTAAAATTCCGATATTTCGGCCATAGGCCTTTATCAAGGTAGAAATTAGCGATGTGACTTGGCGAAGCTAAATAAACAGAAGAACGCGGGTGCAATTTTGGGCGAGTGCGTGCGCGCGTATAAAAATGGCGCGGAAAACTAAAACGCGGCAAAAGCGGACAAGAACGCGGGCGTGTATAAGGAAAACGAAAACGCGGCAAATGCGGGCCGGGCAACGCGGCTTACCAAGTCACATCAGAAAGCTGCAGAAGAAAGTGGGGGGGGGGGGGGGGGGGGGCTAGTTAATCAATGAAGATTAAAGACATCAAATTGAATGTTCATGCCAAAGGGTTGGAGGGTGCCTAACTTGAAGATAATCCGTTGTTCAGTAGTCTTGCGTTCATGTTTGTTGTGAACATGGGTCAAGGCGGTTACAACAACGTCGGAAATGTTGTGGTTATCCGTGACGAAGTGCAATGGCACGGGCTTCGATGTATCACGAATCAAGATATCACGACGATGTTCAGTAAACCTATCAGCTAGTCGGCGTTCAGTCTCTCCGATGTACAGAATATGTGGGTGACGCTTGCATCCTATGGCATATATCACATGCGTTGACGTGCACGTAAAGTTACTGTTGATGTTGTAAGTGCCAGAAGAGCCAGTTACTGAACTTGTGAGTAACGCGTGGTTACAAGTGTTGCATCGTCGACGGTTACATGGAGTAGTCCCAACTGACGAATCACGGGTTGAGGCCAACGATGAATGAACTAGAGTGTCCTTGATGTTCTTGTCCCGACGGTAGGAGGCCATTGGTGTATCATCGAAGATATTCTTAGTCGATTGGTGTTCTTGAAGTATCTTCCAGTTGCGGGTAATGATGTCAGCAACAGGTATAGTGCGCGGATGGTATGTGAGTACAATCACTGGTCTGTTGGATTGGCTTGCAGGTTGTTTGGGTTCAAGACTTTCCTCCCTGGTGATAGTCTGGCATCGTTGGAGGGCGGTTGAGACGGCATGATGTGGATACTCTCTGTCGGAGAAGAAGGTAGCCATTAGTGCTGCCTGTTTATTAAAGTCGACATCACTGCTGCAAAGGCGTCTGAGACGAAGCATCTGAGAGAAAGGGATGGCATTCTTACACGTCTTCGGATGAGAAGAAGAGTATGTCAAGTAAGAATGAGAGTCTGTAGTTTTGTAGTGTACAGATGTCGACAAAGACCCATTGTGTAAGCTAATAGTAATGTCCAGAAATACCACGGATGTTGCTGAGATCTCCCAAGTGAATTCCAAAGCAGGATGAAAGTCGTTGACAAAGTTCATGAACTGCAGCAAATCGTGTTCGTTGCCAGTCGAGATGCCAAAAATGTCATCGATGTATCGAAGGAAGACGAGAGGCTTGGTACCAGGATAGAGATTCAGGAATTGTTGTTCAATATAGCCGACAAAGATACACGCATATACAGGACCTAGTCTAGAACCCATTTTGACACCTCGTAGTTGTAAGTAAAACTCCTCGTTGAACTCAAAGCAATTAAGTGTGAGTACCAGCTCAGCAAGACGGCATAATGTGTCAGTAGTCGGGTATTGCCGAGATCGTTGGTCAAGAAAAACACGCAAAGCTCATAGACCTTCATTATGTGGGATGGATGTGTACAGAGATTTCACATCCATAGTGAAGAGAAGTGGGTTATTGTCAGGCAGATTCACCCCTTGAAGAATACGAAGTGCGTGAGGCGAGTCTTGAACATATGTAGGTAAAGCTTCCACTATCGGCCTCAATATCTCGTCGAGATATTGAGCGATGCGCTCAGTTGGGCAATTGCAAGCAGATACGATGGGTCTACCCGGGTTCCCGGTCTTATGGATCTTAGGTAGTAGATAGAACTTACTAGTTCTAGGCATCGGGTTGATCAAATGTTCGGCTACTCCGGGAAGTTCACCAGAGTCAACCATTCCGTTGATAGTGTCCTTAATGAGTTTCTGGTGCTCTTCTGTGATGTCGTGTTCCAGATGTTCATAGGTCGATTCATCAGATAACTGTCGTTCTGCCTCCGAAATGTACATGTCCTTGCGCCACACTACTATGGCACCACCTTTGTCAGCAGGCTTGATTACTATATCCGGGTTGTTGCGTAAAGATTTCAAAGCATTACGTTCTTCAACTGAGATGTTCCGTTGATGATGAGGTTGTTTGAATTTCAATTTGTTGATTTCGCGTTCACATTTCTAGCCCCCCCCCCCCCCCCCACTTTCTTCTGCAGCTTTCTGATGTAACTTGGTAAGCTGCGTTGCCCGGCCCGCATTTGCCGCGTTTTCGTTTTCCTTATACACGCCCGCGTTCTTGTCCGCTTTTGCCGCGTTTTAGTTTTCCGCGCCGTTTTTATACGCGCGCACGCACTCGCCCAAAATTGCACCCGCGTTCTTCTGTTTATTTAGCTTCGCCAAGTCACATCGCTAATTTCTACCTTGATAAAGGCCTATGGCCGAAATATCGGAATTTTAATAAAATCATGAGGTTTGAACCATATTACGTATTCTCTGGACATTATTATCTATTTTAATCGAACCTACGCAGCTCCTTTGTTTATATATGATCAAATATAATGTACAATACATGAGAGTATTATAATAGTACAAACACAGTCTACCATGCACAATTCATAAATTAAAAAAAAAATGTCTTCTATGATGTTTTGAAAGATTGCACTGATGTAGCACGTCAGACATGTTCGGGAAGATCATTCCATTCCTTCGGTGCAGCGATGAAAAAGGCTCTACTACCGTAAGTCAGTTTAGCAGATCTGGCCGCACGTGGTACTTGAAGGAGCCCTTTGGAACTTGATCTTAAAGACAGAGAAGGATGGTAAGGTGTGATGAGTTGTTTGATATAGGTTGGTGCAAGATTGTGCAGAGACTTAAATAACTAAGATTTTCTTTTGAAATATTATATATTCAGATAAAATCAACTGGACACACTGTACAAGATGTCTAGTTCAACGCCCAGTTAAATCTCATCACTGTAGCAAATGTCAACGATGTGTACGCAAAATGGATCATCATTGTCATTGGTAAGGATAATAATAAGCTAATATGTGTCGATGACACACATTATTCCAAATCAGTAAATATACAAAATGGTGATCGTGTGATATAAATTGTATTTGGAAATTCTGAAATACTGATTGAATTTATCATTTAACATTGAAATATATTTTAGTTGGCAAATAATATTTCAATAAATGTCCCTCAATTAATGATCCATACTGACGTGTTACCTCCATGGTACTACCATCATCATCATCGGTCCTCCTTGGACAGAATAGTGGAAGCAGCTGACACTTATTGGTACCATGTAGCGTTATTCATCATGAGCTGTGGAATATCACTTAGGTCAAGACCCGTCCTTTGCAATGCTGTCAGGAAAGGTATTGTTTTTCCTGCCACGGCTAGAATGGCCATATTTAGGAGTCCAACACATCAAGTGGTTTGCCCTGCAAACTGTAGATGCCTCTTTCTCAAAGTGACTGACTGAGGAGGGGTGTCACCATACACACCACTCGTTTGGTGGTCTCACCAGCTGATATTAAGTACTCTTCGAAATAGCTGTGTGTAGCATCCATCAATTCTATCCTCAAACCTTTGAGTTACCATCAATGTTTCTGTGTCATATAGTAGGATACTTTCTACACATGCCTTGAAAAAAATTGATTTTAATGTTTCTATCAAGTTTTGACTTCCATATTTGGTAAAGTTTGTTGCATGCAACGCATGCCTGAGCTTTCCGGCATTTGAAGTCATGTAATGAATCTGGTAGTGACGATCCTATATACTTGAAATCCTTAATGTTATCAAGATCATGGTCATTCAGAGTTTGGACATTGGATGTAGTATGTATATTCACAAGGAGGGTCTTGGTCTTTCCAACATTTAGATGGAGCCCTACACAACTGGAGGCATCCTCTACACTCTGCAAAAGTTCTTCAGCTGAAGCAATGGATGTTGCCAGAAGTGCTATATCATTAGCAAAATCCAGGTCATGTAGGCGCATTTCGGGATATCTCCTGCTTTTTCATTCCTCAACGATGATGCCAGTAGAGTGTTGGATATCCTTCAAAGCATGTCGCATGACATATTCAAGCACTATTATGAAAATGAAGGGGGCTAAGGTGTCTCCTTGCAGTACGGCTGCCATAATCTGGAAATTATGAGTGTCATCATCTGGAGTAATCACCAAAGCAAATGAGTCATTATATATTGCCTTGATTGCATCAATGATGATTCCTGGAATTCCATATGCTTGTAGGATTTCAAACATGCGGTCTCGGTGTATAGAGTCGGAATGCTTTTGAGTAGTCAATAAACACTACGGCCAAAGAAAGATTCTTAGCTCTCATGCCTTCAATGATCCGTCAGAGGGCCAGAATCTGAGAGATGGTTGATCTCTGCTGCCTAAAACCATTTTGGTTCCAACGCAGTAAATGGTACTACCAGTTCACTAAAACCCTTCTCAACCCAAAAGGGTTTTCCAGCAGTTTATCACAAATTTGTTATTATCACTTGTGATCCAGCAATGATTGATATGTCACTAAAATTGGAACCAACAGAATTGCAAAAAAAATCCCTGTTCAAGCAATGTTTCATAATAATTTGGTCTAACAGTGTATTTATATTATATTTTCAGGATTAACAACTGTGTTGCTGAAAATAACCAATGGCTGTTCCTGTTATTAGTTCTTTATGGAGCTCTACTTAGTGCCTTTACCATGCTGCAATTAGTATTACACTTTTACTACTACCCATTATGTACACTTTGTGACCATGTAAGTATATATTATCATGTATATTATGTATGCATGTACTCCTAGCCAATGCACATAGCCAATGCTTTTTAATCCAGATTTAAATCCTGCATAATATGGAAGAAACAATGGCAGAATTAATTAAGTATAGAGCATTTTTCTCTTTTAAATTCTAAACTTTGTATTACGAGCATTACATACTAGGGTCTGTGAGGGATTCCAGTAGTTCCTGATGAAAAGTTATATTATCATTGTTGTTTAAACAAATGTATTTTAGTCAGCAAGCAAAGGTTTAGACCAGTTGCTTCAGGTGGCTTGAACTAAAACCACCTGAATTGAGACCGTTGATTTCAATCCAACTTGTAAGCGACTGTTCATTTGGTCTGTCAGGTAGCTGCCTGTGTTTCATATTCCACATGAGCTACTAAAAATCGCCACCTGACCTTCCACTGCGTTGCCCTGTCAATAGAAATCATTATAAAATACTAGTCAAATAATGTGAAAAAGATCAAGAAATCACTGTTTCAGATTATGATTTTGTAGGTCTGTTATTGTTCATAACATTGTTACTCTCCTTTAATATTGCAGACATCTTTCGTTCATTACTACACAAGATACCTGATGTATGGTCAGTTTGTACAGGCATGTTGTCTCATTTCAATATGTACAGGCCAACTTATTGTACAAACTGCTAATATATTAATGGTAAGTATTGTTATTTTGTGCTGTCACTTCTAAAGGATTAACATATTAATCCTAACAAAACTGAATGCTACAAAATACTATGTTAGCACACACTGGTAGCGTATGGCTCACCGGGCGGGCTATTATGCACAGCAAAATGATGCAAAATGATAAGTTTTGCAAGCTTGCCTCCTTAGCTCAGTTGCAGCCGACTGCCACGCAGGCCAACTGGGTTCGAATTCTGGCGCCATGGTGCCGGTTTTCTACCCAAATTTGACTAGACTTGACCTCAAGTCTTGGGCTCACTACCCTCTCTCTATCAATTGCTAGTTATTTGTATTATTTTCCATCATATAGAAGCTGTAGTGCATGTCTTATTGGCCCTATATCTATTGAACAATGCTGGGTAGAGATGCTGTCCTTGTGGGGTCATACACCACACCATCATCATTCACTATTTTGTAATTGTTTTGATATAATTGGGTATTTTGTCAAAACATAAGTACACCTGAGGCACTTACCTGTCAGACACTGACTTTCCCAATACACCAGTTCTACCGCCCCCACCACTTCTTTCAACCAAACTTCCTTCCCTACAAGGCTCAAGATAGGGGGCGCTGGGCGATTTATACCCCTCGGTCCTTCTGCCATAGCGCCAATGCTGAAAAATAAACAACGGAGCGCTGATATTTTGTCCAAACCAGCGCCCGTTGACGATCGGGTAGCTTTCCCAAGACATCGAATTTCGAGTTGACAATGCTGCCACGCTGGATTTAATAAAAAGTTAGCTCCCGGTAGACTAAAAGTAGCTCCCGGTTCTCAATAAATCCCATGATCCGGGCGCTACTTTGAAAACAAGTAGCTCCTGGTAAAAAAACCTGTTATCTTGAGCCTTGCTTGCCTACCTACAGGTATGAATAATGATGGGTATTAAGTTTAACAGGTGGATACTGGGCTTGTGTCAAGTATGTAAAGTACCTGTATTGCAATAGTAACATTATGGTTTTGGATACCAAATTAGTGAAATGTTATTGTTTACAAAATTTATATAAGATATGGCCTTGAGTCTTGAGAGCAAGGCTACAATTTGACACATGTTTCTTCCATAAAACACGCAACCGGGGTTAGGGTTAAGAATTGCATAATATCTATGCAAGGTTTCAAATTGGTTATGGGAACAAGATGACTTAAAGGCCTATGTATGCTTTGCCCAATTGTCCTCAATCTTTTGGCTGTCAGGTTTTTCAAAAAATTGGATTTACCCTAGTTGAAATGGAAGAGAATTTTCATTGTAAAAGATGCTTCAAACCATTGTAAAAATCCTTTTTAATGGGTGGGAAATCAAACTATATCAATTCTAGAAGAAAGAAAATTAGCCTATGCAGAGTCTTTGAATAATATGGACTTGATATTGGAACATGTATACAAATTGAGGTGGAAAGCAGGGGGAGGGGGACAGAGCTGATAATCAGATTGAGCCAATTGACATTTTGATTTTTCAATTTCATTTTCAGAATAGAACAACAGTGGAGTCTATAATCCATTCAGAAAACTCACTTAATGAAAGGTAAGGATAATATTTATAGTATATCCCAATAAATTATCATTTGTAGTATATCCCAATAAATTATACGTGTGTATAATCAATACAATAACTGTAAATATGTGACGCGATCAAGAGGAATGAGTAGGATGTCGGGGAATCCCAAATTGAGATATGGCCAATTCGAAATGGCGGCTTACATAAGTTTTGATGGAAATTCATGTATACAATTTGACATAACTTTGGAACAAAACGTCGTATCGACATGGGGTTTTCAGTTTCTGAAAGCTCTAGGTGTCTTCTTTAAACTGTATTAAAAACTCATTTTCGACCAGGGTCGACATCCGACTCATTCCTCTTGATCGCGTCACATATATGAAATTAGCCAAATTCTTACTTTGTCATCAACAAAAGAGGTACACAAAAAAGAGGCAAAATATTATTGCAAATATTTGTACAGGGTGTCTCAAAAAAAACCGTGCATGTGTTTACCCAACTTATTGACTATGAACATCTAGAATTTGGTGTAGCAATTGTATACATGTTCATGGTCAATAAGTTGGGTAAACATGTGCACGTTTTTTTTTAGACACCCTGTAAAATCTGAGGAAATCATCTACTTTAGTTTTGAAGAATGTATCCAGTCTTTAACAAAACAAAGTACATCATATGGTTTAGAAAGATACATTTTATTCTGCTGTGTGTTATTTAGGCATACCTGCCCCCTTTTAAGCACACTGTAATTCAATCTGATACCTCAACATGTATACCAGTCCCCTCACTACCATTCATATTGTTTAATGATTTGTCAGCATAGATTTAAATGTATGGTTTTGAAGTGCCATCATTTATTGCTACCCCTTTTATGGACAATTTAGTTTTCTCTTGTTTGCAACTTATCATATTTCGGATATGGAGATTATTGTAGTGTCTGACAGAGGCAGATTGTTTCCAAAAATAAAGTAACCTTTAAGTTGCTGAAATGAACTCTATTGTCTCATTCAACTGTGGATTTTAAATTCATCTGGCCAATCAGCTACAAATTGCAGCCCAATTTACCTGAGGTGGTATACCATATTTCCAAGGAATTTCTTGATTATAAAAACTAGCCCAATTGGGCTTGCAAATTGATAGCATTAGAAACCCTCTTATTATGACCAGTTGATTAACATTTCTCTGCAACCCTATTTGTCTCCCTCTACAGGCCAACATTATCAGGCCGGGCCTTGTTTGAGGAGGTCTGTGGAAGCGGTCCACTTATCTGCTGGGTGAATCCTTTCAGAAGACGTAGAAGACGGCCTCATATTTACTACAATCAGTTAGATATATAGGCAATATATCAGAGTTGTACAGGAAAGCTTAGATGTAACATAAAAGGAACATTTAAGTATAATCTTTGCACTATTTTCGTTAGAGATACATTCTAAGTTTTTTAGAATGTAACTACCGTAGAATGGGGATACTTTGACCCTTGATGGATAACTTCGGCCCACCAAAAAGAGTTAATTTGTCAAATGTTGAGACAAGTTTTATAATGACATTTTTTTATTTGGTACACTTACACCAACATATTATCCTGCTAAATAATTATGTGTGTATCTGGAACTAGACCCTGCATGATTTTTTCTCTCTCTTTGGGTATTTTTAAGATATTAGTTTTTCCGACAAATTGCCTCACCTACATGATGTGTGTATTGAGCAACTTTTATGTTGTGGTTGGACAGATAATTTACCTGTCACAAAACAATACCCAATTCGTTTTCATTTGTATTCTTAATTATGACACAAACCAGCATTTACTGAAAAAATGGGGTAACTTTAACACATGTTATAGTTTCTGAAAAATTTAAAACAATCAATTTTCAAAATTTACAGCCCAATTTATTGTTTATGCTCAGGGGCGGACTGGCCACTGTGGCATTGTGGCGATCGCCACATGGGCCGCTTGGTTCTGGGCCTCTCAGGGCCGGTTACTCACTTGTGTAAAGCATTTTTTCGGGCCGTTTTGGACTCAAAATTTGGGGCAACCTTTTACGAAAATTTGAAAAACACTGACATGGTCAAAAAGGGCCGCTTTAATAATTTTGCCATGGCCGCTTTCAGGACCCAGTCCGCCCCTGTTTATGCTTGTGTAAAAAAAGTCAAAAACAGGCAATCTCACCACAAATTAGACGATTTACCATGTTTATTTGGACCATTTACCTCTGATATTACAATGTGTTTATTGTTTGGTATTTATCACATCTAGTCTGTAAACTTTTCAGAGAATTTGTTTTAAAACGCTTCAATGAACCTCATGAAACCTCAATTATAACATCATTGAAATATCACATCATCCAGTATGTTTTAATGATTATTTTACATTTGGGCTAAAGTTGCCCCACATGTAGGGTAACTTTGGCCCACTCAAAGATTTGGGGGGGTGGGGGGGTAGTATCTAGAATACTTTAATTTTCAAAACAAAATAATCATGTGAGAACCAAATTATATTCTATCAACTAATCTAGTTTACCAACACAAATTATCTACCAAGCAATGAATACAAATAAAAATGTAAGAAAAGTAGGTCAAAGTATCCCCATTTTTTATGGTACTATCTGTATAAATGCATCGTCTGATGACTTCTGCTAGGAAATTGAAGGACAACTTTAAGATTAATGTGTTAAGATGATAATATTGCTCTCCTCTGCCAGTTGCGTCATCTGTAGGTCAATGGCAAGAGTGTTGTTCTAGTGATACAAAGGTTGCTGGTTCAAATCCATTCAGAAACACTGAGCACTGGCCTACTCGGGTGAAAGATAAATAATTTGATCATACAGGGTGTCTCAAAAGTTTTGAAACCTTTTCAAAACTTTATATCTCCGGTTAAATAATTTGCAGTAAACAAATATAAATATATTTGGATAGAGAAGACTTGTAGAATTATTTTAGTAGCACACAATAACAGCTAGCTGTATTGCCAAAGTACAGACGAAGGTTTCCCTAAATTGTAAAACTGCACTTTCATATAAAAGCGTAGTATAATTAGCTGAATAAAGTCAAGGGTGCAACAAACGGAAAGCGGTAGGGAAGACAAAAAAGGTTCTCTACAATGATTCTTTTTATTTTCAGATGGATATAACCCTTATTATGAACATTATTTATGTTGTGCACAACATCTGATATGTGAAAAACTTTTTTGAACAAAATCCACATGAATGGAACGTGAGGATGTTGCATGTGATTACAGTGACTTATATAGTGTGTCCAGCAAATCGAACAATGTTATGGTATTGCGAGTTATGTGGACAAACCTATCAGCGTATGTGCTTTATTGAGGTGAATCAAAAAGGTTTCATGTTTGGTACCGAAATCATTCTACAAGTTTTCTCTTTCCAAATATATTTTCAATCTGGTACTGCGGCTTAATTTAAGAGAGCTACAAATCTTTGAAATGGTTTCAAAACTTTTGAGACACCCTGTACTGATTGCTTTAAACTTACTTCTATCTATACATGTAAGCATATATATAACATGTATACCTGGAATTGAGTACAGAAGCTTGTAAAATTATCAAGCCTCGTCAAGATTAGCTAATTACCTGCCATTCAATGCAAGAGTCATACTAACTGTGAGAAGTAGTTATGTGTTTCATGCATATAGACAACACAAATGATGAAGCAAGAATTAAGTCCAAAGCATTATAATGGTTATTAAACCTATACCATGATCAATTATTTTAAGGCCAAGTAGTCAAATTATTGTCACAAGAAAATTGGTTTGCAATGTATACTTAACCTAAAAGGCGAATGCAAAATGCAGGATTATATTCTGTTTCTGGCTCTCTTTTCTCCAACTTTGCCATTTTTGGAAATTTGTGCACAATTTTGTTATTGGCCTTTTTGTTTAGCCTAAAGTGGTGCTTGTATAATGTAGCACAATTACCTTTCTATATAAAGTGCTCAACAAAAATAAGCCATACACTTTGTTTATGTCCTATAGAGTAACTTCCAATTATGTTTTTGACCAAACAGGCTAGATAGACGAATCTAGATGAATCTTTTAGGCACAATTTGGTACCAGACTTGCCACAAAACAACATTGATAAGCCATGATTAGCCCCATTTAAAGAAAATCTGTGACATACCCAAATTTGCATTTTCAATACACTTCGTGGAGAGTAAATGATGTGTATGCATTACATGGCCTAGATGACCGCTGTGGATATCGATCACACATGAACCACAACCCATGCATGACAATTTGAATTTGAATTAGCCCGCGCAGAGGAAATGTGCAGTGATCAATACGGGACTAATACGGGATATGTGCTTGGTAACCTTCAGTCTTTTCTCCTGTGTAGTGTATTGAATATGCAAATTTGGAAACGTTCAGATTTTCAGTAACTGGTGCTAGTTATGGCTAATCGTTGTTGTTTTGTAGCAAATTTGGTACCAAATTGTGCCAAAAAGATTCATCCAAATGTCTATCTAGCCTGTTTGGTAAAAAAATAATTGGAAGTAACTCTATAGCACATAAACAAAGTGTAAGACTTTCTTTTGTTAGTGTAAGACTTTCTTTTGTTGAGCACTTTATATGGTTTCATAAAACACCACATAAAACATGAAAATGTTTAAAAGCAAAAGTTATTACTCATATTCTAAGTCTTTTCTTTGCAGTAAAATGCTTTTTAATTTCTCAATATCACTTATCAGGCTTTTCATTTTACAACCTGCTTGTCCATTCAATACTTTGCACAGTACAATGTAACATAATTTATTTATATTATATTTATTTGAGGTGTAAAAACTTGGGGTAATCATCATCTCTATCATTTTGTGTACATTTTAATAGCTTATTTACTAATCTAAACACCTATATTTCGTATATTTTGTGATATGTTCATATTGTTTTGCGTATCAATGAAACGCTGATGTCTTTCCAACGGTGCCACATTTGTAGCAATCCCTTCTTTCACTGCTCAGCCATTTGCTTGAGGTCTCAATCTGAATGTGCTAAAATCACCACTATTTGTTCCCAAAAGTCAATAGAGCATCTCTGAAAAAATGCTGTTTAAAAGTTTATAAACAATGAGGGGTCATCATGTATCCTGCTTAAACAAATATTGTGTATATTTAAAAAGTTGTTTAAGCAGGGTACTTGAACAATACCAGATGTTTAAAAGTTTAAAACAGCATTTTTACGGTGTAGTCAATGTCACACGCCATTGAACAAATGACATAGTTGTTCTTTTGAGCACGAAATAGTGGTGAATTTGGCACATTGGAATTGAGACCTCCCCATATTCCCAACCAAGTATCTGAGCACCGAAACAAGTGACACTACAAATGTGGTATCGTTGTAAAGATGAACACATAGCTTTCATTGATATGGAACACAATATGAATATATCCCGAAACATCCACAAAGAAAAGATAACTTGGTCATACGTTGAGTTAATTCGTCAATTAGGGTCAAAATATTAGTCTTGCGATTAAAATGTGAATGACAAATCCCAAGGTCTATACATGACAAGTATTTAAAAAATCTTTTACAAATTAAATTTTCGTTGTAACAAATTAATGACTTTGAAAAGTAAATGATAAATCTACACTGGTGTTTATGACGAATTTACTTTGTCGGTAATTCTATGAACGACAAAGTTTGTCAGCGGTTACAAATCTAATGACTAACTAATTTCAGTATTACGAATCTGCCAAGAAAATTTGCACCAAGTTGATGACAAGACAAATTCAGAATAAATTAAACCCTCCAAATCTAGTACAGAAACCCTTCTTGACATCGCTGACACAACGCCATTGCCGAATAGCCGGATGGGTTCGTGCGTGGTGGTTAATGCTAAATTTGACGGATTTTAAGGTAAAAATTATGTTTGTATTGCGGTAAATCGCATTTATTGAATTTGTTTGATGTGTATGGATGTTTGTTCATGTGTTTGAATATAGATTGCACAACGATATTTGACCAAATTTGACTGTTAATGTTTATAACAAGTAACATGCTATTGCTAGTGACTCCATACTAGAGTCACACAACCACTCATTTTCATATCAAATATAATTAAGATCAATCAAAATGCACTCACATATTGTTTTGTTTTCCTGGTACTTCTAATGACTACATTGGGTTCATGAGTTTTGATCAAGCATCCTCTTTATAAATGCGATTTACTACAATACAAACATAATGTTTACATTACAAATGACAAATTTGTGAATGGAAAAGACAAATTATATAATGGCTGTGACAAATTAAAATGTTGCAATGACAAACCTTACCAAAAATGTATCAAATTAAACCACTTTTCATGACAAATTCAAATTCAAATTGTGACATGCTGTGGTGCATGACAAATCTATAATGACAAATCTTTCACATGTCAAATGTATTTATTTGTCAAATTAAACCACATGAATGACAAAGTTATATTCTTCAATTGACAAATTTATCTTTTCAGTGCGGACAGTTGGTGATTGAACTTATTTTGAGGAGTTTATAAGTCCACGAAATTAGAACATTTTCGGGAATCAACTTTATGGGAAAATGCATGTTTACTATGCGTTTTTATTTGTATATGATTACAACAAATCTATCAAGCCATATGTTTGATACAACTTGTAGTGTCTTGTCTTAAAGTGTTTAAAGAATCTCATTCTCCATCTTCTCCAACATTTCAATGATGGAAATAAATTATCTCTAAACAGGGTGATCCAAAGAAAACATACTTTTTTAATTGTATAAATAATAAAAAGACTCAGAAGAACTAGCATGAAATTTTCATTTTTTTTGTTTTAATATAATTATAATAAATGTTTTAATTTTTAGATAAAGGGTCTCACCCTGAAATGTTTAAGGAAAGAGACCATTAAAAATGAGTTGATATCTTTGTTGGTATGTCATAATTTTGATTGAAGTTTTGGTTAAAGTTTCAAAATATCTTTTGCGCTAACCTGCCAGCATAACCATTATATCAAATGGCTCATGCGTAAAAATACTTGAAATATCAAACATTTTCACCTAAAATTGATCTTTACTAGTAACTTTTATTATGAAAGGGCCAGTCCAATGTTTAATCTCAAAGTGCATTTAAGATAATAAGTTATTTAAACCAACTCTATAATGATGATGGTAATGTTGATGTTGCCCCAATGTTAAAGCTATCCATGTAAATGGGGGTGGGGCGCCAACAAGTGGTCGTCGGCAAGTCAGTGGTGTTTAGAAAAGAAACAGGAGAAAGGCAAATCCCAAATCCAACAACCGCTTTAAAATTAGCCATCATTTCCCGCATATTAAAGTTTGTGCACATAGAGCCCAAACTCTTTTAGCCAATGGAGCGGAAATTGTTATTGTCAATAAGTTTGTTGGGCACCCATGGTTCCAGTTAGCCCATGTTCCACTTCAAGGTGCCCACGAACTCGTCCTTTGTTTGGATTTGCTCGACTCATTTCGCTTCATAGGCCCTCATTCGCCTCCCAATCTCCATACCAAGAAGACATAATTAAAAAAATCAAAAACAAGTTAGGTATAATTACTAAGGCATTTCCATTGTAGTTTTTACGTTAGTAGGTATACGACCAAATCTGAATAATTGAATATTAATTTATCAATGTATTAAGGGGCCAATGCCCCTGATAATTTGTGTAACACATTCTGTGTAAAATTGTGTGATTAATTCTTCTTGGCATGGAGCTGAGATGCTCTTATCCTACTTTTGTCTCCCACTGTGTATATCAATTTCCGATGTCTACGGGTATTCGGCTGCGCCTCGTTGTCCTCGCCCGTGTGATATGACACGATAGAAACACAACAAAAACTAAATCAATTTCAATAGAGAGTTACTTCAAATGTCTTATTAACATTGCTGCAGGCAGTGAGTATACCAAGAACCTATAGAATGACGTCACACCTTTAAAGGGACACTAAGAGATGTGTTGGAGGCAGCGCCCTCAATTATGATAAAAACTGAGATTAGTTTATTTTTATAATTGTATTACATGTATGAACTTACACCTATAAGGATTAAGAAAAATCAGCTCTCTTTGTACAAGAAAACGTCGATTCAAAAAATGCTGGTCCCGTGGGACCAGCATTTTACGTCCGATAGTATCCCCGTGCAGTACGCGTGATACATAACGCGAACCATATTTGCATAGAGGGCGTTTTTTCAATAAATAGCGATATTGTTTTAAAGGTAGATGACCCGATCACATTCCGATTTTCAACTTGAAGTTTTCTATTCTACATGAAAGGTCATCCTTAAAAAAGTCGTGTTCCAAAGTTTGAGTTGCATAGCTCTAATGGCTCTTATTTTAGACGCACAAGATGCTGTGAACTGTACCCATTGAATAGTACACAAACTATATCGGTGGTTACCACCATTTGCGGTAATTCGACGTTATTTCATCGATTTCTCCGTAATTATACCGATTTAGGCCATCAAATTTCAGTATGATGATGAGAAAAATACGAGCTTTCATATGATATGAAAATCTCCGTATGTTTGAAATAATTCTGTGTTACGAAAATGTGATCGGGTCATCTACCTTTAATCTAGTTTTGCTTTGTTTTTTGTTAGTAGAAACAACAATAATGGCGATTTTTAATGTTCATCTTGAATTCTGAAGTAAATTTTTAAACATTTAAACTTTTCAACACCACTTAATGTCCCTTTAAAGTGCTTTATCACACCCATGTCTGTCTTGGGGACGCCCTGAAATGACGTGGGACGACAGGATTTGTTTCAATTTAATTGAACCGTCATGATATCCGAGTTGTGTGTCGAAATTTCCGCAATATTTTCAAAAATGCAATATTGGTGATTAACACATCTCATTCTTATAACATGTGTTGCGAAAAGATCAATAACCTTAAAGACCGCCTCCACCTCTATAGCCACTACTTGTCAACTGTCATACACTATTATATATTATTGAGACGAATCCAAACGGGGAATCCCCTTATTATCAGACCTTCCCGCAACCGGAATAAACTTTGTTTTAAAAGCATTGTTTCCCGTTGTCTAAATTTTGTGATGATGAGGCGCCAGTCCCTAATATTTTACCGTCCGTTGACATACTCATTAAACCTGTCATTCTGACATTCAAAACTGGACTTGGGGTGTTGGCAATACTAAAGAGAACTGCCATTCTGATCTTTGTCGTTTACTTTAGAAGCTTTAGCCTACTTGAAAGTTCTAAACTCTCCGGCCGGACTATGGCTAGGAAGCTACTTTTCATAACCTCAAGCTATATTAATCGATCAGCGGCGTCACCCTACCAGGGGCGTCAATCCACAATTAAATGTGTGGGGGTGTGTGTGGGGTGGGGGGGGGGGGGGGGGGTAGCGACATCATAAGTTGCCCGTCCAAAAATAAAAATAAATTGTGACTGAATTGTTATTAATGAATGTGCGAAGTACCGCGTTCCGTACTAGCGCGGACAGGGTGGAGTTGTAGGGGGGATGTGTGCCCGCCTCAGCGTTCGATTTTTTCCCCTTCAATTTTCGAACCCATTTGGTGTGATTTGGTGGGCACTTTGACCGATATTTTATTGAAATGTTCGTTGTTGAGAGTTGATATATTTGGTGTGGTTCGAGACCCATTATAATGGAGAAACCTATAGAAGAAATGCGCGCAAAAATTGTACTTTTAACACTTAAATGGTATGACGTCACCCACATAATATTTAGAATATTCCGTGTGTGGTTCGCAGTGCCGTAACGAAGTTTTTGATGTGGGGGGGGGGGGGGGGGGGGGGGTGGGGGGGGGGTGCAAGAATTTATAGTCAACCGAAAATGTTTGAGTTCACATTTATTTGTGCTATGATCATGAGGTACATTTTTGCTTCAAATAAGCTTCTATCCCAAACATATTACATCTTTGGGCGCGCGCGCTCGAAAATGTGTCCGTCTGTGTTCTTTTGACTAGTCATGATTCCTCTTGTCAAACTAACGGACTATTACAATGTATTAGGTGTTCCTATTTCGATCACATGCAAACTCAAAACATGAGGGGTGACATTTGATATTATGTCCACCCCAACTCAAAACATGGGGGGGGGGGGGGGGGCGGGGGGACAGTCCCCCTCGTCCATACAGGATTGACGACCCTGCACCCTACCTTTGGAACTTTTCCCTACAGGCTTCCCCGAACCCACGCTACAAATGAATTTCCCCGAACAATGTGACAATTGGGTAAATCCCTTTATTTCTGCTACCTCTCTATCTATCTTGTTATGTATGGCTATCATGCTCTTTTTGCATGGTGCGCACAATGTTGTCATCCTGAAGAGGAACCTCGCCTTGGCGCAGTGATGATAGCGCGCGCAAATCATAGCGACAAGTAACATCAAAACAGAGCATCGGGCAGAAGAAACACATGCAGAATTGAAAGAACAAAATTATATAATTTCATAATAAGAAACCAGTTGAAGTGTAAGATAAAATAATATGCCTTTATCGAGCTAATCACTTGGTTTCACACCGATTTAAGCCTATGCTCAATGTTTTAACATGTACGATATATGTTTATTTCGTTTCTTCAATTTAGGCCTATTTTTTGTAAAACTTAAATTGACTGTAGTCATACAATGAATAATGTCCTTGATTTAATTTAAATAGATAGATACGTTAATGTGCGGGTTCATGATTCAATTCAAGTATGCTAACCACTATGTCATCACACTTAAAACACTAAGTAATTCAAATTAGATCATTATTAAACAACTTATACGGGTTTATCTTTTCTTACCGGCTTAGGAGGACATTTTAAAATGGAACCTGTCGTTTTAAGTGTGTAAAAACGTGTGAACGTGTTCCTCGATGTCAAACTCCGACCTTGGAATTCTAATTAATGAACATTGTCGTAATGAATTCAATCCTAAGAAAGAAAGAAAGACAAAAGTACGCGTGACACAATGTCATTGTGGATTAAATGATAATCTTTTAAAACAAGTTAAGCATCTGCCAAGTGCAAGCATTAATTTAGCGTAATGATGAGATACTGTCTTCTGTTGTTATGTTTTTCAAATGAGAGGAGGGTGTATTATCTGTATTATCTCTTTGCCTTTGTTTGTCCTGGACATTTGTTTTACCAATTAAACATCAGTTAAAGGGGCACTGAGAGATACGTATGGAGTGCGCCTTCAATTTTCCTGGAAATCAGGCAGGGGCGTAACAGAGGTTGGTTGTCAGGGGGGGGGCACAGCCAAAAACATTCCTGGTTAGAATAATTCCGTCCCGGAATTTTTCGTAAAAGGTTGCCCCAATTTTTTCCCCAGTCAGTCACCTCGTGAATTTCACGTAAGTGGGGTCGCACGGTCAGAAAATTTCGCACGGTCAGAAAATTTCGCAGTACAAAAAACACAACAGTTGACTGTTGTGCTTTTTGTACTGCGAAATTTTCTTTCTTTCTTTCTTTCCCTTTCTTCTTTTCTTTCTTTCCCCTTTTTTTCTCCGTTTCCTTTTTCTTTTTCCTCCCTTTTTCCTTTCTCTCTCTCTTTTCTTTCCCTTTCCCCCTTCTTTTCGCCTTTTCCCTTCCCCCCATTTTTCCTGGTGGGTAGGTTTGAATTTCCTGCTGAGCACCTTCAGGGGGGGGGGTGCACTGTGCCTGCCCCCCCCCCCCGGCTGTTACGCCACTGAAATCAGGGTTTTCTTTGCACGTTATAATACTTAAGCATAATGATACTATACAATCAGAAACCGTTAACCTTAATTCGCCGTCAATCGTGTAAAATGTCAGGATTTGGTCATTTCAATGTAAATTACATCGAAATTATCAGCATCACTCGACCCCGGCACTCGACTTACCTTAACTCTCTGAAAAAAAGTCAATCTTAATCTAATAGTAATAGAGTGAAATTTCAATATATCGGAATGAAATTTCACTCTATTAGATTTAGATTGAACATTTTCAATCTTTTAAGATCCTTCTCTCAGCATAACTTCTTTAAGATTGACTTTTCAATCTTTTGATTAAGAGAGAAGTGCTTAAAACAAATTTCTTCCTATAAGAGTGTCTTATAGCTCTATCACTCTACTCTTTTCCCATACATTATTATTATTCAGAGTTCATACGTAGGCCTACCTGTTGAAACAAGTTCCTTTTTTTCTAAATTTCATTTTCTGAGGCGGCAATCTCTCGTGCCCCTTTTAGCTTCACCCGTTTGCCCATGATTGGATCAAAAGACAAAAAATGACGAATAGTTTTAAATGAAAGCAATAATCACAACAAAATCTGTTTAATATCCATTTAGCTGACATATTTATGACAATTATGTTTCAAACAATGACCAAATGAAAGCTTAGCTTATATAACTAATTAGAAAGATATTAAGAATTCTCTCAAGACAATTGAAGTGCAACTTGAAGACGATTTAATCCGTGTGTCCTTGTCCCCAAAAGATATGCCCTTTCGGAAATCTAATTTTGAATTTATAGACAATTACATAATTGTATATGCAGGATTGTCTTAGTTAAATTCCAAAATAATAAATAAGTGCTTTATCCGTCACTTAAATAATAAATTATAAAGTTATTCAAATTAATATATTGCATTACGTCAACTGAAGTAAAAGCCATTATTGATAATATTTTACTGTTTAGCTTGATCTTGTTATAATAAAGCCAAATATGTAGGCAAAATGAAACCCATTTAGGGCTTGGATTATGGAACTCCATGTACTATGACTACAGCGTACACTCTTAGAAAAAAAGGGTTCCAAGTAGAACCCAAAAGGTTCTTGAACTTTCCTGTATGTATAGCATAACTACTCTAAAAGGTTAACCAAAATGGTTCCATAGAGGAAGAAGAACCTAAAACTTTTGGGAGCCGAGACCCATCAGAATTAAACAAGAAGAGTCTTTAAAAACACTAAACATTGCTTAGAGGGGGTTGAGTTTGAATACAAGATGAGTATGGCTATGAAGAGATTGTGTGATACCAAAACGAGCATTCTCAATTATTTTCTCGAATTCAAGATTTAAATTTGTACCATAGGCCTAGAGTCATATAATAATCAAATTGCCATGATCGTTATTACATAAATACCACCCTTGAAAACATGAGAGTTAAAGATCCCATATTTAACTGAATTTGAATATTTGTATCTGATTGGGAGCTGAGACATTCAACCCTTTGCCAACCCTCGTTACATTAGCGGCGGAAGCATCATAATTTAGGGGAGGGACAATTTAGGGGGACGCGGACATATTTAATACACGTGTTCTATTGGGGCGCTTGGCAAATTTCATTATATTTATATAGGCCGAAACTATATACAAGACTGTCGTGTAGCGTAATTGCGCAGACTATATACACGACAGTCGTTAACGCATGCGCAGATGCAAATTTAGTATAAAAGACAGTCGTGTAGCGAAAATGCAAAGACTATGTACACGACGGTCTTCAACCTGAACGCTAAATCGAGCGATACATGACGACAGACAGTCGTGTAGAGAAATCAAAGCTCAAGTGGGCCGAGTGCAGAGCAGGGAGGTGTCAAATACACCTCCCTGGTTAGAGTAGGCAAATAAAAATATTAGAACATGTTTAGCGTAGGGACTTTCTAAAATAATAGGAGGAGGCCTTTTAAAAAAATTAGTACAAAATCGCCCTTGTGTTTATATAGCGATTTTGATAAACCTGGGCTAGCCTTGAGGAGGAGGTCTTTATTAAATATGCTGTGGTTCTAGTCACAACAGAACTTGTTTTCCCGCTTGTTTTAAAATGCTTACAAAAAGGGGCTGTTTTATTTTCTTTGGTAGAGAGGGGGAGGTGCCCCAAAAATGTTCTTTATCGTCGTCATTTTTTTTAAAAACACTCTGAACAAAAAGGTTATGACCGTAAATAAAGAAAAAACAAAAGGAAATTGAAGCGAGTCAAAAAATATGAGGGGGCGGGGACGCTAAACATGTTTACTTTTATGTGGCCTTATAAAGCTCTAAACGAAATAATCGATTGTTAAACAATTACTTCAATAAACTTCAACATCATTTCCGTTTTACACAAAGGAAATCGATATCATCACTCCAATCACTACTGCATGTGTTCAATGTTGTCACAACTAGACTTAATGTCACATGTGGGGGCCGCAGTCTAAGACTAAAATACCTAAGGTATGGGGGGGGGGTATTTTACCGTATTTTATTCTCAAGCCACAGCATTCTGCTTTTCACAGCGCACCTAAAATAATTATTTATTTATTTTGATAAATTAGATTATTTATAGGACAATGTTAGCAAACATCCACCCACCCGGCACTCACTCTCGGTCTTTGGGCTTTCCCGAAACGGAAAACAAGTAGTGAAGACTGGTCCCAAGTCTATCTCGTACACGACGGTCTTACTTTCTTTCCCGCAGTCGCAAACCCTCTTGAACAGGAATCACGCGAGAATTTACGAGGATTTATAAGCCGTCGTGTATATAGTCTATAGAAAATCGCTACAAGACGGGAGTGTATATAGTCACTCCCATTTATATAATTACAGTCTGATGGTACCCGCTTCTCACTGCGCAATGCGCTCGATAAACTGTAAATCGAAAAACGTTCGTATTGGCCATTTACACGCGTGGTATATGTCAGTGAGTTGGACACTTGCAATCCGCCAATACGGGTTTGATTCCCCATATTTTTCCATTTGGGTCTCCACCTGGACCCTATTGCATAAAAGTTAAGATGAGGGCGTTAGGGTTTAAAGGAAGCCTACACTCTTAGAAAAAAGGGTTCTAGCGGGGGTTCTTGAAATGGCAACTGGTTCTTGGCAGAACCGTGTTTCTCTAAAGAACCTTTAAAGGTTCTAAAAAGGTTTGTTAGGTGTTCTTTAACACCGCAAAAGGGTTCTATGTAGTGAGATGGTTCTAGAAAGAACCCTTATTTGGGGAAAATGGGGTTCTTGGTAGACTTATCGCAAATGCTGAAGTTTGCATACGTACATCTTAATAAATGACTTCGCAATGAAATAATTGTTTTGCAACCCTGTTAATAAACGGCACTGTGTAAAAATTACAAATATTTACTTTCTACTTTATTTCTTAATCGATATGATTATAACCAAGTACATGATTAATGATTTAAGACTTTGACTTGCTGTCTTTTATTAATTTAACACCATTGATTCTGTATTTTGTAAATAATATCTAGTCAGATTCACAGACAGTTTGTTCACCTTTTAATAGAACCTTTAAGGGTTCGGCATACATGCCAAAACTGAAGAACCTTTTTAGGTTCTTTCAAGAACCCTTTCAGAGGGTTCTTAAAAGAACCTTATCGGAAAGATTCTTGTTAGAACCTCAAAGGTTCTGCATACAGGACAAAACTGAAGAAACTTTTTAGGTTCTATTTAGAACCCTTTCAGAGGGTTCTTGAAAGAACCTTATCGGAAAGGTTCTTGATAGAACCTCAAAGGTTCTTCATACAGGACAAAACTGAAGACCCTTTTATAGTCAATACTATTTAGAACCCTTTCAGAGAGTTCTTGAAAGAACCCCATTGCAAAGGTTCTCGTTTAAAAACCTTAAAGGGTTCTACATACAGGACAAGTTCAAGAACCTTTTCAGGTTCTACTTGGAACCCTTTTTTCTTAGAGTGTATACTGGTCATTTTTACGACCATCTACAATTTTGAAGATTTCATAATTCTTGTTTTTAGGTCTTTCACCCTATAATGCCTGTTTTATGTAACTGTATTATAGGCCTTAAGGTCTAATATTGTCTGTTCCCTTGTCCTTCTACTTACTTCATTCATTCAGTCATCACTAATTCCCAAGATTCAGTTAGTTATACAACAGGAAACCACTATATCAAAAAGACTATAACCATCCCATGTCTTCAAAACCACATAAACACGTGTCATGCTCCAAGTCGTTCTCCTCAATAAGCTCATCCGTACCCAAATCGTTGTGTTGGCGGCACATTTCCGTTTTAAATGAAACTCACGACAGAAAAGTATACTTCGATTCCTGTGGACATCAATGCGCCAGTATCAGTAGTAGTAGACAGGTGATTTCGCAATGTCCCATCCCAAGACTATAAGCCAAACATGCTTTATGTTCTACATGTTCTACACTTAATTTGATCCATATATGGCATATCGTAATATATTAATAATTTCAGGGGAAAAGCCAGCCGGAGGACATGTCGGGAAATGAAAATTAAAAGATCGGACTACATTGATTAGAACCTATTAACTTGAAACAGTTGCATTCAAAATGGTCAAGACACTATTATAGATGGGTCATCAAACTTCTCCATACGTCTTGAAGTAACGTGAACAGATTTAATAAATTTCATGGTTTTCGTGACAGCAGATCAAGAACACTGACAGATTTTCAACAAACCGCTAATTTAATGTTCCGGTTTGAATGCCTGTTTTGAACACGTGACAATTTCTATCAAATATCAGAGTCATCCCATTTTCTTCCTCACGCACACCTTTTGATTTTTGGGGCGGATCTGTCGGGATCTGATGGGCTTGCCCCTGGAGGGAGGGGCGATGGTTAGAATAATTCACCACAGGCTCCGGCTCAGCCGCGGCCAATAACCATGAATGATAACGGACATTCAAGGGATAGGCAACGTTCTATATATATATGTTCAACTTGAAATACATCATATTTCAACAATAACAGAACAATAATACAACGAGATAATCCTCTTCCATGATATGATACATGAAATACAAAGCAAAAAGCTTTGATGCCGAGTTTTTGGTTTGATTTTCAACATTGACATCACACTTTTGAAGATGGTAAAACAAATAATATTATTTTGATTTTCTATAAGAATATCTTTGTAGTTTGCAAGCTGTGGCCTATATAAATAACCTTTGACGCAAGGTGTGCCTCTTATAAACTGTGTCTTAATTAAATACATGTACGATATGATACATTAAACATCTCACGACTGATGCGTCACATGCGTCTTGTGGCACAAGGTACATCCATCTTGATGTGAAAAACAACCGATCTCAGGAAACCCATAAATATATGATGTCTATTATATATATTCCTTCTGTGTGGAAATATTCAATCATGATTTGTCGTAAATGTCATGTCGCCATGACATATATGTCTCCAATTCCCAAATAACAATCACTATTTTTTAATATGATGAGTTCCCGAGGAAACCGAGTGTCAAGAATTATTGTCCTAAGACCCTGCATGTTTTCAAAGACCGACTCCGTATAGGCTATACAACAAATTCAAAGACCATCCAAGGTTGTTTCTATTCTCATGCTCGTACATATCGAAACAGAATATTGTTCATGTGAGCTCCTAAGCTTTACCAAAGGTTGTAATTATACCAGGATTCCCGTAAACTTGAATTATACCATGTCATCTGATTTCATAATAATAATGTGTATGTCTGAAGGAATGTGCGGTATTTCAAAGGCAATAGCAAGAAAATACAGAATGTCATAATGGAAGATCGAGCATTCTGTGGCTTTCGTCCATGTATATTGGACATCTAATTCTAGACAATGGTTTCTGAAAACGATTCGTAGAATCCTTTAAATTGGTATCCATTTTGTAATCAGTTTCCGTACAATTGAGCTCAATTCCTTGAATAATTTTGGTTATTGCTGAAAATCCTTGACTATTTCGACGGCAATAATAAGATCAAAAGAGAATATATCATAAATATATAGGGCAAGAGCATTCTGTTGCTTTCGTCCATGTATAGTGACATCTATGAGACAATGGTTGTTTATGATGATCCGTAAACTTGAGAGTCCTCACAATTGGAATCCATTTTGCTATCAACTCCCGAACAATTGAGTTCAATTCCTTGACATACAATGGTTGTTGCTGATGAAGATACGTGACCTTGAGCATGTTGAGAATCCTTTCAATTGGTATCCATTTTGTTATCAGTTCCCGTACAATTGAGCTCAATTCCTTGAATAATTATGGTTATTGCTTATGAAAATCCGTGATCATTTCGATGTTAACGACAAGACAAAAACAGAACATATCATATAGTACCGGTATGGCAAGAGCATTGTGTCGCTTTCGTCCATGTATATAGTAACATCTGTAGACAAACAATGGTTGTTTCTGCAATCCTCTCAATTGGAATCCATTTTGCTATCAATTTCCTAACAATTGAGTTCATTTCCTTGACCTACAATGGTTGTTGCTGATGAAGATACGTGACTTTGGGATCCTTTAAATTGGTATCCATTTTGTTATCAGTTCCCGAACAATTGAACTCAATTCCTTGAATAATTATGGTTATTGCTGATGAAAATCCGTGACCATTTCGATGGCAATAACAAGATCAAAACAGAACATATCATAGGCTATGGCAAGATCATTCTGTTGCTTTCGTCCATGTATAGTGACATGTAGACAATGGTTGTTGATGATCCGTAAACTGAAGAATCCTCTCAATTGGAATCCATTTGGCTATCAATTCCCGAACAATTGAGCTCAATTTCTTGACATATAATGGTTGTTGCTGATGAAGATACGTGACCTTGAGAATCTGTTTGGTATCCAATTTGTTATCAATTCCCCATCAATTGATCTCCATTCCTTGGCATAGGCAATGTCTGATGATGCTGATGGGTTATGTACAATTGATATACCGTATTTATCTAACAATATGGCCGGTGAGCGTGATGAGGATTCCACGACCTGGAGAATGGTTTCTTGTTGTTTTATTAAAACCGAAATCATTTGATAACGCCAGTATATTGAATACTTCTCTGATTTCCGGGATTATTGTTACAAATCCTCCTCCTTCCTGTTGCCTATGTTTGTTTCAAGATCACAAACTTTAAAATATTCAGCTGTGCAAGATTGTTTAGACAACACGGGCTGATGGGGTAGAATGTTCTAACACATAGGAGATTAAAGACTACTACAGAGTAAACATTATGGAGAACGAAAACACTGACGTTGACACACACAATCCATCTCACAGAATGCCAAATTTGTGAAAGTTTGATCAATTTAGTGCATGTTGTTGGCATCGCCGTTGTCCAACATCATTATGAAGTAAGACGGCTGTGGTCTCAATGTGGCTAAAAATTGGCGGGCAGAATCTTGGCCATTCATCATAATCTTACATATTTATGCCAAGAATTAAAAGGAGAAAATCAGTTTCCAAACAGAATATATAACTATTTGACACCATTAGTAAAATATCGTTCACGGATGTTGTTATGTTGAACGATATGGGTCTTGTTAACATAGTTTTGGCAACAATGCAACAAACAGAAATGATTGCCAAACTACTCACTACCTACATGACCTACCATCTTGTCTTTAAATACTAGGAAAATTCCTCTCAAATATCTATATTGCACAAGTATAGTGTACAGTTATAAATCAGAACTAAGAACTCTAGGCCTATATGTATGACTTATAGCACGAGGCAGCGCAGTTGCCGAGTGTTATAAGGAATTAATAGCACTCATCGACCCCGTCATCGACAGTACTACTACTATTACTGTATAGTGATGATTTATGTGGCAGAACTCTGCTGTACAAACCCCTGCACAGTAGTAGGACACTGATAGAACTTAGAAGTTTTGATTCAAGCAACACTGATCAAGATAAACAATCATCTACTAAACACACACACACCAAGTTGGGATATAATTAATCAGGTTATTTACGATGTCAAATTTGTAGCACTCTGAAGCTGTACTGTAAGTGAAATTTGTGGAACTCTGGACTGGCTGTGTATGTGCTATTAGTAATTAATGTCTTTACTCTTTGGCGGGCTCTTTGGAAAGTGCAATAGCAAGTTTGGGGTGGCTTATACATAGTAAAGGTATAAAGGACTATTTTACTGAAAGACTTGTGGAATATCTGGTCATAAACGAATACAGTATTTGCAGTGGCGTAGCTCAGGGGGGGGGGGGGGTGGGGGGGGGGGCAGGGGGGGGGGGGCAAATGCCCCCCCCTGACAGAAATTTTTGTGCCCCCGCCCCCCTTTGTGCCCCCGCCCCCCTTTGTGCCCCCGCCCCTCCCCTTACATATAGTACTTATATGTGGGGTAACCATTTAAAAATGACCATTTTGGTGTGTTTTTTAAAAATAAATGAACATTTTGTGGAAAAACTGCTTATAACCCTGAGGATTGGGCAAAATTTGCTGACTACAGCTTTTTTGACTGCGAAATTTTGTGTCCGTGCGAATTTTTTTGACCGTTGCGAATTTTTTTGACATTCAACCCCCCCCCCCCCCCCCCCCCCCCCCCCCCCCCCCCCCCCCCCCCGCGGGTTAAAGGTTCACATTATTAGACATGATAGAGATAAATATGTGGCTATTGTGGTTGCAGAGATCTCCACACTCTTGGGAAAGTCATTGATGAAGAATTAAAAGAGAGACTGTCCAAAACCAGCATCGTCTTGGCTATGGGCCCATCTCTTGGGAAGGAGAAGTTATAGTTCATTGAGGACGTTGGCACAGTTGAGGTTAAATGGTAAAGTTTCATTTTTTGCAAAGTATGATTAAAATAGACTGGGCAATATAATGTAAGAATTATTCAAAAAGTAAAGCAAAGTAAGTCCAATACTTTGAGTGTCATATCGAAATTAAGATTTGTCAGTTGGTGATGTTAAGTGCAACATTTCAAGCCAAGTAAGACATAAAGGGGTAAAAAAAAGTAAGTCCCCCCTCCCCCTAAAATTTGATCGCGTTTGTTTGCATAACTGCACACACAAAAGTACCTTTTGAAAAAATGAAAAATTTATCAAACGGAAAAACGCTTGGCTACCCATTGCAAGTTTTCCTATTTCAATAGCATGTTTACTTCTTCCAAAACATTCACATTTCCCCAAAATGATGTTTTCAGAAAAAGTGGCACTTTTCAAAATCTTATGCAAGAAAGTTACAAAATGTCTTCAGTGCTTTTCAAAATTAATTTGAATTGTCTTCATTTTCAAAAACAAGAAGGTCTTTTCTTTCTTAAGCTGGTCCTTATTTGAAATTAAAAATAAAATGATTTTATTTCATTCATGACTAACCAATTCACGTCAATAACTTCCCTGATCGTTGAAAAGTGCCACTTTTCCGAAAAACATCAGTTTGGTGACTGTTTTGGGAAAAGTAAAGATGGTATTGAAAAGGGGAACTTTGTGTGGGAGCAATCTTTCAAAACGCTTAATTATGTGTGGATTTATGAATACAAACTCGTAGAATCTTGAAAAGTGCCACTTTTTTTGAAAACATCATTTTTGATAAATGTGACTATTTTGGGGAAAGTAATAATGATATTGAAATGGAGACACCTTTATGGGTAGCCAAGTGTTTTAGCTTTTCATAAGTGTTTCAATCTCTCAAAACGTCTAATTATGTGTAGATTAATGCAAACAGACGTGATCAAATTTTAGGGGACTTACTGTTTTGACCCCTTTATTTACCGATGGAGTACTGATTCAATATGTAAATGTTATTACATTATTTATCTATTTGGCCAAGTATGACTTTTGAGGACCATTTTCTGCGAGAAATAAAATATTCTTAAAGCATTAACGTCTTAAAGGTAGATGACCCGATCACATTTTCGTAACACAGAATTATTTCAAACATACGGAGATTTTCATATCATATGAAAGCTCGTATTTTTCTCATCATCACACTGAAATTTGACGGCCTAAATCGGTATAATTACGGAGAAATCGATGAAATAACGTCGAATTACCGCGAAAGGTGGTATACCACCAATATCGTTTGTGTACAACTCAATGGGTACATTTCACGGCATCTTTTGCGTCTAAAATAAGAACCATTAGAGTTATGCAACTCAAACTTTGGAATACGACTTTTTTAAGGATGACCTTTCATGTAGAATAGTAAACTTCAAGTTTAAAATCGGAATGTGATCGGGTCATCTACCTTTAATTCTTTGCGTATGGAAATGAGAATGTAACGCTATTATAGAACAATGTAATGCTTTATAAGTCAATTTCAAATGTTTAATTTATTTCGAAATACAAGACAAGACAGAAAAATGTTTTTGTTTATATGCTTGTGTTGAATTCGAAAAATGATACATATAATGTATGATGGCAGAAAAATTGGTCCACAATGAACAAGTTGATAATTGTAAAATGTCCTCTCAATATATTTAATGGCTAAAAAGTGTATGTTTTTGTCCTAATGTTATTTTCATGTAAATCCAATGCAAACTCTTTGAGATATTGAAGAGAGACATGATGTCAGAAACCGTTTCCAACAGTTGATAGAGAAAAACCGTCACGCAAGCATACCATACCGTTCCAACTGAATGAAGGGGTTCTAAAATGCTAAATGTCTGTATATCATTAAATCAATAAATGATTTGTTAGCAAATGTGTTTAGCAACGGGTCTAGCTGTCTTTGAATCTAAAAAGGTCCCGCTAGCGAAATAAATTACCGTAAACAACATTTGGATATAGGCTAGTTAAAATGTGCAATCATAACATCGTAGCTCGGGCGCAGTTCACAGAAAGCTTGCTTTACGCTATACATATTCGACTTACGCACGTTTTATTGTATTATATTGTTAAACAGAATAGCTTTATTCCGTAAAAATCATATCGATTCAAATTCCAATCGCTTAATTGTTAACAAACAGGACCACGAACGAAAGGTTACTGGTTCGAATCCCGGTGTAGCATAAATGTTACGTATAAACCTTGTTCGATATTTTTTCGACATAGGAAATATGTAAGTACAAGTGCAAAACACTTGTACATATAGGCCTATCAGTTCCAATTCCAATTCCAGATTAAAAGCAGTGGCTTGTCCAAATGGGTTGGAGGGTGGGCAGGGTAGCCGCGTCCCCCACCTTGACAATCAGTCGGGGGGAATTTCACCGTTTCAGAGCAGATATTTTACTTACATCCAAAAAGGCTCTTGAAACATATCGAACCGTTGAGGACTTTAACGATCACTTTCACTCAGATTACACAGCACAGTAAAAACCTTTTATTAGTAAATAATCCCCGTTTTGATTCCGTTATAGAGATTTACCAACAATCTGATATAAGCCTCCTCTCGATACATAATTCAATTAGAATGACTAAAACATAGGCCCTTGAGATTAGATAATGTGGTGAATCGTTAAATTAATCGTTTAACACATCAAATATTCCTATAACAGACATTCATCCGAAGGCCACGGCGATATTGGATTTAAAGGATGCGCAAGTGGTAATGCCTAATTAATTAACATGATTAAGAAAACTACTAACCAGTCCATCGTTCAGTTTCGTTTAAAAGAAACACCTTTTGAATACTAAAATGAAGGGTTGAGCAAAAGTTGTGCCGATTCAGTCAATATAAACTATATATCTATCGGTAATCGATGGAATATTGTACATTGTCTATTAACAGGGTAATAAAACAATGTCTTGTTATACAGGGTGGTAGAATAAAGACCTTTTCAAGTAGAAAAGAGAAAGAAATGTGTTTAAAGACTATTCATTTATTATTGGATTGCATGTAGCAGATGTTGGAAGCGACCATGATATGGTAATACTGAACTTTCGTGTCAGGTTGAAGTATGTCAAGAAAAGCAAGAGCACCAGGCTGAAGTTCAACTTGGATAGACTGAAAGATCCTAGCGTCTGTGAAACCTTCCAGGCAACAGTGGGTAGAAAGTTTGCTCCCTTGTTGATGCTTGATGATAGTGCAGAAATGCTGACAACGAAATTTAACGAGATAATGATCAAGACAGCAGAAGACATTCTTGACATGTGTGACAAACGAAGAGACCTCAAGAAACTGAAGAATACTCCTACAGGTGCCACAGCATACAAAGAAGTAAACAAGAAGGTCAGGAAACGTATGAACAGGGCTAAAGATTAGTGGATCAAGAAACAGTGCATGATATGGAAGAAAGCCTGGAGAAAAACAACAGTAGAAGAGCATTTCAGATTGCCAAAGACCTCACAAAAACAAGACAGGCGCGAGTCAGCACCATTCACAACAAAAATGGCAACTGTCTCACAGAGGAGGAAGACATTCTTAAGAGGTGGACAGAGTATTGCTCAGATCTATATAACCACCAGACTAAAGGCGATCCCAATGTAACTGTCAGACTGTATGCCACGAATCTTCAAATGATGATGACTTTCCCATCTTAAGGGAAGAGGTGGAACAAGCCATAACATCTTTGAAAAATGGAAAATCACCAGGTATGGACAATATTCCAGCAGAGCTCATTAAGCAAGGTGGCGAAGCTGTGGTAGACCTCCTCACCAACATCTGCAACAAGATCTGGCAAACTGGTGAATGGTCAACACCTTGGACCAAGTCACTCATCATCACTCTACCTAAGAAAAGCAACTTACAGCAATGCCAGAACTACAGAACCATAGTCTAATCATGGCAGCAAAGTCATGCTCAAAGTCCTACTGAACAGACTGAGACCACAGGCGGAAGAAATCATAGCTGAAGAGCAGGCCGGTTTCAGAAGTGGAAGAAGCACAATGGAGCAAATATTCAACCTGCGAGTTTTGTACGAGAATATAACCAACATCAGCAAGACATCTTCCATGTGTTTATTGACTTTAAAAAGGCCTTTGACCGTGTGTGGCACAAAGCACTGTGGGCCACGATGAAGCTTTACAACATGGGCCAAAAGCTCATTCAAACCATCGAGCAACTGTACAGCAAAGCCAGCAGCGCAGTACTTGCACAAGGTAAAGTTGGTAAATGGTTCCACACCTCAGTTGGGGTCCGACAAGGCTGCCTATTATCCCCTACCTTATTCAATATCTTCTTAGAAAGAATAATGACTGATGCACTAACATATCACAATGGAACAGTCAGCATAGGAGAGAGAAACATCACCAATCTGAGGTTTGCTGACGACATCGACGGACTGGCAGGTAGCGAAGAAGAGCTGGTGAGTTTTGTTGACCAACTGGACAAAACATCGACCAGATACGGCATGGAAATAAGTGCAGAGAAAACCAAGCTGATGAGTAACAAAGACGAAGTGATAACAACACCAATCATAGTCAATGGCCAAAGACTACAGGCAGTTAAGAAGTTCAAATACCTTGGGGCCATCATCAGCGATGAAGGTTCCAAACCAGAAATCCTTTCAAGAATCTCACTTACAACAGCTGCCTTGGCGAAGTTACAACCCATTTGGAGAGATAAAAACATCACTCTCGGCACCAAATAGATCCATTTTATTAACATGATTAATTCAAGACGTCACTCACAAGTATGCAAACAGCAAAATAAAATGGTGCTTGAAACAATCTATTTCTAAATATTTCAGAAGAACCCTAAGGATTCTATAATAACAAAACTGAAGAACCTTTTTTTGTTCTTTAAAGAGCCTTTCAAGAGGGTTCTTTAACCCTGAAGAACCCTAGGGTTCCATATAGAGGACAAAACTGAATAACCTTTTTTGGTTCTTTAAAGAACCTTTCAAGAGGGTTCTTCAATGAAATGGTTCTTGGGAAGAACCCATGAGGGTTCCATGAGGACAACGTGAGGAACCATTTATGGTTCTAAGTTGAACCTTTTTGCTGAGAGTGTAAGTAACCCTCATAAACTTTAAGCGGCATTGAGAGATACGTATGGGAGTGCGCCCTCAATTTTTCTGGAATTCAGTTTTTTTCACCTATAATATATTTAGACATAAATACTAACTGTCATGACTGTAAAGATAAGTTAGTCATTTTCTTCCAAATTGGTCATTTAATACATTGTTTTGACTAATTTAAGTGAAAACGATGTCTTAAATGACCCATTTGGAGGGAAATGACCCACTTTTTACAGTGGCGTCTATCATCACGATTTGGTCATTTTGATGTAGATCACATGTCTTACCATCTTACCGCTCCCATAACCCTCCAGGGTCGTAAGGGCACTGTACACTCTTAGAAAAAATGGTTCGTTTAAGAACCCTTTTTTGTCCCGCGGGGAGCACCTTTTGGCCTAAAAGGTTCTAAAAAGAACCTTAGAATGGTTCTTTGAAGAACTTTCAAATTTTAAATAAGACATAAAGGTATATTTACTTTTTTGTTTTTATGTAATATGCAAATTCAAGAGAAATGTAAACAAATTTAGTCCTTTTCAACTGTTAAAAATCATTTCTTCTTGGCTAAAAACATTTTTTACCGTTTTACCAAGAACCATTGAGGGTTCTCCATAATTTTTCCCCAAAAGGTTCTTGAAGCTTGAGGAACCATTTTCTTGGCTAAAGAACCCTTTTAGAACCTTTTTTGGTTCTAAAAGGAACCCAATGAAATTTCTATAGGGTTCCTTTTAGAACCAAAAAAGGTTCTAAAAGGTTCTTTAGCCAAGAAAATGGTTCCTCAAGCTTCAAGAACCCTTTGGGAAAAAATTATGGAGAACCCTCAATGGTTCTTGGTAAAACGGTAAAAAATGTTTTTAGCCAAGAAGAAATGATTTTTAACAGTTGAAAAGGATTAAATTTGTTTACATTTCTCTTGAATTTGCATATTACATAAAAACAAAAAAGTAAATATACCTTTAGGTCTTATTTAAAATTTGAAAGTTCTTCAAAGAACCATTCTAAGGTTCTTTTTAGAACCTTTTAGGCCAAAAGGTGCTCCCCGCGGGACAAAAAAGGGTTCTTAAACGAACCATTTTTTCTAAGAGTGTATGACGGATTTCTTCACCACATCCCTCCATCTGACTCGGTCATGTGCTATTGCTTGGGTTTCTGTGATGTTGTCCCTCCAACTTTTCCTCTGACGACCTCTTCTTCGGTTCCCCTCTACGGTGCCTTGCAGGATGGTCTTGGAGAGGCCACTTGATCTAGTTACATGGCCATACCGTTTTAGTTTTCGCTTTTTCACGGTGGCCATAGGTTTGTATAGCTCTTCATGTGTTGCGCCACTCTTCGACGCACTTCCTCATTTATTTTGTGATGTGGTCAGTATATGAAATTCCAAGGAGGCGTCTTAGACTTCTCATCTCTACCGCTTCAATCTTTCTCTGTAGTTCTGCCGTCAGAATCCGTGACTCGCATGCATACAAGAAGATGGAGAGCACAAGGGCATGCAGAAGCCTTATGAGATTAAGGTCATGTATCATTTTGGGCTCGCATTCAAGTAAAATGTTCCATTCGTGTTCTACGAGCACTCATATGGAACAACTATTACATGTACATTTAACAATGTCTTGGAATAATGTTGCGTGGAGGTCACACCCCCTGCTGATTTCTAAAGTGCTTATA
>CM069441.1:147833150-147995650 GCA_035610835.1 Ophiura sarsii | reverse complement strand
ATATCAAATCGTTCTCCTACACATGGTTTAACCTTCAGGCCAGAAAACGCAAGTACTACAAAAAACATGAGAAGAGAATGAGTCCTATTGAAGAGCGTCAAGCGAAGGAAGAACTTATGAACGATAAACCAGAACTGAAACAGAAATGGGCCTCCCGGCTCCTAGCCAAGCTCCGAAAAGACATCCGGCCAGAGTGCCGAGAGGATTTTGTGTTGAGTGTGACTGGCAAAAAGCCGTCTATGTGTGTGTTAAGTAACCCGGACCAGAAAGGCAAAATGAGGCGTATAGACTGTCTGAGACAGGCAGACAAAGTATGGCGCCTGGACCTTGTTATGGTGGTGCTTTTCAAAGCCATTCCGTTGGAAAGTACGGACGGTGAGCGGTTGTTAAAGTCGCCCCATTGTGCCAATCCGGGGTTATGTGTACAGCCTCATCACATTGGCGTTAGCGTTAGAGAGCTGGATTTATTTCTGGCAAATTTCATCATGCAGACCCCAGGTAGGATTTTTTACAAGTGTGTAATCTATAGTCTATTTCACTTCCATGAGATAGTGATGTCATTGTGTCATCCACTGATTTACATAGATGCAAGCCTACTTCATACACGTGTATAGAGATGGACGATATCCCTATCAGACACACAGGCGTGAATGTAGCGCTTAATACGCCAGTGAACATCACTGTCCAGAGGAAGTGAAATAGATTATAAATTTGAGGGAACCGTTGGAGTGTAAAGTGGCACTCACTTCAAAAGCTGAATTTAAAATTGTAAAAGCCATGGTCATTAAACCCTTAAAAGTGTTTTATATCTTATTCTTATGTTGTTCATTTACAGAAAACATCAGGGCAGTAGGTCTCTTTATTGAGAAAACAGTGAAGGCCCACCCATTCTTACTTTAAAACAATAAACAACTTTTAGTTTAAACAGGAGCACAAGCTGAAAATACAAACAAGAAGAGTCTTTAAAAAGACAAACATCGCTTAGAGGGGAGGGTGATTTTGAATTCAAACGGACATCAAAATGGAGAGTATAAAGAAAATTGTGTTGATACCAAAAAGAGTACTCGCAATGGCTTTGGAAACATTCAGTGTCTCTGGGATCTCTAATCCAGGACATCCCCATCTAGGCTAAAAATAATTCAACCTGTGGGAACCCATCCTTGGAGTTAATTCCTACTTTAGAAACCTTGGGAAAAGAGGGTGTTAAGTGCTGGTGATGATCAACAGTACTTAAATCCCTTTCAAGGTAAAATCCAACTAATCTTAATTCATATTTTGCCCCTTCTTATCCTGGTATTAATTGGCATTTTGGGAATTTCATTTCCCTTTCAAATCGCAACATACAGAAATGGTTTCAACGTAATTATGGCTTTGTTGTTGTTATAATCATTTTTATTAACCCAAATATGGGTGGCTTAAATCTGTAGAATTGCACAGTAGAATTGCACAGCAACCCTATATTCCTATCCCTAAAGGGAACCTCTTTTTAGGGGAATTATTTGACCCTTTTCCTTCGTCGACTCTCTTCTCCTTATGATTATTTTATTCCTACCATGATGCTTTTTACTTAAAAGTTTGTGTTATTGGGGAAAAAGTTTAGTTTCCTGTCAGTCACCACCACCTGTATTTTTTTTTCCATTTTTTTTTATAACTTTGAAGAAAAATGTGAATAGGCCCCTATTTAGGCTATTTGCTGCTGTGCAGATCTCACCCTTTTGACAATTTTGACAACAGTTTCAAATCAAGTGGGGCGAGATGTATTGAATTTGAAGAAAAAAAATCAAGACATAGTTGAATTTGAACCCTCTCCACCCCTCACTTGATTGTTTTATTCAACTATTTCAATTACAAAAATCCTTTTAGCCGAATATTAGCAAATCTAACAACAACCATTGGTGCATAACGATGATAAAGAGACCTCATCAGCTGTTGAAAATTGATGACACATAATCTCCATTGGCTAAGATGTTTGTAACAATGATAGGCTCTCTGATTTCACTTGAAATGTGTTGGTGTCTTATTTACTAATAGTAATATTGCCTAACAGTTGCCAATTTTGCTATCTTTCTTCAATTCAAGGTTATTTTTGATGAATTGGGTTATACTAGGAAAAGGTCTTTATTTTTTAATGTTTAGATGGTAATTACCTAGTGAACTATTGTAAGCTAAGGGTGAATGACATGTCTTGATTCATGTAATCCTTATGGGATGAGGCCTGATAACCAGTTTAATAGCACTTTGTTATTGTATTTAACATTCTTGATGAAGACAGGGTTCTGGTTCTGGAGTAAATAGAGGCCTACTGAGAAACTTATTGTTATATAATATGTGACCCGTCACATCAAAATGGACATGTTGGAGGCCCAAGTCGAATTTGAGTTATTGATATGACTTGAAAGAACACATTTTAAGCTTTAAAATGATACCATGTTGAAGGTAATCGGACTTTGTAATCACATGATATGATTCGAAGAAGCATATTTGTTTCTATTAATTTCTTTATATTTCACCAAATATATTGGCCTCTATCTCAAAACTGCGTTTGCCGACAACATGTCCTTTTTGACGCGACTGGTCACATATACACCTAGCACCTGTTGTTATGCGCGGTCAATGAAATCGCCATAACTTTAACAGTATCCTTCCGATTTTGTTGAATGAGGTATCAAACTGCGGAAAGGAAATTTTCTCATTTAATGTATATCTCAGATTTTTGGTACCGATTATATATTTTGAATTAGCCAACCTCAAAGCACCTGGTCAGGGACTTACTGTGCTAGGTGTATATGCTGAATAAGAACATCACTATTTATTGCTTAGGGGGGGGGGGGGGGGGGGGGGGTGCTTACATTTTGAGAATCTCAGAAGGCACAACCTTAAATCTGTCAACATTTAGAGTTTCCTTCTTATTGCCAATTATTCTCCATAGAATAGATGAAAACATAATTTACCTGTTATTTATTATACTTACGTTATTCGCCCATAACCTTGGCTATGACCATCTCTTTTCTTTCATTTCCCATCAAAATTAAAGAGTAAGATCAAGGGCCAACCATAAGTTGACAAAAACCAACCACCCTATTCTACGGGCCCAAACGACACATTTTAAAATTATTTTGTGTGTGCATTTTTTTGGAAATGTTTAAATTTCTTTTGAAAATTGTTGAAAATTCACGAATTCCTCGTAATTTTTTTTAAAAACCTGTCCAACCGACCGACCCTACCTGAGAGGTCTGTTTGCCCGTAGAACAGGTTTTTTTCCCCTGTCACCTAAGGGCAAATAGCAGAAGAAGAGTGCCCTGGTTTAAGGTCCATATCCATGAAGGTAGGCCTACTTCTGGTGGAAAGATTGAAGTTGAAAGGTCGCCCTAATGGTTAGAGTGAATGATAAAGGCAAATTATAGAATAATTCACTGGTTAATCAAGCTTCATACATTACCCCTAACCTAACTTAGTACTACAAATTACTACGCCTAGGCCTATCACCAAGCGCATGTGTGGACGGTTTCTGATGACGTAATCAATCAAGCCTATTTAGTAGTGAGCACAGTGTAATACTGCGCGAACGAGTAGCTGAGAGCCATGGCTTGCCTATGGGGTCTGGGGTTTCAAGTCTGGAGGATCCCCCAAACGACTTGTCTTCCAAAATTGCGATATTGGTTCAAAACCTGGTTTGGGGGGTAGGGTTATTAGGGTTAAGGATTACTTTGATGGAATTGTGGATAGAATGATGTCTAGGTCTGTTGAACTAATGGATCCTAAGATGACGAAAAAAAGAAACCCTGTTGTACGGGCAAACGGACCTCTTAGGTCAGGTCGGTCAGTCGGTCAAGCCTTTTCCCCCTTTATTTTCCCTTGAAAATGACCGTCAAAATCACACAAAAATCGGTTAAAATGTTGCTGTGTTTGAAAGCAAAAGAATTATTTTGGTTGGTATTCATTTGCACGTGAACATTTTCCCCCCGATTTCTAAAAAAAGGGGTTAGTCAGGCCCATATAAAGTGTGTTAGTCGCCTAATGTACTGTACACTAGTTAATTTAAACTTGTTATCTGATACGGTCAAACACAGATCTGCACGGTGTAGTATTGCTTAAATGTGGGTCAATCAAACCATGATCAAACCATGCAGGCATTGTGTATTTAATGATATTGTAGTGTACACTGAGTGTGTGTACAAAGAATAACATAAACCTGTGGATAACAACGTGATGGGCTTCAGCCTTCACCCATGCGTGCGCTTGTATTGTATCTGAATACATGTACTCAGATCAATCAAAGAGGAATATTTGAGTAATAATTCCTGGAATCAGAGAGGAAGTTGATCAGCTGGTTTCTTTGTACTCATTACAAGTAGCTACCACCGCTCACTGATTATAAAGTTTAGGAATTCTTTGATTTTTCAAAACTTTTTATATGGTTCATTTAGCTTGAGGGCTTTGTTGCTGTATTGTTGTGTGGGAACGACATGTGTCATCTTTTCAAATATTTACATGGTACTGGTTGATTTGTAAGGTATATTATGCTAAGACTTGTGATACTGAAAACAAAAAGTGAAAACCAAATCAGGAAGTTGTGAGGATATTGACACAGAAAGGGACAACAAGTGTATAGGCCTCCAATTTTGATGAAAAATATTGAATCAAAATTAGTGAGAAAAAAGGGGCCAAACATCGATGCATGCGTGGCCTGTGCTATTCAAGGCACTACATGTACTTTGTTTGCGACAGAGGAAATGGGAGAACTCCTTATGATGATTTAAATAAAGCAAAAAGTAAAACCATTGTATTGTGGTTCTCCAACAGTGGATGTTCCAGTTTGCATTCCCTGCACCCTATCCTTGGTGAGGAATCGTGGAATGGTATGAGTGTCCTGTTCTGAGTGTCCTGTTCTGGGATTTGGTTAGCGTTATAGTTACAGATGATTCGGGATGTGTTCACAATGTTTTTGGGTAATGTGAAACAACTTACAAACTGTGAAAATGTTTGGTGTGTTAACTTTTCTGTCATCAGATTTTTGTACAGTTTATGTGATTGTGAACATGACAAATTGGACCTACTGTATTGCAATTTGCAATAATAATGATAACATTAAATGGTTATTTATAAAGTGCCGGTATCCGCCGCAATTATGCTCATGGGCTGCTCTACGTCACCATGTGAAGATGGGTTAACGTTCCGAGCGGTATGAACACGTAATACATACAATAAGTATATAATATATCAACGAAAATAAAATAAAAAGACATATAAAAATGCATAAGAAATATACAAAGATGTGGAGAGTCACATCAAGCAAATATTTCAGAGTACAAATATGTCATCCTGGATCCATGAGCACTTGTTTTAAGGATGTTCCTATGGTTAGCAAACAAATCTTGATATTGAAGTATAAGGCAGAGAGAGATGGTTGAGCACAACAATAAAGTCTTTTACTGGAGGTGAATCGGGTGTGCGGTTCAACAGATATAAGTTATAACCATTTTAAGTCATTTTGAATTCTTTTGTTTTGTATTGTTTTTTGCCCAACAGAGGGCTGTCTATTTTCTTTTGGTTTTTATTGGGGGTTTTTTACTCCCTAGGTAAAATTTGTTTTTTGATTTTGCTCTGAAAACTCCATTAGATTCCCGCAGCACAGGAAATAAGGAGAGTCTTATAGCAATCATATACACCAAGTGGCAATACATTTAGTGAAGTGCATGAACTTGAAAAAAGTAATAAAGTGCATGAACTTGAAAAAAGTAATAAAGTGCATTCATTAGCCTCATTGTTTAATGACCTAAAGCTTAGATATTAAGTAAAATTAATTATGCAGATGTCTTACAGCCTCCCGCAGCACAGGAAACCTTCTGAAAACTATAATTTAAACAAGCTCCCAATATGTCAGCTTTGTAGCAATTATACTTTTCTTGTAAAAATTAATTAAATTATGTTTGCATAGATTATTTATTTTGCTAGGGGGTCAAAAAACCAATAAGAATCAAAAGAAAGTATCGCTTCAATTTTGCTTCATTTTTTACAATAAACAAATCTATTGAGCCGTATCTCCGATCAAGCTCAAATGTCAGATTGATTATTGTGGAGCTCAGCAAGCTCTACTAAAACCAAATTAACCATACATGTAGGAACATCCTTAAAAGTTATACAATTTGTCACGCCACATGATGAACTGAGTCTTGCATGAGGGAAAGTAAAGGGGATTTCCCTGATCCTTGTAAGAGTAACTGGGTTCCGCTTGAATAATTTTGTATCAAAAGAAATTGCCAGTAGTTTTGATTGATATCTATATATAGATGATAATATGTATCATTTATATAGATGATAATAGATATAAATTGTTGACATTATACATTACAAACAAAAGATAAATGAGCCCTAGTTTCAAGGTCAAGTAATTTATTAATTTGGTTTACCACTACAATTTATTTAAATCAGAGATATTCAGATATTTACATTGTCGCCTATTATACATCACAATTGCTTTAGTTAGTGTTCTGTAGTTACAGCAATTGAAAAAGATTGTTAAAGACCAAAGAAGATTTCTTGATGCACCCCAGGATGCTTCACTTTCATGTTCCAGCTTCACATAGACAAAGGATTTCTGTACACCTGTGTCTCTGGACCTCTACCATCGAAATACATGTGCAATAGGGAAAGCTTATAAAGTAGTTAAAAGAGGAGTCCTCTAACGAAAATCCTTGGTATCTTTAATACAGTCCTCTTTTGATTTTCTTAAAGACCCTATATTTTTATGAATACAAGTTTTAGTTGGGATTCAACTTCTTTTAATATTTATATAAGTTACCCTATCTGCACCATGCATTTAGATGGTAGAGGTCAGACGACCTCCAGCTGTTAATTACTTTAACACATGTATGGTACTGTTTGTTTTGCTGATAAGCCCTACTGGCACTGTAGGGGCGCTAAGCATTATGGGGTACATCAAGAAATCTTCTTTGGTTAAAGACCATAGAAACAACCCTTTGCAAGTGCTACCATGTGTTAAATTTATTAACAATGACAGTGACCATGTGACTGAGGGATTAGACAAGTTAACAGTTTTTAGTGCAGAGATAGAGATATTTGATCCATAGATCCATTATTCCCTGATCCCCCCCCCCCCCCCCCCCACCCCTGTTGAAAACAGTAACCACTGAGTTCGGAAATCCCCAGATTTTTGCAGATCGAATAAAATGCAACAAAATAATATTTCCGAAAGATAGGTTTTATGATAAAAAAACATGTTTGAAATGGCTAAAACTGGCTAAAATGATGTTTTGAAAATAAAAAAATGCATTTTTTGGGGGGCAATCTTGACATTTTTATGAGGATGAAAAACACAGGCGGGTAACAGGAAACTTGAATTAGATTATCTAAAGCTTTCTAAGTAGTTCTCAGTCTTGCTATTTTTTTCTTCACAATAAGGCCAACAATTTTTTTTTGTTATATTGGCGTAACGGGCTGAACAAAAATAGGGTAGGTAGGTAGGGATTTTTTTTTTAATTTTTTTTAGCAGCTGTTTTTGAACAATGTTAACCGAGTTTAAACATTCCCTATTGTTTGTTAGAAGTACCCCTCAGTACAAGTCTATATACAAATAAAACACAATAAACCATATTTTCGGAAGGAATTTCCGTTTATTCGAGGAGCACCGTCGTATTTCGTTCGAGAAAAAACATTTATTTTTTTCATTTTTTTATTTTTTAGGGTCGGTCGGTTGGGTTTTTTTTTTTTTTTCACTGAAAAAAAAGAAAAAAGTGTAGGGTCGGGCGTATTTTTAGGGTCGGGCGGGTTACGCCAATATAACAACAACAAAATTGTTGGCCTAATCGGTCTCTACAACCATAGCAAGAAAGAACTTAATAAATACACCATCCTAGGCACATTTTTAAAGAACATTTGTGTAGAGGAACATAGAATAGAACTTTAGTTTTACTAAATTTAGAAGTAATAAAAGAAAAACACACACTGCCAACATGTTTACATATCTTTTCTTAAATAATAAATTGTGAGATAGGCTTTTACGACGGGTATTCATAATTTAACTTACATTTCTTTTCTTGTTTCATCCAAAGTCCACAAATTGATTGAAGTGTTGAAAGTATTTATTTTGAGGACAAAGTTATTTTACATTGTACCTATAATAAAATTCCTGATTTCTGAAAGTAATTCTTACATCAGTATCAGAAGTCTGATATTGATTAGTAAATCAGCAATAACTTTTAATTTTTGCTTTAAATTGCTAGAGACATTGAGTCATGTATGTTATTGATATCGGAAATAACAAGGCCAAATAGTTGTGTAATATTGTCCCAAAGATAAGATTTTATTGTCAAATAATGGCGCTCTCTACAAGATCAGATGAGTAAGTGATGAGTGTCTTTAATTAGGCAGTCTAGTGTTTTTCACAAATTAAGTGTCCCGCTGAAAGTATACACCTTTCCAAGTGATACCATACCATATGGGGGGGGGGGGGGATGACCCCTCTAAAAATAACAGGCAATATTTTTTAAAATTTATCTGGACCATCTTTAGTGTTCAAAATGTTTCATCAATTGAAAGCTTATGAATAAGTTCAATTTGTCACACATGATGGCTTCATTTGATTTACATGGATAGACCAGGAATATATAGGTATAAATGGATACCGGTACTGGTATATTTTTAGACAGTGCACTGACCCAGTGCTCTTAGTTATTCTGGATACTCTCCAACTTTTTGCAATTCAAAAGAAATTCCCTACAATAGGCCAAACGTAGTAGTAGTTACGCATGTGGATATTACTTGTACACAATGAGAAGAGCATATTTTCTAGTTCAAGCCGGTTTTGGGAGGTGTTGAATTTGTTGTGGAAGGGAACTTGTGAGTTAGTAAAAGGTTGTTCACATCTTGGCATTTGCAAAAATAAGAACAATGCTAAAAAAATAATCCATCCCTTTTTGGATGAAAATGAACATAATTGACTAAAACGTATCAAACCCATTGAGAGAAGAAAGGTTCACTCCAATCTCCCACTTTGCATTCAGAGGGGTAAACCATTCACTTTCTTTTGGAGAATATCACCCTAAAAGGTGCCGTTTTCATGACATTTTACTGGAAGTTAAACATTGCTGGTGCAGGCTAAAGTTTTCCAAAATGTATTACCTTTTTATACATAGAAGAAACAACTAATGAGAGAGCCTATTGAAATGATCTGAGATTTGTTCAAACAAAATCTTTTCCAAAGTATCACCCACTCACTCTTTCAAAGATGTGGTTTTATACTTACCAGTTTCCCATGGATTTGTGCATACTTAAACACAAGGTTAAAACATTCTGAGAAAAGTTTATTTCCTCCTGGTTCACACACCAGCCTGTGTCTTGGTACCAGCAAATCTTACTTATGAGTCACATGACCCCCTCTAAGATTCCAAGCTCAGAAGGTAGAGGACATGGGGCAGGCACAACTGGCAACCTAATTACAGGATTAGCTCATACTGGTATTATTTCATTTTTAAATTTCGCTAAATAAATAAGCGATTGTTAGATATAACATTAAAGTACGTAACACCTTGGATGAAACTAAAATATACTGTAAAAGAGGTAATTTTTCGCGTGATTAAATGTTCGCGCTTTGCAGACTTTCAGCTATTTTGATGTTTTTAAATTTGCGATTTGAAAGTTCATTTCATAGGCTTATACACAAAATAAATATGTCAGCGTGTTTTTATTTTCGCGGTAGCTGCTTGGAGTGTGAAAAGCGCTGAAATTAATGTAGCGCGAACATTTCCACGGTTACAGTAGATGAATGATCGTCGCCAATATTGAGAGTCCTGACAATGTATAGGACAGTGGATGTAAAAAGACCATTAATTAACATCGATAGTGATAGTTTTTTATTACCGGTGTATGTAATGGAAAACTATGATATGAAGGATGGATCTTTTTGTAAATGGCACTACATGTAGGTGAAAGTTTACCATAGCAACACAGTCTCTCGTGGCATAACTTTACTTGTACCAGTACCATGTTTACAGAAAATGAACTTTGCACTTGATATGATGTTTTAGTAGCATATCATCTAACCCCATGCCACCACTAGGATCATGAGTTCCAATCCCAACACATTGTCAAGGTTATATTGAATAGGCGGAAGTATTTATATAATTATTTTTAGAGGATCGGACCACTTCCTAATTCAGTGCTTCCCTCAAGACCTTTATTAAAATACATCCTCCTGTAATGATTGGATATAGACCAAACATTGCCCTACAAACACCAGGAAAAGAAATTGGTTTAATGCAATTCATACAGGGTGCATCAAGAGAGAGAGAACAATGCTAACAATTGTGGACAAAGCATTGATTTCTTAATGAAAATATATTTAAGGTGACAACACCGCCCCAGGGGGGAGCACTGACATTGGAAAAGGGTATAGGTATGTGCCGCGCTGAAGACCCCCTTTTCACCCTCTGCTGCTGCTCTTATGACCCCCCTTTTGAGCCTGCATCAGTTCTTAAGACCCCAATTTTATTGAAAATTCAAAAATCACGAAATTTTGCATTCCAAAGCCCCAATTTTTGTCTCGCCTGATGTAATCAGAAAGAGACTATGTTATCACTATTTCTGTCCGGCGTCCGCCGTCCGCCGTATGCCGTCCGCCGTATGCCGTCCGCCGTCCGCCGTATGCCGTGTGCTAAGAAATACCTTTGTGACGCGATATCTGGAGATCCGTAAGGCCTATCGTGATGGGACTTGGTGGAGGGAAGGGGGTGGTGCGTTCTGTTGCTGATTGATTTTTCAAGGTCATCGGGGGTCATGCAAGGTCATCGGGGTCAAATATGCGTAAAACTTTTGAGACGCGTTGTGACGCGATATCTAGAGATCCGTAAGGCCTATCTTGATGGGACTTGATGTCAGGGAAGGGGGTGGGGTGTTCTTTTGCTGATTAGATTTTCAAGGTCATTGGAGGTCATTCAAGGTCATCGGGGTCAAATATGGGGTCAAATAAGATCCGTAAGGCCGATCTTGATGGGATTTGGTGGAGGGAAGGGGGTGGTGTGTTCTTTTTGCTGATTAAATTTTCAAGGTCATCGGAGGTCATTCAAGGTCATCGGGGGTCAAATATGGGGTCAAATAGATCAGTAAGGCCTATCTTGATGGGATTTGGTGGAGGGAAGGGGGGTGGTGTGTTCTTTTTGCTGATTAAATTTTCAAGGTCACCAGAGGTCATCGGGGTCAAATATGGGGTCAAATAGATCAGTAAGGCCTATATTGATGAGATTTGGTGGAGGGAAGGGGGGTGGTGTGTTCTTTTTGTTGATTAATTTTTTGGGGTCATCGGGGGTCAAATATGGGGTCAAATAGATCAGTAAGGCCTATCTTGATGGGATTTGGTGGACGGAAGAGGGATGGTGTGTTTTTTTTGTTGATTAATTTTTCGGGGTCATCGGGGGTCAAATATGGGGTCAAATATATCAGTAAGGCCTATCTTGATGGGATTTGGTGGACGGAAGAGGGATGGGGTGTTCTTTTTGTTGATTATTTTTTCGGGGTCATCGGGGGTCAAATAGATCAGTAAGGCCTATCTTGATGGGATTTGGTGGACGGAAGAGGGATGGTGTGTTCTTTTTGTTGATTAATTTTTCGGGGTCATCGGGGGTCAAATATGGGGTCAAATAGATCAGTAAGGCCTATCTTGATGGGATTTGGTGGACGGAAGAGGGATGGGGTGTTCTTTTTGTTGATTATTTTTTCGGGGTCATCGGGGGTCAAATACGGGGTCAAATAGATCAGTAAGGCCTATCTTGATGGGATTTGGTGGAGGGAAGGGGGGTGGTGTGTTCTTTTTGTTGATTAATTTTTCGGGGTCATCGGGGGTCAAATATGGGGTCAAATAGATCAGTAAGGCCTATCTTGATGGGATTTGGTGGACGGAAGAGGGATGGTGTGTTCTTTTTGTTGATTAATTTTTCGGGGTCATCGGGGTCAAATATGGGGTCAAATAGATCAGTAAGGCCTATCTTGATGGGATTTGGTGGAGGGAAGGGGGTGTTGTGTTCTTTTTGTTGATTATTTTTTCGGGGTCATCGGGGGTCAAATATGGGGTCAAATAGATCAGTAAGGCCTATCTTGATGGGATTTGGTGGAGGGAAGGGGGGTGGTGTGTTCTTTTTGTTGATTAATTTTTCGGGGTCATCGGGGGTCAAATATGGGGTCAAATAGATCAGTAAGGCCTATCTTGATGGGATTTGGTGGAGGGAAGGGGGGTGTTGTGTTCTTTTTGTTGATTAATTTTTCGGGGTCACCGGGGGTCAAATATGGGGTCAAATAGATCAGTAAGGCCTATCTTGATGGGATTTGGTGGAGGGAAGGGGGGTGGTGTGTTCTTTTTGTTGATTAATTTTTCGGGGTCATCGGGGTCAAATATGGGGTCAAATAGATCAGTAAGGCCTATCTTGATTGGATTTGGTGGAGGGAAGGGGGTGGTGTATTCTTTTTGCTGATTAAATTTTCAAGGTCATCGGAGGTCATTCAAGGTCATCTGGGGTCAAATAAGATCTGTAAGGCCTATCTTGATGGGATTTGGTGGACGGAAGAGGGATGGTGTGTTCTTTTTGTTGATTAATTTTTCGAGGTCATCAGAGGTCATCTGGGGTCAAATAAGATCCGTAAGGCCTATCTTGATGTGATTTGGTGGAGGGAAGGGGGTTGGTGTGTTCTTTTTGCTGATTAAATTTTCAAGGTCATCAGAGGTCATCTGGGGTCAAATAAGATCTGTAAGGCCTATCTTGATGTGATTTGGTGTAGGGAAGGGGGTTGGTTTGTTCTTTTTGTTGATTAAATTTTTCAAGGTATTACATCCCTTGCATTAACTACAATGCATACCTCTGTGACAGTGCTACATTGTATCATATGTTTCATCATCATTTCTTTCAAGTCACTTTTGATGAACAGGCGAGACGCGCCGTTCGAGAACCGCCTTGTTTGAAAATTGTGCGTTCTAAAACCAAAAAGAACGAAAATGTGCGTTCTTGCTAATCAAAATGGAACTACATGTATAGGCCAGTTCAGACCCCCTTTTGAGCCTGCATCAGTTCTTAAGACCCCAATTTTATTGAAAATTCAAAAATCACGAAATTTTGCATTCCAAAGCCCCAATTTTTTGAAAATTGTGCGTTCTAAAACCAAAAAGAACGAAAATGTGCGTTCTTGCTAATCAAAATGGAACTACATGTATAGGCCAGTTCTCAAGACCTACTTTTTAGAAAAAATCAGTTCCTAAGACCCTATCTTTCGTCATAAAATCCACTCAGTTCAGTTCTGTAGCCCCCCTTTTTGTGACCCTGTGCGGCACACCCCTACCAAAAAAATGTTGAGTGTCCCCCCCCCCGGGAACACCGTTCCCCCTCCTGTATTTTCCCAATGATTTTCCTATACAAACTGTGACATCAAGTGAAAAAAAAGTTCGGAGAGCAATTTGAAAATGCATTGCAAACCCTGTATTGAAAGTATTAAGGATGTTATTGGTATCCACAACTTCCTATCATTTTAAAATAAGTGTCCATTAGGCTTTGGGATTTTGTTAACCAGCATTCCTGTTTAAAATCCTGGTTTCTATATGGGTCCAATTTATATGGTGAGATCATACTTCCATGGTGAGATTGAAGGGGCTTGGGATGAGCACCTACATGATTGAGAGTTGAAACTATATGTATGTGGTAGTGGTGGGTGGGGGGTGGTTGTGATTATGGTATATTGGTGTAGCACTGTCACTGCCCCAACCAATAGTAGTGGCAATAGACAGAAATTGCAAATACAATTTGAAACCTGTATAAGATTACAGTACATAGAGCTAGATACAGCTTTTGATGGCTTGTTGAATATCTATACTATAAAACACCTGTGAATTATTTCATTTAAAGGCAAACTTAGTGATTTTGCAAAAACTGAGGTTTTATGTTTTTTTCATCTATATAGCCAAAAGTAAAGAGTCCGATGTTGAGCCGGACTTGTATTATTGCGCAATCCACAGACTTCTAATGCATTTTTCAGCAGGTATATTATTCACTATCTGACCCAAATGATCGATATTTAACCTGGCTATGGTGACTGTTATTGATTTGCTTCAAAATAGTAGAGGATGTGTATGTTGATAAGAAAAGATAATATGCCAAGTTTGAATTTTTTTCATAAGAAGCGTTATGATTTTTAATTTGAAAATCCCATTGACTTTCTAAGTTACAGTAGGCATTTATAAATTCCCAAATATTGCCAAATTTCAGAAAACAACATTTTTTCTTTAAAATCGGGTTATTCGAAAGTCTTTTGTTTAATTCTAATCGATCTTTACAGATTTGACTTTTTTAATTTTATTTTCCTAATTATTCGTTTCATGTACACAATTAAATATAGGTGTATTCGCCTATAAACAACTTTTTTTGACTGAAAATACTAGATAATATGTCCATGTATGTAGCAAGTGTCAACATATTGATTGTGCAATGGCACCCTGGTTTAATTCCAGTTTGCTATGCAAAATAATATTTTCACCCATGCTATGTTGTAGTATATATTCTATTGTTTTGAAGGAAATTTTAAAATAAAAATGTTGTTTTGAAATCACTGAATGTACTTAAAAAATAGCATTTTAGAAAAGCACACTTTGAAGCTTATAAAATGGGTTTATTTAACCTTGATAAAGCATCAGCTTTAGCTCCAGCAGCATCCATATTTGAATTTATGAATGAAATGATTAATAACATCCTAACGGATCATCAATTGCAAACAGTTTCACCCCGTTGTACTTTTTCTCAGAAATCAGGAAAAGCATTTAGGGTAAATAAAGAGACATTTAATTGACCGATTTAACTGTTCCCATTGATAGACTTAACACAGTTGTTTCATTAACCCCCCTACCATCCATCCACCCCCTCATTTGTGGAAGTGAACTTGATTGACTTTGTATGTTAACATTTAGGTCAGTGGGCTGGCTGTGTGCCACGTCATACCTGCCCCCCCCCCCCCCCCCCCCCCAATATAATAAGCCTCTCTTTTTCTCTCTTTTCTCTTTCTTTGTTGTTGATCAGGTAAAAAGAGCACAATTAATTATTTATTGAGCCAGAGGCGTAGTAAGTTAGGTTTGGTAATAAAATATTAAAAGTACTATTCTCCAGAGGGGGGGGAGGGGGGGGGGGGGGGGGGGTGCATTTTGTTGTATTTTTGCAGAATGTTTGTGCAGGATGATTCTATCATTTGCTTTTTAAAATCTGTTATAGAACTTTAACAAAACATGCATTAATTTGTATAAATAATTTTATTTTTTAATTTCTTTCAGAGAGAGCGTTAAGTGACTCTGGTGACAATTTATCAGTGAGAAGTGGCAGCGATCCGGATTTACAAGGTAAATAGCCTCATACCCAGGTGTCATAGTACCACATTGGCAATGGTATGGAGATGGATGGTTTTGCATACTGTAGGCCTACAACACATAAAATTCACGAGTAATTTATTTTGTGAATTACCGAAGGCCAAAATGTTCGCGAGGATTTAATTATGAGATTCAACAATTTGACTCTGATTTTAAGCTTTTGCAATCCTTTGTTTCGTGGGGATTTAATTTTGCGAATTTAATTAATTAGCCAAATTAAATATCTCGTGAAATTAAGTGGTTTTACAGTATGTTGGGCTTTTAGAGGTGGTCTTATTGCAACCAGTATTATCATGGCTCCATCCAAAGATGGTCTTTGCTCCATATACAAGCACTAAAGGTGCAAATGAATTATGACCCAATCCGAACTATCATCTAGAAACTGATCCCATTGAGTCCTACCGCTAGCTATGAGCATGATATTACACTCCTTCCATCGCTACATACATTTTTACCCTTAAATGGTTCTTAAGCTTAACACATAAGAGAAGTCTAGCACGGAATACTATGCAGTTTTACTAAAAGTGTTGGTTACTTAAGTCAAAAGATAGGCAATGTATATATGAATGTTTCACCATCAAAATGATGATTCTCCCACCCACAAGAAAGATATTTATTTTCTTTTATAAACTTGATGGTCTGCTCTCCTCAGCTCTGTCATATTGAACTGTTCGAAGGAATCACGACCAGATGTAGGGTCATCGTCTTGTCAGTCAGTCACATCATCATCCTTGAGGGAGGAAGAAATGTGACTACTTCTTGTGAAGTCATTGTACAGTTGCATGTTCACCTGGATGGCGTAACCTAGATTCTATGTCTTGAGGCATTGCCAACAAGCATTGTGTAATAGTCATGTTAGTTCCTCTCCTGTGGATCAAAGGTTAATCCTGAATGTTAGATCCATCAGCATGTTACAGACACCTGATACCCAAGAGATGATAAGCTATAAACCTCAAATTGTAAGCACACATTGACCAGGAGCTATTTAGTAACCTTTTTGGAAAGTAGTTCCTGGTCATTATAATTGCTGTGCATAATTTAGAAAATCACCATGAGCTATATGGGTGAAATCTCCCTGCTCTTTTCTTCCAGGTATGGGTCCTTGAACTTGTGTTCTTGACTGAGCCCTAAATGGGTTGCATTTATTTAGTAGAGATTTGTAAAGTACTTAGGTCTACAAATGTAACCTATCGGCCACTCACTTTGGGGGACTGAGTGAGGCATGCAATATAAGTTATGAGGTAATGGATATGTTCATATTCACAATGGAAGTCAATTCAGGTGGAAATCTAAATCACCTGCTTAATTTGTACAACTTATTGTAAATGATTGTATGATGTCAATGAACTATCAAAACCCATGATTTCTCTGTATTTGCGTCAAGGATATATACTCTTGTATACAAACACCCACTGGTCCCACATGCTTTTGTGGTAAGAACAGTGTCAAGTCCATGGGAGAATTGACAAAAGGTAGATCCTTGTAATGGGGAGTGGGTACAGGCCTGGAATATAAACTCAGTTTTCACTCAAGTTCAGTCATTCGTTCATATGCCAGCAGTAATTCTTGATCATGGGAATGTATCGGCCATTGCTTGGGAGTTCTTGTTAATGTTATCCAAAAACGGCCGCAGAAGCACCTACAATTCCAAAATAGTAATGGCCTTCGAGAGTATCTGCAACTACCGTGTTGCACTTTATGACTACTCCTCCAGCCATACCGTCTAACATCTTGTCTTACCCCTCCTGGAGTTAGATGACTGACTGCCTTTGCCATATTATACATATTCAGCTCCCACCAGATTAGTAGCGCAACTTCTTCTCCCCCCCCCCCCCAAAAAAAAAGAAAAGAAAAAGAATGAATATAAACAATTCCATATCTTGTCACAAAATTCCACTTTCCAGTATCGTTTTCCCAAAGTAGCAGGTCTTCTCCACCCTTCCTCTTATCTAATACCAATTTTGATCACTTAAAGTTAGTTCCACATCAAAATCCCTGGCTTCATGAGATGAGACTAGCAACAAGGAATTTAATGACTTGCTGCTTTATTGACCACTGTGTCTCAAGTTCAGTATCCTGGTGTACAAGTACCCACATGCAACTCATAATCCAATAAATCAAGGTCTAGAACGTTTTGTCAATTTCACCCATTTATCTTAATTCTCACACATGTAGATAGCAATCAACCAAGTTCAATCAACCAAGTTATAATATATTTCCGGTTAACTGTTTTGGACAAAGGCATGAAAGTCCTGTTCCACTTTGAACGTTTCTTCATTCAACATTTGTCGGGTATTGCGTTCCCCATCAATGAACCAGTTGGTCTCTAGTCACGTTCATATTGGGTACTTATGTTACAGTGTATGACTCACTCCCATGCATCAGATGCATTATCTATTTGCATCTTTCATTTCAAATGCACTGAACTGCCATTGAATGGTGAAACACCTGATGCAATGAAAACTCAACAAGTTGTAATGATTTTTGAGGAAAGCAGGGGAAGGAATAGGATAGGAGGGTTAAAAGGTGTTTTTTTATGTATCACATACATCTAGCACTTACATCATTTCATATCACACCCTCCCCATCGATTACATGGAGCAGGGCAAGGTTGCTAACCTTTCAGGGAGGGTGTGGATATAAAAGATGAGTTACCTGATAGGCGAGTTAGCAGTAAGTTAAATCGAGAGCAAAGGTCGAGTTACAACCCTAAATTGTAAATAAAACATTGAAAGTCCCGCTACTTTACTTCAGTGTATATTTTTGTTAAGTTTTGGAAAAAACACAACAAATAGAATGCCTTCATTATGATTATCACATCGTAATGTTAAGTAGCCAGTGGCATGGAAAAGAACCACAGGCCTTTCTGCTCCTTGGAAGTGGGTCAAGTTTGCTGTTCCTTGCTTACAAAGTTGTGCGTTTTACACGGATCTATATTGTTCTATATTTTATAATAAAGCAGAGTTAAGGGTCAACAAACTCTCTTCCAAGAAGTAAGATTGCTTATGACGTAGATACTGTACAAAGCCGGAAACTGGGGCTTGTGCACGACACACGTGTGTAGGTATGTTGTGTGTCGGTATGTATGGAGATATAGTCTTGACTCTTGAGGCAAGTTGTTATTTTCTACTTGTTGTCTATATTCAAGATTATGTGATAGCATATAAGAAACATATTGACACATTGTTATTGTTTTAGAGTGCAAAATTAATGTTTCAAGAAAATTATATTGCAAAGTGCAAAAGGTTTGTGATGTAATATTTTCACTATGAGGTTTGTTTACTTTTTTTTAAATTAATGAATTGATTGCACAATGGTTATGATTTTTTGTCACATTGAGAAACAAATGTTTTCACTTTAAAAAAAGTAGTGAAAGTGTAAATATTTAAAGCATCAAAATAACAATATAATATACCTTATGAGGCTGCACTAAATAACATCCATCATCTCAAGGTCGTGTGCATATGAATGTTCTTGATTTTCACTCTACTGAGAACGTGCCGTGACGTATTGTCTTGACATCTGACCTGCGTATGTGCAATTGTACACTGTAAGGACTATGCATACTTGCTTAGTTTTTGGTAACCCTTGACTTGGTGCCTTCTGGTGACATACATGTACCTAACAGCGTAAACGAGCCTATTTGAATACAGTAGGCTTTGACGTACATGTGTACATAACTGACGATTGTATTGTTATATGAACTAAAGGATTTGGGAAAATTTGGGTGAGGGAGAGACTCAGAAATCAAGTTTGCTCTCCTGGTTCTCAAAAGGGCTGGCTCTTAAAGCAATAGTATGTGATTTGTTAACACTTAAATGCTGTTCTATCTTATAATGATGTTTGACTTATCAGGAAATACTTTACTGGACTCATAAATCTATCTTGACTGTATTTTCTGTAAAAAACCCATCACAGAACTTCACCATGTTTACTAAAGGAAATCTGCTTTCAATTTTTGAAATTTGTTAACACATTTGTTAGATTTTCATCAAAAAATATTCCCTATATTATATAACAATAACATTGCACATAATGCAAATAAGTGACAAATACCAAACATTTGTCAATTTATGTCACTTCATTAATTTCTTTTTAACGGCATATGTGACTTTCCCAGGAATTTGCTTCCCATAATTCACTACTTTCCCAATCTATGTAGCAGTCAGAAATCAAGCACTTCTAGCTATTTCCTGTTGACTCACCACGACTGAAGCAAAACAATCATTATGAGCCCTTCAGGAGAAGTTATTATTCCTCAATTTTGATGGCATTGTCAAGAAATCACATGACATTAATCAGTGATCATGAAGCACAATAACATTTCTAGGGAACCTAGGCATTGTATTCCAATCCTTGAGGGATCTCAGAGAATCACAAGCTATATCACATAACATCACATTGTAACTATTGTTACCACCATAAGATTTCCCTATGGCAGTATAATCATTGTTGATGACCCAGTTCTCAATCAAGGCGGTGACACGGTTGTACCACATGTAGGTAGCTGATTTCTCATTTCACCATATAAATGGAATAAACCCTATTCTAACCCTAGCCCAAATCTTACCTTAACCACATTCAATTCCAAGCACTGGAAAATCAGTGAACTCAATGCAATTGATACCCCATGGCCATGTTTACTTACATGTAGACCATGATCAGATAATATAATTTTTGTTGATGAGAGAAAGGGATATCCCAGATTCATATCCAGTAACTTCTTATAGGTTCAATAAACCTTTGACTATATGAATGACATTGAGGACATTATACCCTGTGATTTATACCCTAGTACAGGGTGAATACCCCCACCCTCACACTCTATTCAATGTGTTTTTCTCTGTTAAACATAATCCCTTCTGTGCAACTTAAAAACCTCAACATCAAATGTATTTGGCGAAAATGTTAAAAATAGTTTGTTTGACTTCCAACTGAGGTTGATTATCCACATTGGTCCAACTACTCCAGTAGGCCACTGACCCCCTGGTTACAGAGTAATAGTGAAAGTGTTTTAGAAGATTTTGTTTGCAAGTCAAAGGACGCAGTGGAAGCCCCAAGTAATTTTAGTATGTGGACATTTTTATTAAAATAGCCACAAATATGTGATTGTTGTATTTTGGTGGGAAAATTGTTGGTAATATTCTGTAGGGCTGCTCATTTGTCACCACACGCTCAATCATACAAAATACAACAATTTCTTCAACTTTCCAAATATTTGCCCAATTCACAAATAATGTGCCGTGTTGTATAGTGAAGTGAAGGGGGGGGGGGGGGGTGACGCCAAGGGTCTCAAAAAGGGGGGCTTCGGAAATGAACTGAGAGAATTTTATGACAAAAAATAGGTACCTAACTCTACCCCCACTTTTTTTCAGAATTTTATTTTCAGCATGTAAAATTGACCAAAATATCCCCCCGGGATTTGAACCACGGTCCTCCAGCACCAGCAGCTTGCGATTCCCCACTACACCACGGGTGTCAAGGCTACTTGTGCCAAGTGTATAGGCTGGGTCCATTTTTTCATCGAAAAACGTTCACGCCGGGTGGTACCAACTTGCGCAGTTGTGGTATATGGTAGGGTTAGGTTAAGACCTGATTTTCTCGCAAAAGTAGGTCTTTAAGAACTGGATTGTCTGAATTTTCAATAAAATGGGGGTCATAAGAGCTGATGCAAGCCCAAATGGGGAGTCTTAAGTGCTAGCAGAAGAGGGTGAAAAAGGAGGTCTTCAGGGGGGCACATACCTATAATACCCCTTTCCAATTTCAGTGCCTGCCCCCCCCCCCCCCCCCCCCAGAAAGGTGGGTGGGGGTATGATTTGGAGCTCCAATTTTGGAATTACAATAAGTCTACAGTCTACAAAGAAGAAATGTGACAAAACAGGCCACATCTATCCGAGGACTGACTGTCTTGTAAAGTTTAGTGAGCTGTGTAACACATTATATTGTACAGAGTTGAACATATTTGAGTGTAATAATTGCAAGTTGATGGTCCGATGAAGCTTGGCTATTTACTCACCCCACACTCACAAACCAACACAAAACAGAAGAAGAACCTGTAATAATATTTATCAGAGCTTTTTTATCAGCTGTCTTTGTGGGGGATATATCATTTTCAGATGAAGAGATGTAAATCTGATGCAATAAGGTGTTAAAAAGAAGTATAGGGATTCAAGAACCCGGTATATAACAGTTACGGGTTTATTCACCAATTCAAATCCAGTGTTTTTAATTAAACTTGACATTTCTTCAAAAATAAATAGAATGTATGACAGATACAATCATATATATTTCTTGACTCTTTTATCAAATTTCCTGAAATTAATGATGAATATGATCTAAAGGAAGTATGCAAGCTTTAAAATTGGGTTAAGTTCGAGAATTATTCATAAGCTAGTCAAAACAATCAAACGGTCAATTAAATATTAAAAATATTAATAAATAATTTTAAAATAGCTCTATTCAGACATTTAGAACCCTGGGAGATGCATTGATATAACGAAATAGATGGATTCTAACAAAACTTGCATAATTGCTGTATGAATTGTTACATTGCTTCATTCATAAGTAATTTGTGCACTTAAATTGAAGGCTGACTTACCTTAAATTGGTTGTCTTTCCCCTTTACATAGATTATGCAGGATCCGAGGGCCAATTAATGGGTTTAGGGTTCATTGCCATGTAGGATTCTAGTAATCCCTGTCACGCACCAGTTTGCAACCTGGGGTGGGTTAACACATTGTATGCTGAAAGTGTACAATGGATTGGATTCTAGGCAATCACATTGTATCCATCAATGTACACAATGTCAATCTTAAATTCTGTGTTCTAAAGTCCTATGTGATTGATAGGAGGTAGATCCCTTCCCCAGCCTAAGAAAGGGCTTACATTTATTATAGCCAAGACATTGTATTTATCATACTGTACTAGTATATCACTGTGTTTGCACCATGAATGCATTGGGCCAGAGCTAGTTGGTTGATACTACAGTATGGACACCGGATTGGGGGTAGTCAGAGACTGGGGGTAGTCAGAGATTGGGGGTAAACAGACTTATCTATTTCAGTCAACAGCAAGCTGGCTCTATGGACACTGGATTGGTCCGAGATTAAGTTAGGGTAAACAGACTGATCTATTTCAGACCTACATGTAGGTAGGGGGCTGTGAGGAAAGTGCTCTCAATTAAGTTTTGGTTGGTAAGAAAGTATCTGCTCTCAATATTGTCTGCATGTACAGACATTTTTTGTAATGTGTCTTGGACAACTTGCTGTTATGTGTCTCAGACTGTGATGTCTGAATCTTGCCAGTTCCTTCTCGGACCTGCAACCAGGCACATGATATGAGTGCTTAATTGAAATGTGTGTTTGTGGATCCACCTCGGTAAAAGAGTTGCATGCCACACTTTGAATTCCCAATATGACATGACACTGTCCTAGAACTTCAGGAAGGGGTTATAGAAAGTAGGTTGTGTGAGTATTGTCTGACACAATGGGCTGGGCTATTTATGGACATGGGTACATTTAAAATTGGAACATATTGTTGGAAATAGAATAGAATCCCTGGGTGTCTGTATATATTTAGATGACTTTGACTTATAATATCAGGGGATCAATTTGTTCTAGGTCAGTCAGTATTGCATAATATTAGTGTATCACTCATTTTAAAATTTGTCATAGATTTGAATAGACATTCCAGGGGAGAAGGAAGAGGTCTTGGTGTGGTTAGAGGCCTTGGTTAGATGTGCCCCAGTCTCTGTAGCCCAAATTATGCCCACATTTAAGTTAAAGAATTTGCTGCTTCTTGATTCATTTCTGTTGTATGTCTTATTAATACCCTGAATGTATCATGATTTAAAAACCTATTGTTAGGTGACCGAAAAAACCCTGTTCTACGGGCACAACAGTGGCGTACCCAGGATTTGGAAGTTATGGAAGGGAGAAAACAAATTGCTATTTAAACTAATTTGGTCACAATTGAAGTACATTTTTTCACTTCAGATATTTAAATTTCACCTAAATTATCGTGGAAAACTGCAAATCTCAAGAAATTAGACCCATTGATTTAGCAAATTGGTGTAAAAAAGGGGTCATTCATTCACTAAATAGGTGAAATCAGGATCCCATATCCCAGTGACCTCATGCACACCCCACCCCCGACATTGTCTTTCAAGTACACCTTATTTTGAAATAAAGATTTTTTGGTAAAGTGGTTTCTGAAAATGGGTCGAAACTATTTTGTTCCAAAAGGCGCTTACTCCAGTCGTTTCCAAAATAAAGAAAGACATCGAAAATACAGTGAAAATCAAAGAATGAAATCAAACCAGTTTTTAAGCTTCCAAGTATTTCATAGGGCAGAAAATAAGAAAATCAAAGAAGTGCAAAACATCCTCATTTTAAAAAACATTGCTTTTCTCCTATTTCACTTATATAATATTGAGTTAGCTCCTTCTGTAACTAAAAAGTCTGCTAAATTCAGTCTATCAACATCTCCCTATAAAACAACATTCTATGCAATACAGTGTAAACCCAAACCATAATATTACATTTAACACTCCTCATCATTACAAAACACTGCACTGCTAGTATACTAGATGCTGGTAGCGGGTACATTTTGTACATGCTTCCACAGTCTCGTGGTGCAATCATGCGGGCTATGCTGAGGAAAATCTAAGATGTTACAAGTTGACTTAGTGGCAAGATCAGGTAGGGGTGGGACTCCCTAGTCCTACGCAGGCGGCCTAGGTTTGATTCCTGGATCGGACCCCTGCCCTCACCCCACCCCCTCCCTTAAGTTGACCTTTTTTTCTCCCATGATAGTTTTATTCCAAAAAACATGCCTTTAGGGTTGATGCATTGACATTATTGCCAAACAGAAGTCCATAAAACCAGTTGCTAGGCTTATTGTATATAGTTCTTACTCCACCAGTTACTATAGTTACTACACAGATTCCATGAATAGATTTGACAATAGTTCTTATTTAGGCATACGCCCACTTCGATTTCTTGCCAAGTGTACGTCTTAAGAAGGTCGGTGTCACCATGCATCTATGACGTCTTGGAAACGATGGGAATCCCCCTCCTCACAAAATACTCTTAAAACACTTTTTACCAGTGTAACAGAACCTATTAGCCCAATACATGCGTTGAAATTGCACTTTTTATTGATTGTCAAAGAAACACAAAGTGGCTGAAGTAGCCCAAAATGCCACCTTATGAACACATTTTCCTGAAGATCAGCCCAGTCGGGCTACATAATCATGGTTTCAGTAACCCTCATTTACTTATCTACATTCTGGCAGTTCTCCACTACGCCATACCCAAAATAGTGGTTCGTTAATAAATGACGTATCTCACTGCAAATGAGGATGAAACCACTAAGATGTTGGCCCTGTGTCAAAATTAGGAAGCCTTGCTTCCTGTCGATTCAATGTTAGTTTTCTTTAACAATCTTCAAGGTCACAATCATTGCCAAGTGTATTTAATAGGTTTATGTCATCAGTTTACTATGACTATTGTGATTGCATTATTATCAATAGTTACTATAGTGAACTTTTAAACATTCTTAGCAAGAAATTACTGTAGAAACAAGTTCCTAATCCCATAATAAACATGGAGTTACATAAATAAAAAATCCCAAAAAACCTTTTCCTGGAGGTTCAATAACTTTTTGAGGTGTAATTAAATAAAAATACAGGTGAACTTTTAAACATTCTTAGCAAGAAATTACTGTAGAAACACGTTCCTAATCCCATAATAAACATGGAGTTACATAAATAAAAAATCCCAAAAAACCTTTTCCTGGAGGTTCAATAACTTTTTGAGGTGTAATTAAATAAAAATACAGGCAATATCCCATCTAAGTTAATTTAATAATTGACAATGCTACATCCTATCGCATCGTCATTGATATCTCATTAAAATCACCCCAATATAATTTTGAAATAATTGACTTCTTAAAATATTCTGTAGATTGATTCCCATCTGTAGATTCCCAGATAGATTCCATTCTATTACATCCGATCTTTCAACTTGTAATGCTATGACACAGTATATTCACGTTCTAATTATTGCCCACATTTTGCAGAAGAACAATAGCGCACTCGTTTTGTTACAAGAAATAATAGGCAAATGCTGTACATAAAAACCAAATAATTATATTAAAACCTTGTCATTAGAGAAAACAGCCCTCAAATTAACCGAAGGCACCGAAGGCAACTGCCGTCGGTGCCCCACCTAGTTGCCCTCAACTTCTGGCTGTTTTTACTCCATTGAAAAGTACATAATTGCCTTGTGCCCCTTTCAAATTGCCTGAAATTGCCATGCCCTTTTCATTTCTTAATTTGAGGGCTGAGAGAAAATGATAGTAGTCCCTTGACATTACTAAAACAATGGTCATGCCTTCTAACATGGACGTGCAAATATGCCGTTCATTTGAGGCATAAAATGCTACATGGATTAAGCTGTATGCAACTTAAATATTCTTCCAAACTTGTCAAATGTACCAGGCAGTAGAATATCCGTGAATATTTTGTCTGGGAAATATTGCAATGTTATTTTAACATGGACTATAAAGACATACATATCGTTGTAATTTGAAATTGTCCTATTTGTGATGCCCACCCTCTTTTGTCCATTTCCCAGATATATCACTGACATCTTCTTCCTATTTCTTCCCCCTTCCCTCTCCCCTTCCCCTATTTCCCTTTCCTCTTCCCCTTCCCTTTTCTCTTTCCCTCTTGCCATCTCCCATGAGCAATGTTACATAGTTTTTTTGGGTTTTTGTTGGGTTTTTAATTTTTCACGCTGTGCAACCTACAAATAATGTTATACCAAAATACACTTTAAAGCTAACATGTTAACACAAAATCGTATCAAGACAATAAAACAAACCAATGTGACGTGTTCACGTGAGACAATAAAACAAATACAGACAAGACGAGATGAGACAAGACAAGACAGACATGTGTGAGAGAGATATGTACAACCTTAAGCAACTGAAAATGTAGATCAATGGTACCCAATGAAGGCTGATTGCCGAAAATTTGTACATTTTCATTTTTTCTCTTCAAATTATTTATAAAATGAACCGATCTGCTGTCAGTAGATCAGCTGATACATTAAGATCGTCATTATTGGTATCAATAACAATAAAATGCTCATCGTACCACCCTGAGCGGAAACTGAAGCTGATTTCTCTAGACATGCACATGATTATATGCGATTAAACATTGTTGCACATGATTACAATCATGAAACTCATAACCAACAATGTTCTCTATACCTTTAGTAGAAGATGGGTTATGACTAACAGCTTTTACATTGGATGAATGCTAAAGAATAAGCATGATCAGATTATAAGGGGCAGTAAGTTTCTTGGAGAGGGGGTGTCACAAATATACTGGAGATGAGGTGTCAGAATATTTTGATCACAAGATAGGTCATGTTTAATTCTTTTTAATTTTGTAATGGATGGTTATTTTAATCTTTCCGAAAGGTAATTATAATAAAAAATGAAATAATGTTGAAAAGTCTTAATGTAAAAGGTTATAGCTCGCTACGCTCATCATGGGTGCCAATTGCGCTATAGCAAACACACAACGTTCTGAAAACGTTGTAAAACGAGAATGTTTTAATAGATAGGGAAGTAAGAAATAAGTTGGCAAAGTCTTTCAGAATATTTGTGATTGCCTGGCAAAATGACAGCCTCCTAAGGGGTGTTTAGCTATCAGATAGATAGTAAACATGAGATGTAGATTTTATGAGATGTAGTGTCATTCACTGTTCATGTTCGTAGAACATGTTAAATGTTATCCATGAGTCACAGCTTAGAAAAGGTCCTTGACATGGGAGAAACAGACCTGTAGAGGGCAACAGACACACTTTTCTTGGCAAAATAGAGTGTGTATATCTTCTCCAACACTAAGATGTCTTTAGTGTGTACTAGAAATGACAGACCATATTCAGGGGCGGAAATTTCTTGTTAGGTGTGGGGGAATGATAAGTGTGGTCCCCAAAATATGAAATTGAGCTGGTACCATCTATGCAGTGCTGTCGCACTCCGAGCTATGCTAGGACAGGGGGTGCCTGAGGGGGATGTGCCCCCTCAGAAGTAGAAACAAATTCAATTTTCAAACTCATTTGGTGCGATCTGGTGTATACTTTTGACCAATATTGTATTGAAAAGCCATCGCTTCATTTTCAATAAATATTTTGTTTTTTATCAATGTACGAAAGAAGTTGAGCATTTTTTTATACTGATATATTCTTGATTTTAGTATAGATGGTTTAAAAGCTCGAACAGGGGGATTCTGAGGGGGGATGTGCCCCCCGCTCAGAATTTGATTTTTTTTAAATTTTCGAACCCATTTGGTGCGATTTGGTGTGTACTTTTTTGACCAATATTTTATTGAAAAGCAATCACTTTATTTCTGATCAATATTGGCTTTTTAAATAGGCAGATAGGCTTAAGCTAAGCCAGAAAGAAGTTAATTAGTTACCTCCAAAATATGGATTCTAGTCAACGTACGTACGCGTATGTATCCTGACCAACGTACAATAAACTCCAAACATTCTTATGTCCCTCGCATGCCTCCCAGCCCGCCTTTCTTTCTCTTTTTCCTTTTTTTTCTCCTTTTTCCCCTTTTTTTTCTTTCTTTTTTCCCCTTTTTCCCCCTTTTTCCCTTTTGTTGTTGTTGGTAGATCAGGGGGGATGATTACATTGACCATCCTCCAGGTCAAAAAGTGTGGGGGGGGGGGATATATCCACCCCCCCCCCCCCCCACACCCCCGGGATTTCCGCCCTTGACCATATTTAATACTATTGTATTATACATGAGGCTGCAGATTTTAAAAACATTTTGGTTAAATTCTGACAAAATTACATAAATGTGATCAGGCCTCAAAATAAGAAATGAAGAGGGCATGCAATTTAAGGCAATTTGAAAGGGGCACCAACTTTCTCCAAGGCAATTATGTACTTTTGAATGGAGTGAAAACAGCCAGGAATTGAGGGCATCAAGGCAACTAGGGCATCCAAGGCAATTGCCTTTGATTAATTTGAGCCCAGAATGTGATTCATTTTTAGTTGCATCCTGGGTTTATTTTGTTAATTATTTCTAGCAAGGGTGAAGATAAAGATTTGGAACCAGGGGCCAATTTTAAAAATGTGTCATGGTGGCTCCTAGGTATAGTATTTTTCATTGCAAACTAGAATTAAACCTGGAGCCATTTCACAATCTATGGGAGCCAAACAGTCTCTGGACCCGCGTATTTTCACCCTTGATTTCCAGATTGATTATTGTTTGTACAAAACCGCATGTAAATGGAAAGTGCACTCGTATATTAAAGGGGCACAGAGAGATTTCACAAAAAAATAAAATTCAATATGTTCACATTGTTTAGATAGATGATATTCATAGAAACCCTCTCATGTAAGATTTCTTCAAATAAAATCAGTAAAAATGAAAAATACAGACATTTTCTCAGCATTTCTGAAGGTATATTAGTGCTTTTCACTTTTTTTGTATTTTGGTTAAAAGTCACCACCGATTGAATCAGGGAGGTCATGACTAAGCATCACGTAACAAGCCATGGGTGGTCTTCAAGGTTATTTTGAATAATTATGAAACAAATAGTGAGAAGCCATCTGTGGCCTTTTAGATGAATATGGGTAGTTTCGATGTGATCACGTAGAAACTCAAAATGTTAGCAAATCTATGAATTTCACATGAAATACTGCAAATTAAGCTCTATAATTTTGGGTGGTAGTTAGTACATATATAAGCATTACGTATGTGAAAAACCCAACTTCTGAAAAAATTGAGGGTTCCCTGATGAAGGATCGCTATAGAAAAGCTCTTTGACCCTTCAGATTGGTTTCCTAATTACTCTTATTATATTCTCTTACTTTGTTTATTTATCATAGCGAGTGTAATGAATGGCCATGAAGACTTCAATAGTTATTCATCAAGCGGTGTGTTTTCAGCAATGGAACTGAGAAGACTCACACAAGGTAAGTAACTATCCCTCCCCAAAATCCACTTTCAGTCCCATCTTATTTCTTATCCCATTACACTGATAGGTTGAAACCATCTTCTCCTACTGTTCACATCTTCCTCTGGTAAGTGCTATTTCCCAACCGCCGGAAGGACATACTCGTATGCCCTTGTATTTTCTATCTCTTCCTTGTGTCCTAAATCCTTTTGTTTTCTAATTCTGTCACTTGTCTAACTTAAAGTAAGGGAATTCAAGACAGCTGCTTTGTTAGAAGCATGCAGACTGATATGTTGTATTTTTGGTGTAAAAAGTCACCTTTCCAGTTCTACCACAAGGGGTATTTTAGGCAGTGGGACTTCAAGATACCCCTATTTCACAAAATCTCAAACTTAACAAAATGCACTTCAAAAATTAAAAAAAAAATGCCCATGGTTGTGATTGTGCAGGGTAAAAAATTTCAAAATTAATTTTTACTAGACAATAGGTACTTGAACTTGAAATCATGGTGAAATGAATTTGTTTAATATGAAGTCTAGTAGAATAGAGTCTGAAATCTAAGCTTATTTTTACGCAGCATGCACCTCTGTCCTTGCAACAGGTTCCATATGCAATGGTATAACGCCAAACCTAACGCTTGGTGATGTGGAGAGCCCCACCTACTACCACTACACAAATGACGCTATGACGACGCAACAAATGGGAGTTAGGCGGAATATGCCAATGACGCAGCCACAGAACATCAAGAGGATTAAACGCAACTCCAGCACAATGTCGCAGGATGATGACATCGACAGCGTTGGTGAGGACACCGAGAACATGAACTTTTATGGGCGCTCGCCTGGATCTCTTAGTAGCCAATCAGGTAGCTGGCACAGTGATATTGACCCAGGTGAAAAAAATTGACAAAAATGGTGTTTCTAGTATTAGACATTTTAAGGTTGTCTCAGTAACTCACTTAACTTACGAATTGAAGAGAGGAATAAATGCGGGTGCCGTATGTTATTTTTCATCTATGGAAAAACATTTCATTCCAGTTATAGGATGTCAGTTCAACTAGATAATAATTTCACTGTGTAGTATGCTCTTATTTAAAAAAAAGAAATTACCAAAGTTTATGACATACTAAAATAGAATTGCCATTCAAGAACATTCTTATTCAAAAGGTGTTTACATGTATTTATGGAAATGGTATAAAATGGAGACGCATTGCAGAAAAGTTAAGTAAAGAATGAATTAAAGCTATGTTGATGGGTAGCTGAGACAATTGTTTGCTTTCTTTTTAATTTGGTAATAAATAAAATGTTATTGTGTTATGATCCTGTGTTAACTTTGATTAAATATAAATTTTTGACTTGAATTGTTTTCAGAAACTTCGTAATTTGGTCAAAATAGGAAATTTAGATATTTGATATTGCAATGTACATGTACTTTCTTTATCTCAAGTTTGATTGGTTTTTAATGCTATAACACAGTTGATTGCAGTCATACAGGAAGAGATCGGTTTATGTCTCAAGGCTGTGGGAAGGGGCCACATCAAGCAGAAGCTGGCAAATTTGTACCCAATGTTTATTTCAAATATTAACTATGCTAGGTTTTAGCTCCTTTTTGTCCCCACTGAACGAGTTCGGGGTGCTGGGATCCGCCTCTGTGTATGGGGTTGTGTAAAAATGTTAACCGTGGAATCAAACTGCTCTGACATTTGAAAAGTTACAGTCCATTTGGAACCAAACTTGGGTCGTCTTAGGTCAACTTGTAAAATGGGCTGTTAAGCTACAACGCCATGAATATTAATTACGCTGTGCATAGTTTACTAACGGCCTTGTTCAAATTTGTTACAGCAAATGTATAATGAGGGACTACTTTTGTCAAAAAAAGAAGTTCCTTGTTCTTGAATGAGTTATATCAGACTTGCTCCTCGATGATAGTTTAAATGACTTTCACTTTGCTTCCATCTTATGACCCTTAATAGCATATCCTCTTGTCCCTCTCCCCCCTCCCAAAAAAGACCCCTTATAATCCTGGAGAAACCAAATTGTCAACAACTGCCTGGAATTCCCTTACAATGTCATTTCTGTTTATAAATGTCCCCTTTACTCATCATTCTAATCTTCTCAGGTACCAGTCCTGTAGTGCCTTCACCCAAACCGAAGCCTGCCATCTCACCTACAGGGATAACAAGAATCACACCGATAGGCCTTGCAAAGATTACTCCCAAGATAGAGGCTGATGTTGGAATGATGGGAGGGTTATCCTCGTGTTCAGTGCCTCAAAATAACTCACACACTACGCAACTTGATTTTAAGGGTGAGTGGTGATAACTTGTTTAATATAAAGTATAAAATGTTATAAACTTGGAGTTATCAACTTCATATTACTTTAATAAACAACAACTTTTGAGACGCACTCTTTTTCAATTTAAATCAATACAATAATCCATTGAGAATAATTTACACAATACACATTTAGAGTTATATAGAATGGGAAACATTTTTATGAATAGATTTTCTTCTTTAAAACCATTGCAAAATACACCAAAAATGAAAAAAATCAAGAATTTGTAAAAGGTAGAAAACATCCAAATATGACTAAATGCACACAGATAACTTGCCAACTTTTCAATATTATGGCCTGAGATAACAGAATATTGTTTGTATTTAACATTCCGTTGCTGATATCTACCCTATTGTGTTTCCTCCATTACAGAGCCTGGCGCCTTCAGTCCACCCTTAAGCCAGACTGGTTACTACCCTAACCAGTTACGGTTAGCCTCACCACATCCAGATGCAGGCCCTCTCTCAGATTTTGTGCAGTTAGTATGCCACCAAGAGGCAGCCCAACAGGTAGGTCAAAGGTCATCTGAAATCAATGCTGTGAGCTCAAGTAGTGTTTACAAAATTAAGGTTCAACCAACAAATGTATGATTTAAAAATGAATTATGCAGAACAAATCTTGTTGTACCACTTCATTATTTGACTTCATCTGAACATCTCCAATTAACTTTCTGTAAGTTTCTTTTGAACCTAATGTGTCATACTTTCTTCAATATATGGCTTCAAATTGTGAGATTCACTTGTACATGGCAAGGTGGCAGCCCAAACAGGGTTCCCAGCCACTCAGGGAAATCAGGGAAATCAGGGAAAATCAAAATAACTTTTTCCAGACAGGGAAAACTCAGGGAATTTGAAAAAAAGACAGAAACTCAGGGAAAACTCAGGGAATTTGATGGCTCAAGTGGGTAATTATTTTGGTATTTTTCTGTCTAAGTTTTATCCATTGATTGACTGGCTATGGTGGCTTTTTGTGTGCATATGTAGTGTGACTTAACACATTTCCAGGCAATGAATAGGTGTAAAGTCAAAAAAATTTGCACGCTACGCGCGCATTTCTCAGGGAATAATATAAATTTGTCAGGGAAAAATCAGGGAAACTCAGGGAATTTTGGTCTTGTGAAATGATGGGAATCCTGCCAAATGATGATAGTATAGAGAAATGGCAAGTTATATGTTTTGCTCGTAACCATTTGGTTCTGAAGAAGTTAGAGCTTAATATCCTGACAAAAGCTTGACAGTTTTAAACTTAAAGTTCAAAATTAAAAATAAAACAAATCATGGACTATGATACCTGTGGTCTTTTGCCCCGAAACAACACATTTGCATACGCTACATCTATTTCTATCAAGTTGGGCTTTATTATCTTTAGTTGCCACACTTGGCTTCACTTTTAATTTTTAATAATGTAACCTCAATTTTGAATCATTTCAGCATTATTTTCCTTACCCACAGATCAAAGGCAATGCTGGACTTGGATCTGGTAAAAACATTGCAGGATTCATCCCTACAGCTATGCTTCCACCACCCCCACCGCCACCAATGGCAAGGCCTGTTGCCATAACAACTTCGATCGGACAGACGGGGGCGCTCTCTGGTGCCACGGCAAACATGGTGTCGTCTTCTGCCCCTGCAAGCGGTGTTGCTGCAATTGCTTCCACAGGTAGGCTGCTTGCCTGATAACCAACATTGAATATGGCATATGCATTTATTGAATATGCCAGTAATGGCTGCCATGTGTATTATGAAGGTAGTGCTGCTGATGAAGTACTGTGAGAATGATACAGAGCAGCCATTAATGGTTTAGTACCTGTATGCCATATATTCACTATCTACTACATTGGTAGTGTATGTTGTGCCCTTATGAAAATACACACTACATGTATAACAGGCCAGCTTTGGGACCGTGTTGCACTTGCATCTCAAATTATCTAGCATGTTTTGTAACCATTGATAAATTGCATACAATAAAGATAGCATTAGAGGGATATAAGTAATAATTGCTTCATTGATGCATAACATTGTATTAACACTAAATAACATGAGTAAATGCTCTGCTCCAATAAAGCATTGTCATTGCCATAAGGAAGCAAATTCTTTAACTATAAAGCAAGAATACAAGTCAATTGGTACTAAATACCAGTCAGAAATGTCCCATCCATATTTGGCGACACTGTGTCTGTTCTTTAGATATCGTGTCACTCTAACTCAGTCATACTGTAATTTCCCAAGTCACCAATATCATATGAGGTACTCTGTTATTCAAATCTAAGTGAGTGCTTGGGTCCACTAGCCATCTTCCATGCAGTGACATCAGTACATTTTCTAGTAAATGTTACAGAAGTAGGATAGCATGTAAGATCAGCAGTGACACTCGCAAGCTGGTATAATATGCAAGCTCTCTGGAAGCAAGTGGTTTTATTTTCTTACTAATACAAATTCGGTCTATTTTGTTAGGAGCTAATTTGCACTCAATTCCTACTCACTTGTAGCCACATACATGATCAATGACAATAAAGCACTTACCAGCGCTTGAAGTTGCAGTTATTGCTGGAATAAACACTAACATCGTTGCATAAATGAAGGCAAATAGGATTGCTGATACGTGCAGGGGAAAAAGTGTTAGGTTTATTCTCAAAAGGATTTTATTAATTGAAATTTGGTAAAACTAAGTAATCTTGCAATTTGAGACTAGAGAAGAGCAAAGGAGAGGGATAAACAAGTATTAAATTAATTTACATCTTCTAATAAATGGAGGCTTGAATGTAGCACATGCAGTCCTAAACGTTAATATGATGAACTCCCCTCCAGAATGGCTGTTGTTAAAGATAATTGCAAGTATCTGAACTGGCCTACCCTTCTTACAGTGTCTTTTATTAGTCCAAACTTTCTGCAATTATCTTATACTGTCTGTCATTGGTTATTTAGATATTTAGATATGTAACCAATCAAACTAAATATCATAACACTTGCAATTAGGCACTTTATTCTGACCCCCCCCCCCCCCCCCCCCCCCCCCCACCCCACCCCACCACTCCCACCTTTCCTTTGACTAGTTACAGTGACAACTATAATGGGCAAAATAATATGTGGTATACACAAATGGTCAATCAATGGCCTCATTATTTCTAATGATGTAGGGTTAAATAAATAAGTTGATGAAGTGAACACTAGTCATCACCAATCATCATATCTATAAATTGTTTGAAATGACATGACAAAATAAATGTTCTAGTTTTCATGTGCTTCAATGTGTCATTGAAAACCTTGCCCTTTGAAGCCTGCAAACCACTGAGTTAATGTGCTGTAATGGGTGCCAAATTCATAGGCAGGATGGCATTTCATCCTTCCCCTACCATAGACATGTTGATGATCATGTCACATGACCTGATTGAAAGACTTACCAAAACATTGCATTATGGGTACCATCCAAACCAACCTGTAGTCCTTTCTGAAATCAAGCCAATACTGTGCCTCGAATAAGTTAAGGGTTGAAGGCCTCATGCCTTTATAATTAATTGCCAGGACAACTCAAATTATAAAAAGGAAATCATGGAATTTATCTTATTAATTGTTATGTACTAGTTGTGTTGGGGTATCATGAGGAGAAGATGGGAAACCCATATATTGAAGGATCTCAATGCCTATTCTATCCCAATCATTGTATCCTACCATTTTTAGGTCAAAGCCCTATACAATCACTGTATCTCAAAATGTTAATTAATTTGTCCCAAATCTATTGTCAGAAAGAATAACATTAATTAATAGAATGCTAAAAACAATATCATAACATTAACAAGCTTTAGAATGATGTTCCAGCTAAAAACTTGTGAACAATCAAATTAAACTAAACATGAACAATGTTTTGTTAGGCATTTTTGATATTAATGCTATAAATAAATTGTATTTTCTTGTTTTTCATGACAAGAAACTCATAGATAACACCAATTGTATCAATAATTAAGAAATTACAGACATAGAAAGGGTATTGCTATGGGAACACCTTTTCATTCTTTGCTTTAAAATATGCTTATCCCAAGACAGGTGCACACATGTGTATGATATGAACATTCAACTACATGTACATGCCCTTCACTGGACATCTCCTTCCCTCTCTGTCTTCCCCCTCTCCCTCATCAATTTCCGCTTTTCCCTCTCCCCGTTGCCCTTCCCTCTCCTCTTCTCCCTTCCTCCCCCTTTCCCCTCCTCCCCCTTTCCCCTCCTCTCCCGCCCCTTCCCCCTTTCTCACATGTCCCCTCTCCTTCCATCCCCCTTCTTTCCTCCCCCTTCCTTCTCCCACTCCCCAATGAATATTATGATTAATATCGAAGTCTCGAATTACACAGAAAATTGCCCAAATTCGCATTGTCATCATTTCTGTAATCTCTTATTGACAGCGAAAATTGGATCAACGCAGTCGTACTTGAACTATTTATGGTTTCTCTGTTTACGGTTTATCAGTCATTGCCCGGGATCGGATGTTGTACAAACGCACCCATGCACGCCGTCCGCAACCCCCACCCATTCTGTAGACGTTTCGACGAAAACAAGTGGGGGCATGAGAACTGGGGCAGACTAAAGGGGGAAGTCTTCTGATTTTGTTCTCTTCTTGCATATAATTCACATTCAAATTTTAGACTGTCCCTTGTTAATTGCGCAGGATATGTCATGCTGGTGAATTTGAAATTTCCTGGAGTTATTTGAAAAACGTGATGCTGAAAGATCCTGGCACTATAGTCTCATCACCTCATTCAAACTTACTGATATTTGTATTTGAAAAAAAGTTGATGTATTTTCTTCACATTTCCTTAAGAATATGGATGGCGTATTGTAATATGGTATAATATGGGAATGCTCTGATTAACTGCTTATTGATTTATATTAAAACAAAACTTGAACCGTATGTTAAACAAAATCTAGATCATTTTCAGTATGGGCTTAAACATGACTCATGACATGTAAATTGAATAATTAACACACTACGGAGTGGAAATGGGATTGATGTAATACTATGGTAAATATTGTTGGTTGCATCACATATTACTTGAAATACCCCTCTACAAAAATAATTAATGTGAGGGTGTAGTATGTCCTCTACGGAACAACATATAAACACATTTTATTCTTTCAGGTTTTGTGATGTAGTACTATTGATAGGAAATAACATAATTCACAAACATGACTAAAACCGTAGTCCTTGGATTTTAATTACCAAAGTTTTAATTATCAAATTAATATAAAAACATGACTAAAATGTGTCCTTGGGTTTTGATAGTGTAACTTTCTTCTATGGGACTGGAAGGAAATACAGACAAATGTTCACTATATATCTTTGATCTAATCGACCTCATTGATGGACAGAGTCAATTAGAATGTCAACCATGGCCATTTCATATTAAATGTAAAAAAGTATTTATATAGTTAGAACCTTTCCGATGTAAAAATGTATGTAGAGTTTAATTTTAAGTGTTCAGAAGAAGCTCAATGTTGATTGGTTTTACAGATGATAATATCTTACATGCAGCCAATCAGGGAATCTGTATTACAAGCAAGTGTTACATATTAGCTGTCACAAAAGTCACAATTTTGATGTAAGCAGCACAGGGGAAATTGAACAATTATCTTGATGATCATCCGCCTGACGACTGTAGCAACAAGGATATGTTACTATATTTTCATTTCCTATCCCCCTCACATTCTCATTCGCAAAGGCAAAGTTCAGTTTTTGATGCACAAATTCATATGATACTGACCTCATGAATCGTTGGGGTTATATTTTGTAGACTAGGGTACAATTCTTTGGGTACAATTTTAGTACATTTAGTGTATTGTGATTGTGTGGATTGATACAACTTTGCCAAAGGACTAGGGTTTGATAGTGGGACTTGATTTGAGAGTAGGGTCAGGATTTAGGGAAAAGAATAAATCATGTACCATTTTCAAATTTAGAAATAAATTAAAGAAATTTACTTATAAAAAGGGTTGTATCAGATTTAGAACCGTCAATTGTAGATGATAAGAGAATGGTTGTAGGGTTTCATCTAAAGAGCACTATTTTGAATTATTACTTGAATGATTGCATCTTGTAAGTAACCAATTAGAAACACTTAAAGAAAGCAGTAGAATGTAAGAACTAAAGTATTTCGCGTAACGAGAGCCATCAATATGCAAAAGTGTGTTGACCAGAAGGACATTTACCTCTACAGCGCAGAGATATTGAAGCGCCCGCCTCCTTGACATATAACACTATAGTGATACCAATGTGATTTGACAGCAAGTACATATTGTGCAATAAAACAGTCCCCAAACTAGGGTGTCGGAAATCTCAGCTTCGATTAAATCCTTTTGATTTATGCATGCGTAGTCTGTGCGTGCTTCAAATTAACCCCCTACTTACCGATCGATATTAAGTGCTTAAAAAAATTGTGAACAATTTGCCACCACATAAATTTTCAAATCCATACTCAGAATCAACATAAAATGTGTGAATCATAATGATCGGAACAAATATGCCAAGTCTCAGGTCAGCGGATTTTGTGCTATCTCCATGCAAATTTTGATTTGATTTTCCAGCAAATAGCGATTTATACATTGAATCGTGTTGTAGCTGCGTGTTAAGTACATCTTGATATTTTTTCAAGGCCAAGTCCTGATATGGTCACAACAAACGATGAGACATTGCCATCTTATCATGCAGCCTTCTTATGATGTCATGGTTACTTTTGGAGGGTGGGGGAAAAAGAAAATCAAGTTAGTTTTGCAGCGGGGGTAGTGGGTGATTCACCCAGGCTGGGCCTGCATGTGCCGGAAACACCTGTCAGTGAAAGCGTGACAGCAATGGCCATATTAATATTATCATTAGTTTGATATATTAAGGGAATTTATTTTTTTCTTGAGTGGAATTGTGTCCTGCATACTTAAGCAATAGGCGAATAATGGTCAAGTGTAACTAATGGAAAACTTTTCCCATCGTAGAATATATGTCAAAAGTGAAATGTTTTGAAGATATATTGACAATTTTGGATAAGGGGATCAAATTGAAGGAATAGAACAAATTACACTTTTCGAAGGCCATACTTGGAAAAGCATTAGTTGCACGCAGTTCTAAATCAACAACAAAATGTTTAAGGGTGTTATTGTGCAATACAAACAAAAAAGAGGGCGCTATTCAATCTATCACCAATGGAAGAAGTTATTTCTAATGTTAAAGAATACATAGAAACTTTATCTTGGTCTATTTGTAGGTTGTTTCAAAATTTGAGTTATTGGAGAGGTGGGGATGGAATTGGAAAACTATCTTGTTTACAAACTTGGTTCTCTTCCCAATTTTAAAATAAAAATAATTATCAGCTAACATTTTAAAAACATATGGCTCCAAAAATGTTAATGGGTTACCAAGAAGTACTGATCATGCTATCCTTTTGTGTCTATTTTGCACTGGGCTAAGGGCACAAACATTTCGAATAATATAATGATGTCCTTAAATAATATATAATTAATGTATAATTAAGTAAAGTTTCATATAAGTATAGATTGTCAAATATTGCTCAGAAAATTCAAACAGTCAATGTAACACCATGCTTTGTCCAATCAGAAGCATATTAGAGTATGTTTTTTATTGATGAGCTGTTAGTGTACATTGGCTCTCATAGCTGGTAGAGGTAGTACGATACACATTTTATGCTATGGTAGAGGTAGTACGATACACATTTTATGCTGAATAGCATCAGAATTAACAGTTTGAAATTGTTTTGACACTTCCAAATTGTTTGGGTTTGGTGGTCTATTGTATTTATATAGTTGAGTAACAAAATGTTGACCATTATGATCCAATCAATGCCTTTGTAGAAACATGCTCATATTTAAGATGCTAACATTATGTTTATTTTTAACCCAATGCTTCTAGCTATTGTTTGTAAGATTGAACATGACTCTATTATCATCAAGGTTTTGACATTGAAATAAATAAATCAAACTTACATTTTCTACCATCAAATGTTGCCGTCTGTAGTAGTTTTGAAACATAACTTTATGTGGTACTACCAAGATCTGGGGTCATGTTTATCTTACAAACCATAGCTGGAAAATCAAAAATCAAATAGCATTGCTGCATGCCTGCTTGAAGCAAAAATCTGTTGAAAATGAATGATAAATATTATTATTAATTCAATTGTATCCATTTCTAACAAATTTGCACCGTGCTTTGTCCCTTTACGTAGCAGCTTCATTGGCGGGGTTGCAGACGATCTCATCCTCAGGATTGTCGGCGTTTCCGACAACCCCACCGTTCTGTCGGAGCTTCATGGCGAGTCCTATTACCGTGCTCAACAGACCGGACTCCATGCACTCCCAACAACAGGTGCGGATCCATCCTTTCTAGTGCGCAACTGTAGAGATCATTGGCACTATCCATCTGTCTCTGTCTCTCTCTGTCTCTCTCTGTCTCTCTACTCTTATGCTAATTTGCTGCTTTGCTTTTGGAGTCTTGCCTCTGACCATAATTTCATTCCCGCTTCTGAGTTGTAGGACTCACTCAGCTAATAATACGTCACATTAGCTATATTTAAAATATGCAAATTTCTTCATAACTCTTTTCAGACATTTTCTTAACTAAAACAATTTTACATTAATTAACATGATGATCATTTAGACTTACAATCATGTTGATACAAGAAGTATAGATACCTTTTAAAGTCATCATTGAGCATGCAATGTCATAGTGAGGCTTGATTGCTTCACTCAATGTCTACACAGCTGCTCTTCAATGACTCCAACAGATATCTCTTCTTCTAGTAACATTGAATTCATCTTATAAAGGAAAATCAGGAAAGGAAAATGGCAATTGAAATTTGAATTCCTTGATCAATTTGACCAGTTAAGCTTTGAAGATGCATATTGATTTTGAAATGGCATACTAATTATAAGATTTTTTGGGTGAAGTGTCAGTCTTAATTTGAAGCAGAACTGTTTTGAACAATTAGTATTATTTGTAATATAATTAACCATTATGTAACCAGTCAATCAGTACAAGACATCTGTGAATATATGTTATAAATCTTAAGCCTTTCTGATGGGACATGACATTGCTTAAATCCCAGAAGACCATATTAAGTCATACATTTATTGAAAAGTATATATAATAATATAAGACAGATATATAAGACCTCTCTAGGAAAAGACCAAATTCTAATCATTCAAAAGTATTATTCGAAAGTATTATTCAAAAGTATCATTCAAAAGTATTATTGCAGTTGACTAATTTGTTTGCGTTATAATTAAATTGCTTTCTTTTTATCACGTCACCTTGACATGTCTATGACTTAAGGTTACAAGTGTTGCCGGGTCTCAAAATTAATTATATTGGGCAAGAGGTTGGCTGCCTACCAAATACGGACAACAAATGCCGGAAAGAGTGGACCAGCACTGGCCCGGTCTTGAAACCTTTTTTGGCACGTGATGGCACGACACGTAATCGTTTCAAGGCTACTGGTATTATATAACGCACGGTAGTTTCTGGAGTTTGGCCAAGAAAATTGTAATGCCATTTTAAAATAACCCCCACCCAACCACGTAAAAGCTATTCTTATGTGATCAGGAAAATGTTGCCAACAAAACTTGCTCAATTTAAACTCTAACAGAAATTGAAGTATAAATTATGATTTCAATGGTCAGGGGAACTTCTCCTAAAAGACAGCACACCTATACCACGATCAGGACAATGTGAAAGTGTGTGTTAAAATGACAATAGCTGACAATGAAAGATCATATGCAATTCTCTGATAAAAACAATTGCATTTTACTGCAACTTGGATGACAAGTCATATTTCAGCTTATACTGATCAGGGTATAGAACATGATGTGAAGGACAATGATCTTTATGGACTAACTGTTTCCATATTCCTCCTACCATAGATGAGTTCAGAAGCTTCCATGTGAAGATGGGAACTTGCAATGCATTCTTGGTATCACAAGTAGTGTTAGAGCATAAACTCGTTGAACACAGCATACAGAGCAGCACAAATGTGGGATATCATTTCCACTGACATTGATACCTTGCAATGCATTGTGGGTATCCAATATACTCACCCAATTTATAGTATTCTTTAGTATGGAAGTTAATGAACTTTGCCTGGGATGATGATATTGGTGACTCTTTGTTGCGTTAAAGAAAAGTTTGGTGAAAAATATCAGTGTGTTAATAATCGTAGCAAAAAAGATTTGTACAAAATGGGACTTTGGTGCTTGTTTTAAGTTTAGACAATCTTGAAAGCTCATCATGCTTGTTCCTCTACTAAAATTATTTGCAGCGATTGTTTTCTATTAACTAAAGCCATTGTTTTCTATTAACTAAAACCATGTTGTGTGAAAAAAATTATGTTGGGTGCAAAGTTTCTAATATGCGAGTGCTGTGCTAATAATACCCATATCATCATCTATCTTGTAATTTCTTTTATTATTCTGACCCCTGCCTGCTCATTGTGTGTACTCTTTACTGGGCACCATATTGTGATTGGTTTAATAAGATGGAACCGTATGATGGTGCAAATTGTTAATGAAACATATCCTAAGTCAACCAATGTTGGTTACTGTTGAGCATTAATATCTGCATCATCTTATCTTGCTAACATCAATGTAACAAAGCAGGTGGCACGCTCCATTCTTCCTCTCTAAATACTCTCGATTATGTTTGTTGCGTATCGGTTTGTTCGTTTGTTTTTTCTGACATCCTGTTCCCTTTTAATGTCCTGACCTTGCCCCCAAACCATTTGTCTTCGTGCACTTGCCGCTTATCGAAACCACTTTCCATCCGGTACTTCCGCTATCGTTGTGTTTTTGTCATGTTTTCGCAGGGAATTTCCCTTTTCTTAGTGGTTGCATAGTGTTGTGATGCGAGACATTAAGCTATCTGCAGAATTCTGACAGAAACTTTCATCAATGCTTTTTCAACAAACAAAAAAAGCAAATTGTCTCATGTTTACTGTATTAATCTTAGCTCATAGTATAAATTGTTTTTCTCCCCCCTGCACTGCATGAAGTACTGCTTGTGATGCGCATTTAATACCAAATGCCTTGGCATTTTGATTTGCTAATCTAAAGTTGTGTTTGTTGTTTAATATTGTGCCTTACTAATTCATTGCGCCAAAGCTGTTGATAAAAGTTAACTTGCACGATTCCTTGATTTAGTTTGCATGATTGAGTGAATGATATTCAAAACTACACCCCCCCCCCACCCCCACTCTTGCCAGTACTATAAACCAACCATAGCTGAGACTGATACTAGTTTTAGAACCATAGCCTTGAACCCATATACATGGACCATGGAAATCAAACACCTAACCATCTCATACCAAGTAGATATTTGAATTGATCATTCCTATCAGATTACAATGCAAATCAACACATCCATCTGTGGGTAGGCATTCCACTTTATTATAGTCACATTTCTGGTCAATACATTCATTATACATCCTCATTAGGGATTTCTAAATCTGTTATGGTGTATCCATTTTAACACATTTTTGTCATTTTCCAACAAATTAGCCCACTTGACCAATGTCCTTTGATCAAGGATGTTCATTCTACTTGTGAAACTATTCTATTAGGTTATCTGATGGTATCATATTCCTCCAGGCAATCAAGTAGCAGGTGTTCTTGCGTATCGATACCACATTTTTTTGTTAAGGAACTGGTTACTTTCTTAGATGAAGTATTCAAAACCAGAAGTAGCCAGATCATTATGGAACGTTCTTCCTGTATTATTGAAAACATTATTGAAAATAATATTTTGATATGAGTTAAGATTGGAGGGTATGAACTTTATCAGACTGAGACGGCCTTCAAAATAATTGTCAGACTTCCTAAACTAAATCTACAATTACCCCGATGAGGAATTATACCTTGAAGTAACCATTAGCTACCATAAGAACTTGTATAGTACATATCAACTCACCTTTTTATATTTAAAGTAACCATTTTATTGTTCTCTAACTCCCAATTTCAGGTGCTTACTTACCCGAGCATCAGTCCAGTCAATATCAGCCCCACAATTGGTATTCTCACTTCCCCAGTCGCCACCCCACGGAGTACCCCCCGGTCAACACCAATACCACGATGGACGACACCATTAATTTCGTTAGATGAAAGCTCAGACTACACCATGATGGCAGGTTAGTTTAGGATGAAAAACAAACACACCAGTTGTGTCTAGTTTTACCATTATTGTCATAAGGCGACAAGAAAAATCCTGTTTTACGGGCCCAATCAACTCCCCCCCCCCCCCAAAAAAAAATGGTATCATTTGTGCTTTTTTATTTTTTTCAGGGTGGGCCATCCACATTTTAAGAGCAAAAAAAATAGTTTGTAGGTTAGCTACTTATAGCTGCCAGTAGCTGCCAGTTATCATGGATTTACAAGTTATTTTTTCTATTTTTGCTAGGCAACATCTCTTTACTTTTCCAATTTCTTTTTTCTGAGTAAAATCTTAAATTGATATTCTTAAACATTACCACTACCTATTTTCTTTTGTGTCATTGCCTTGTGTCTGTTTTTTGTGGATCTTGTCAATAACTTCTTGCATAGATAACCTGTACTCAATTAAATAAGTAACTTAATTTCTGTAAATGGATTGTCATGTGTGCAACATGAATAATTAATAAATAAACTTATACATTTGATTTTATTTCATAATTTTACACAATTTATGAAACGTTTACTAACATGTCTTCTGGATCTTATAACATGAAGTATTTTAAGTTCCAAATTTAGCATAACTGTTCTCTTCCATTTGTGTTATTTGCAACAATTCTTTACTTTTCACTTTGATATGTGATTAACCCAGTGGTCAATACAGGCTCTATAGTTAATTAAATATTAGCTGCTTTATTTTCAGTACAATTGATTGAGATAATGTTATAAAATGTTTCGGAAATCCGCACAATCTAATCCATATTGAAGATGGGATTTTTTAAATGAATAAGAAAACTACCTAGGCATTACCCCAGTGGCTGTCATGTTTCCATTTTACTCTAAGGCTATATTAAAAATCTTTTGTCTCGGAGCTCTCGTGCGCTTTAGTTATTTGGTGCGCGTTAGGAAAAGAAGGGGAAAAAAATCCCTAAGTTTCACAGATTTTTCAGATTTTCATTGATCACATCATTTTAAATAAAAGGACACTTTTACAAGGATTTCAATATTTTATATTTATAATTTTTTTTTAAAAAACAACGCAATCCGCATAAGGTTTTGAAAAATTGAAGAGCTTTGAGACAAAAGATTTTTTTTAATATAGCCTTACAGAACCAAATGTAATATGCTAAGCTCATGATGCCTGTATTCTTTCTAACTTCTTATTTTGTTGATGTTATATTGTAGGCATGATTCCCGGAGCAGTTAATGAAGAGGCATTATTAAGCCATGATGGTAAGTTTTTTAAAGTATGAAATGGATTTGTTTGTGCCATTCTTGTTTAACTACATTATTAGGTCAAATATGGCCTGTGTCACTAAACTTCCCATTGCCGATATTGAAGCCTCTGGTGTGATAGCGCCCTCATTTTGTGAGATACATCGCGCATACTCACACCATAGGAGGGGAGGCTTTATTTTTGCGATTCAAATTTCCTCTCCCATTATTATTATACTCCTGGTCAAACCTGTCAAATGATTATCCCTCATTACGATTTCCAGATATGACTAAATTTTAACTTTACGGGACAGTGAAAGTCATCCCTACTGAAAGAGCCGAATAAACACATAACAAGCTGCGCCACTGAATGTCCCAACTCAAAAAGAGTTAGGACATTCCCCGGCTTGGGACTCGAACCCACGATCTTCCGTTTACTAGAACAGGTGCCAAACCATTCAGCCACCGGTATAGATTTATCGTGTCTGCAATCCATCCATGTCTAAGAGAATAACAAATGGCATATTGAACATTTTTCAACATCATAACACCAAACAATATCATTAACCAGCTCTTTCCTCTTTGTTCCTTTATACCCATCACAGAGAGATTTTTACCCGTCAGTATGAGTGCCGAGCCAATGGAAACGGGAGGAAGTAGTCTACCAACTACCCCAACCAAATAGAGGGCAGTATTGTTAATGCAGAACTTCTTAATAGAGGGCAATATTCAGCAAACATGGTGATTAAATTGAATTTGTAACAGCTCTCTGAAACTGTATTGCTGTATGGTCTTCTTATAGAGGACAGGAATTGTGTATGACGAACACCAGTATTGGGTTACTCGAACATAAAGCCTGCCCTCTTGTGACGATATCAAACATGTCTGTTGAAGGGCTATTGCTTCACAGTTTGACAACTGAAAACAAAGGAGATTGTGATTGCGGCAGGCAGACTGTACATAGCTATATTTTTGAAAGAAAGATACAAATAGCGCCCTCTATTCTGTTGGAGTAACAGCAATCTGTTTTTGTCAATTGCACAATGGGATTGTAATGTAATATACGGAGAGACCATTGTTGTCTTGTATTGTATGTTTTGAGGGTGTATTTTTATATGTCAGGACTGGCTGAAACCAAAGGAATAGAATGTGTAAATAATGTTTTGTATTTTAAAAGAGTGAGTGAGAGTAAGCGAGAAAGAAACACTTATTTTCTATGATGCAACAACTGTATTGAGTGAGAACAAAATGCAATATATATGATAAGGAATTCACAGATTAGTCTGGGGTTTCACAACCAGGACTCCTTCTGTCTTTTTATAGAAAACCTCTTTAAGTACAAACAGATTTTGGAAATTGTCCATGCCTTTACTGGTATGATTAAGTGAGTATTATGAAATGCTTAATGATTATTACCAGCATGCCCCTTCACAGCATTTACCAAGAAAAGAGTGGCACATAGATATTAATTTTCATTATGCCTGAAATAATTGACTTATATAAAAGAACACAGTGGAACTTTGGTAACACAAATTTTAGTTTGAGTTATCAGGAATTTGTGTTAACAGGTAATATTTAAATGTAAGCCTGTAGCCTGTGACTTGTTATATATAGGAATTTGGTGTGAACAGAGGTTCCACTGTAGTGTGAACAATTTCCAATGTTAGCTACATAACAGAGGTATGCCTTTAAAAAGACTGGTTGGAACCCCAGAATGCACTACAGTGATTTCTCATAATGCTCTGGTGTGTTCCCAGAGATTACCTTTTTGTGTGTTGTTCCCAAGGTTTGACTCCTGGAATAACTCACATGGCAATCTGCAGTATTCTCAACTTCTGTGGCACAGTTCATATACATCCGACATTTGTTACTTGATTTAGTGTAAATAATAACAAGGCATGAGATGCACAATTGTTAAAAAAAGGAACTTTGTATACCCAGAAGTCGATGTTACTGTAGTTTTGCAAGTCGCCTAGGTGACGATAATATAGATACAATGCTCTCTCTTTTATTGGTGGATTGAATATGGTTGCTATAGTAACTCCATTTTCGGAGAATAATGTCAAATTTTATATTATTTATCAATGCATGTTTTTAACATATTACTGTATTTATATAAATTTCCTAATTATTTTAATCGTATTGTCTTTTATGATGACCCTTTATCTATATTTGTCAACAAAATTATATGAATTATATTTTTGAGAAAAGTTTTGCAAAGCAATTTTAAAGAAATGCTATATGTTAGACCATGTTATGTCCTTATTTGCTAAATTCTAGCACCCTTAAATCTACAAAGCGTTTACTGTCCACAAATGGAATAATGTTATCCTAGTGTTCACAAAATCATTTCTGACCCTGAATTAGTATTTTTTCTGGAAAAGTAGTTGTGATGTACTAAAATACAACACAAATATCTAATGAGAACATTTAAAAGAGATTTGCTTTTGCCTATTGAACCGTTATATTTCAGGACTAATCAATTTGATCGTCGCCATAATTATAGCGACATCAAGTATGTACATCCTATGCTTGGCAACTGTTGAGGCTGTATATTGTAAGATAATGAGGTGTGCCATTAATGACCCATCAATTGATTACATTAACTCATCATAGTTAAGATAAATTGTCTTGGCACCATTAAATAACAGCAATGGGCAAATTATAATTCAAGGATGTCTGTTTTAAATAACAGTGGAACCAACCCAACTTCTTTCTACTGCCATCTCAACAGTTATCAGCGCAATATGTCTCCATTTGTATTAGCTGCCCTTTGCCACCTTCGCATTTACTAAAGAATCAAGTATAGTTTATATACCAACATTTATTATCAGGCAGCTATTAAAGACTTCGCAAAATTACAAGAAAATAATGGGTTGTTATTATTAAATAGGCTACCCTAGCAATAATTAAATCACTACTCTTAGCGAAGGTTTTTAAAAAGATAACATGCTTTGTGATTCAATTTATTCCCTGAATAAGTTCACTTATCTTTCCTCAAGCTCTATGAGCATTGTGGGCTCCTTATAAGCAACTTTGACGAAAACTGTGACCATGTTTGTCAATCGATCATAAAATTTGGTCTAACAGTGTCAGTTGTTAATGTTAATTTGGTAACATTTTGTTCCAGTAATAAATAAAACGTCCTGAAATGTCAGTAAAAGGGGTCAGTAAATTATTTGAGAGATTTCAAATTCAAGTTTGCTAGTGTTTACCAAGTAGAAAACCCTATTTATCATATAATGCATCTTAGTTAACCCTCTATTTGCCAATCAAGTCATTATGGTAGTGTTGGGCAATATTAGTAAGCATCATGGTCAATTTGAATACCCTCGATGAATTGATATTGCCCAGCACTATGTTAGAAATATAAATACACATGGATGTTTTCCTACTGTGATGTCAAGCATAAATAATATGCACAGCTTGAATGGTTGGATTGATATATTGCTTGAAGGATGACATAATTGACAACAGTGGGAAAATGAGCCTTTTTGTAAAAGATCAATAAGCATTTAGTATGGTGCTACACTTGTAATATTGCAATGTGATTCAAGCATGCGTCCTAGTATTCCTTTCTTTAGATTTATTTAGGAACAGTTGCGAGATGAAATTATCAATTAAATATCAGACCTATCCATATTTACATTATAATAATGCCAACCAGTAGGGCAACCACTGAAGAACTCTGTAACATTTATTTGACAATATGAACCTGCTGATGTATATAAGTTGTTGCTATAACTATATATTACACAGGCTATGTTCCATAACTATATACAGTATTACACAGGCTGTTTGTTTTTCAAACAAGTGATGTTTGACCTGATGTGTTGTAATGTATCCAAATAATAATGCGTAAAGTATCCCAATGAGGTAAAAAATAGCCCAATATGTGGTAAAAATAGCCCAATATGTGGTAAAATTAGCCCAATATAATGGACAAGTAGCCCAATTATTTTAACTTTTGGTTTCTCTGGCAAATGTAGTGACAAAATCAGGCCTACTTTTTAGTCTTCCAAATAGCCCTATCAGGCTATCAAGTACTGGGTTCAACATCAAATGGAGTTCTCGTGTATGCATAAGGTTTAATATACAAATAATTGTAGGTTAATAGTTGGAGGCTTTGATATTCCCAGCTTGATAATACGATATAAGGACAACCAACATTGGAGGGGAGGGGCAGTAAGAAATTAGTTATGTTGAGTTTGGTGGGGTGAATTTAGAAAAGTGAATTGCAAAATTGTTCCAAATTCCACACTCAGTTATCCAATGTCTCAAAGCCTACCACTGTAATGTATGTTCTATTATGTTGGGAAATCTTGATATTATGCCTTGATTGCCGACATAACTGCCTTGATACGGTTGAACAACTTCCGGTTCATTTGCTAAATGTTGTGGGGTCGGGTAAAAATATTGCAATTAAAAAAAAATAATGCAGTCTCATGTTTATGATTGAAATCTATAATAGAGAATATTTATTTCCAAGATAGTGGTTTAGTTAACAATTTAGGAAAACGAAATATAATCGCATGTTCCAGTATGATCCATTCTACAATAAGGAAATGAACTGGAAGAAGATCAATACATTATCTGTGTATACTGAGTTCATCTAATTCTGTGCAGTAACATCAGAGTGTATTCTAGTGATTGACGCAGCATTTACAATTTGTCTTTATTTGCATGGCTACTTATGCCCAGGGCAATCATGTGTGCGATAATGAGATGTGATCATTGGAACACTCTCTGATGTTACTGCACAGAGCTAGATGGATGAAGTATAGTATAGGTCTATCTGCGTAGTAATAGAGAGCCAAGAGTCTTATTATTGACAGCTGAACCTTGTAACAGCCACCCTGTATAAAAAATGATTCATCTTTATTAATAAAACAAAATAAAACAAAAGAACGTAAATCTTGTACATAAATTGGATGTCAACATCGAACAGTTCAAGGATGGTGGTACGTACAAATTGAAGATGCATAAAATGGTACTTTTTTGATAGTTGATTTTTACTAAGAAGAGTTGTATAAATGGCTATGATCGCATTTCTTGCGAATCAGAAGAGTTGTATAAATGGCTATGATCGCATTTCTTGCGAATTATCCTGTTGAAAGTCCCTGGACTGACTGTAACTCTAGGTACTAGTCTTTGTTTATTAAGGCCTTTAAAAACTTGTTTGTTTGTCAAAATCTATTTTTTGAAAATGTAAAAATATTTTTATTTTAAAAATGATTTTGCTAGCAATATCTAAAATTGTATTCACTTATTGAGGGTTGTTATGTTAAATAGGATTAATGGCATATTGAGTTTAGTTTATCAGTCAAAGTTGATGATTATGAAAATAAATAAACATCTCAAATGATGCTAAAAGGATGTGCTTGATCCCCTTTTACCCTCATCAAATAAAATGGTTATGAAAAGTAATAATTGTTAAAAGTTAAAATGGCAATAACACTGATTAACAAACAACTTTTTTTGGCCTTCGTGAAAGTCTTCCAACTTAGTGAGTACTGAAGGCACTCTTAGTAATAGCTGCCATATATTATTTGTAAATATTATTTAAAGTATCCAACATATAAAAGCGTCAAGAATAAGACCTAGCAGCTATAACAGCTAATAGTGCTTTCTGTACTCAACACCTTTTATTACGCATTGTAATTTGAATGAATAAATTATCGAGAGAAACATTTATATTATAATTGTAGACAGCACAAAAAGTGCATAGCAAAAATGGTACCAAGTACCAAACACCAAAAAGGTGTTTTTTTGTTTGTAAAATATATTTTTGATGGCTGTAAAAAGATAGCTTAACTTTTGTTTTGTTTTTGTGAGTACTTGTAGCTATAGGCAGCCTCAGGGCCTAATTTGGCAGGGTACGTTTGTGAATTGTGACAAAAGTTGTGTCAAAAAAAGAATGAAAGGCATTTGGAATTGCATGGTATATTTCACAAAGTATGCAAGGCAGGGTGATCGATACTCATTTACATTACTAAACTTTGCTTACAATGTTCATGTTATTCCTGCCGAAACTTTGTGAACTGGACAACTGTTTGTCATAGAGGGATTCAAGAATGACAAATGTAGAAACAAAAATACTAATCCTCTTCCCTATCTGAACAATATTACTTGTTACAGTTTGTTTCAAAATTGCCTTGCAATGTGGATCTGTATAAGCTATGTTGACAAGATATTGTGGTGTTTGAAAATGTGAGTAATTGTACAGAGAATATTGTGTATATATAACAGTGTTGAACGAAGATGAGAGTTTTTTTACGGTATTTATGGTGTCCTTGTAACAATTTATAATAATGTTTGTAAACTTATGAAAAATTATGAGCCGTTTTGCTTACTATTGTATTGATATGAATGATGATAAACCATGTTTTTGAAATGGTTATAGAGTTTATATATTATAGATATATTATATGAACTTTTATGACTTAAGTAAGGTCATAATGTCCTGGTGTGCCTGGAGTTGTTAATGGTTATGAAATGTTGTACCATATGTTGAGGCCTAATGTTTTCTTATGTTGATTATCACAATGAAACTAACACTAATTAAAGTATAGAAAGAAGGGTTGACTGCTGCAGGCCAATGCTGTGGTCTATGACACCTAAATAGTTACTCTTAACATGCCAGCACCCATTCATTCATGCACACACCATAAAATAAATGAGTGTTTGTGCTGCAGTTACGTTTCTTGCCAAATCTTTAGGTGTGTATTTTGAAGATGATGTTCAGCGTTCAGGTTGAGCAATTATCAGGTTTTCAGAGGAGACACTATTTAGATGTCATGGAAACAACAGCATTACACTGGGTGAGAAGTTGACAAGCCTATTTCTCTATTTGAATTTTAAGGCTTATATTCTCATATCCCAGGATGACATTTCAGTGGTATCCAGTTTCTCAGTATGGGATCACTGAATCAATGCCTTCTGGAATTGAGGCTACTTCAGACATACGGGAAATATAAGGGAAGATCATATTCAAGGTATTTCTGTTCAGCATATATCATTTGCAAAGCATTGTGGGTATATTTATAAATACTGTTTTAACGCAGCAACTGATTAACATTTTCTGATTGAAAAAGGTTCCTTTAGAAAACTGATGATCAGTCAAAAGAAATCTTTGCAAATGAAATGGATTGAACATACTACCTTATATGGGCATGGGTTATCAATGGGTGGGTGGATACAATAGTTTACCATGGTTACATGTGTATGTTTTACAATTATATATTCTGTTGATACAGTATTCAATGGTAGTGATGTTCTATTATCTGATACGTGCATGCATTTATAGTGATTTAAGCGATACACCTTTTTAGTTCATGGTGGACATAAATTGAAATAGGAAAATTTGATATTTAAGTTTGTTAATGGGTCAATCTTTGTTCTACAGAGGGTGGAGCAATTCAACATGATTAATGGTTCATTTCTCATTAATCCTATTAAGATCAAGCGTGACCCTGATGCCAGTCTTTATATGGTTCCACTGTACTGTCCCAAGTTCCAGAGTCTAAATTAAAAGGGAATTTGTTATACATATCAGTAAAATTCAGTTATGCTCTTAAGCAGAAGTAATTTCTGAATAACCCCAATATGCTCACATATCCAGTAGCTCCCCACTTTCCCCCATGAGATTCATTTAGTTTCACAAGCCCCTGTGTTTGAAGATCTTAGCCAAGTTCCTTGCCAAAAATGTTGGGTACTTTCCCTTGGCTCCTGGCAGCTTAATTAAGCTTAACATCCCGTTGTCCTTAATTTGTTTTATTGAATCCTAAGCAAACAAAAAAGGGGAATTGTTTATTCATTATTTTGATACTGGTATAACCGAGCCATTTACCTATAGTTTATTATATTTCTTAAATACAACGTAGTTACATAGAAGCATCAACTTCAGAAGGTACTTTAATGATTTCTATTTGGCAGTTTGACATGTTTTTAGATGACTTTGGTTTATACTTACTATATATTCAAGAGTTTTCTTATTTTCATATAGGCCTAAACATTGCCATCGATGGCTTTTAAAAAAAAATCATTTCGTCCACAATGCAAAAAGACTAAAGTTTTGTTTTGTTTTTGAATAAACCTAAAACTATATGAGTTAATCTCCAATATGGCTTTCTGCAGTATTTTGCCATGATTTACTTATAAGTATTAACTCTGTGAATGAAAAAGGTGTATCGCACCCATACATATACTAGTTCTAGCATAACTCAATATATCCGTATTACTTTACTTGTATATAGTCGCCTAATTATATATCCAGGCGTTCTTATCCGTATACACAAAAACATGATAAAACACGGCACATCAACCTCCATTATCTTACAAAAACTCCGAAGAAACAAATAAATCAAATAATGTAATCAAAATATACCTTTCTTTACTAGATTAAGGATAAAGAAATATATTGAAAGACATTTTCAAGAATGTGTTTTTCTTTCTGCTTGCCCCGATGCACAAGTTATGAATTTGTGTTTTTTTAATAAAAGTATGTGTGTGATTTTGGGAAGGGAATTGGGAAATAAGTGGAGGGAAGGGGTCAATTGGACTTTTGAAAACTCCAAAGCAATTGTTCATCCCGGTGTTAATCGCCTCATGACTTGCTATACTTAACAAGTTGCTGATTGGATGACTTTGGGGAGCACCCTTTCTCAAATGACTCAAAAGCGCTATAAAACATTATTGATGATATCAGTATGGATTGTATTGACCTATGACCTGCAGAGGAGTTAACTTTTGTCTAATCATAGGAACCAATCAGCATACAAGTTTACTTGATATGCATGCTGATTGGTTCCACTATTGACCAATCGGCATACTGATATGTTCATTTGACCAATCAACATACTAGTTAATTAATGGCTGTCGAAATATGAGAAAATACATCATAGCCTTAAGTTGTGGTGGAATTGAACAGATAGCAGTGTATTTGTCATTGGTAGTTTGTAAATCAGATGGTTGCCTTTCTAGAAAGAAATGTACTTGTTTGGGAATCACATATGCAGCAATACTCAAGTTCCAAACCAACCTGCGTTTAGAATCAATCTGCATTTCATATAAACTGTGACCAGTCTCAAGCGACTCTTGTCATTTTGTGGCAAATCATTTTACAAACTGATAATGTTGTTGACTTGATTTGTCAGGCAACTATCTGGTTTATAAACTTCACTTGCAAATATCAAGTGTTTATAATCCCCAGTATTGCAACAAAATGGACTGGCCTTAAGTATCTAACTATGCACACGATGGTGGACCAAAGACATGGAGGCATATTTGGAAAATAGTATTTTTTTCTGTAAAATATTTTAAAATGATAGAAAAGTGTCTGGAATGGGCAGAACAAAATATAGGTGTAAATGTGCAGCAGATTACATGTATCGCAAGCGCTTGACCAGTGCAGAAAAAAAATAAAAATTAATCCCTAAAATCTTTATTTGTTGTAAGTGTTTTTGTTTTAAATTGTGCAATTAATTTAGGAAGCCAGTGATACGGACATAAAGTAAAATAATACAAAAGATGATTATTCGAATTTTTCAATATATTTTAGAGGTTTATGATTTTATTTTGTATATTAAAATAGTTAAAATTTATTTTCTTGTATGTAAGATGAACATTTTTAGAATGATATTTTGCTTTTCTTCGAATGGAAGATCCCCTTGATTATCATAGTTATTTATTGGATTGATCTGTGTATATTGATGGGACTCGATAAGTGTTGATTGTATTGTAAAGCGAAATGATTGTACAGAAATCTAGTAGATTTATTTTGATTGGTTTATATTCGGGTGGAGTTTATAATACACTTGTTGTGATTGGTTAACAGTCAGATCAATGTTATTATGCGATTGATGTGATTGGTTAAAAATCGGATCAATTTTATTATATGATTGATGTGATTGGTTATCAGTCGGATCAATTGTATTATACGATTGATGTGATTAGTTAACAGTCAGATAAATTTTATTATACGATTGATGTGATTGGTTAACAGTCAAATCAATTTTATTACAAGATTAATGTGATTGCTTAACAATCAGATCTAATTCTACAAGTTCTACTGGATTTAGGTGACTCTTTTTTTGCTAATATGAGAAGGGTATTGAGAATGGATATTTGTTTGATTATTGTGGTATTACTGTAATCTAGTGTTTGATAGGATACATAATTGAATAGCACTGAATTATGGCTATGACTGATGAATCAAAGATATTCTAATTAGGGGATACTTATGCGTGGCAAGTATTTTGAAGCTCTGTGTTTCGGATTACATATTAGAAGTATTTAATACTTTCCCTTTGGCATATCCTTTATATACACATGGAAAAAAGTATCGCACAACTTTTTTTTCTTTGAAAAGTGCAAATGTGGCCTCGAATTTTGCCACCATGGTGTGATATTAAGGATCATTTGTTTGCGTAAGCTGTCCAACAAAATGTTGTGCAATAAAAGGGCCACATTTGAGTTTGTGACGTAATCGATGTAATGTTTTTTCAAGGCCAAGGGGAAAATGCATGTTTTTGTCCAAAAACATGCATGAAAAAAGTTTGGGTATAACGCGATATTGAGAGGCCCGATGATTAATCTCTAAAGTTGTAATCTTTGGTAACACAATTAAGTATTCCAAGGTCAAAGGTCATCTGGGGTCCAATTAAACAAAAAAACTCCCTTTTTCATACGCCCAACGGTTATGGGGTCTAAGGTCTAAATAGGTCAAATTTTAAAGAAGTTCAAATGACAAAAGCAATATTGCGAAGGTGTTGACCTAGGTCAAATAAACAAAAACAAAATCAACGGTGACTAATATAATGACTATTTTAAGTTTTTAAAGTCTATTCAATATCGCGTTATACCCAAACTTGTTTCATGAATGTTTCTGGACAAAATCATGCATTTTCCCCTTGGCCTTGAAAAAACATTACATCGATTACGTCACAAACTCAAATGTGGCCCTTTTATTGCACAACATTTTGTTGGACAGCTTACGCAAACAAATGATCCTTAATATCACACCATGGTGGCAAAATTCGAGGCCACATTTGCACTTTTCAAAGAAAAAAAAGTGGTGCGATACTTTTTTCCATGTGTATAGTATGTTAGTTTGTGTCACAACAGCCACAACCAGGGACATTCTGTTGTCGCAATACTACCAATTACCATATTAAGCACTTTGCAAACATACCATACATACTGACAGGCGCTCTTGAAACACTTATAGTATCAGTTATTTACGATATTTGAATAGAGATTGTCATCCCCCTACTAGAATATCTTAAGATGAGAACCAAATGGTACAATTATACATACTGTTAGGTAAATCACACTGAATAGGGCATTGTATTACTTTAAGACAAATGCATGTAGAAAGCTATGATGATTGATCAAACAAACTTAGTGAGATTTTCCAAAATAAGATAATTTTCTGAATTATTCAATTTGCAGTGTTAATAAAACCCAATGTTATCTTGAAAAGTATGTAGTACTGCTTTTAAGAGATTTCAGGAAGTAACCATATTTCTGGCATGAGTGTATTGCAAAATGTATGCGCCAAGTTCTCCTCAATGTAGCATGTACACTGAGCCAAAAAAAGAAACTTATAAAAAAAAAGAAACTTATAAAATTTTAACAGATCACCAAATAAAATTCTGTGCATGAAAATGTACCAAATTTGGATACAATATGTATTACTGCAATGTATTGCTTGAAATGGCAGTCAATAACCAATTGTTTGCTTCAATGACACAAGAGAAATGTGCACTGACCCTATGGTGATCTGTTAAAATTTTATAAGTTTCTTTTTTGGCTCAGTGTACAACCGTATCAGTTTAAATACATTCAAGCCACATCTTCCTAGAATTAAAATAACCCTCTGCAGTTTTACCATACAGTTATGTTCATATGACAGGGTGGTACAGTGCCGCTGTTGGACATAACTGTATATTGAGTTGCAAATCAGAAGATGCATACTGCTGTCTAGCGAGTGTGGAGGAGAGGCAACTATGTAGCATACATATCATTTTCTTATTCATAAATCAATATTGCAATCCATAATCAATCAATCGGTTGAAGAGTTCCTTTACAAACAGATTATCACCTTCTGTCAAATGAAGTGAACATGTCATGCTGCTCTCAAATTTGCTAAAGCGCATGAATTAGTGTTATCTATGAAGTTTATTGCTGAGCTTGCCAACAAATGTTTGAACATTGAAATAACATAAATAGCAGCATGTTTTATTGTTTAGTTCAATTTTGAGAGATGATACTATTTGGTTTTGTAAATGAACTCTTCAGTTTGAACCATATGCTACAATATGGAATAATAAATTTAACTCATAATTGAAACTATCCAAATAGCAGCATGCTAAAGCGCACATTTGATAGGACTACATGCAGTTTATAATAGCTTTTCAAGCCTAATAACCGTTGCAGTTTCTTGTACCATTAGTTTCGCAACCGTTTGAACTCGAGTAAAATGACTTTTTCTGGAGTCCGGGAGTATACCATTATTTATTCTCTAGATAAATGCCTCATCTACATATTTAGAAAACAATATACAAGCTATCCATTAATGCAGTATTTAAGTTGTGTTTTCTTCTATAAAGTTGTCTAGATAGATTTATAGATGTAACTTGCTAAACATTATGGTAAACATGCAGGCCTACAGCCTTCATACGTTATGTACAGTTTTTACAGCAGATTAAATATATTGATGAATAAATGCCCCTTTGCTAAGTGGCCTTGCCGATTAGACTGATGAGTTATTAGTGATGCTTTGTTATTGTTTGAGTAATCCGCTTTGGTACCGTTACTTGTGAGCTTTATGTAAACGCCTAAAAAAGTTCAGATTTTGCTTTTCAATGTCCTATTTCGGATATTTCATGATGTATCTTCACCTGAAACCTGATGCATTTCTTTTTCATCACAGATGTTTAAGGGAGTAATTCTGTTATACCCTTCACAGAGGTATTCATCGTGCATGATTTTTAAGAACGACGCATACTACCGATGTTGGTGTGTAGGGTATAACAGAATTATGCCGTTTAATTTCGTTTTGTGACATGGTCACAGTGCACTTTTCAGCAGTCATTTTATCACAGCCTACAGAATGCTGTGTCCAAGATGACCCTATCCTTGGCATTTATGACCTCACAAAGTTGTCTCTGTACAATGCACTGCTGTAATGTATACGGGTACGGACATTGCAACATTTCCAATGATTGGTCTGATAATAAATGCAGTGGCTTTAGTCATGCTTGGGTGCACTCTCACCTGATAGGTAGCTGAGCTCTAGGTGTAGCTATCATATCAGTGACAGTTTCAATCTTTTATCTACATCATAAACTTAACTTGGTATGTATAGTCGCATTGGGAAACCAGGGACATTTTATAAGACTTGATAATTTAGTTCTACTTCTACGATTAGACTTTTTGAAGTTTCTTATTAACAATTAAGGCATCAGTTAGTAATTGCTACCTTCAAGTGCTATATGCAGAGGGAGTATGTGTACTAAATGTTACCATACTGTATTTATAGTTATGATAACTTTTCATTTATCCAAATTAGAGGAAGTTTAAAACTGGCCTTTAAAGGCATATTATGCGATCTTTCCCATAGGACGCACTCTATCCTTGATTTCATTTTGAAAGCAGATTTTCTTGCAGTTTTACATTTCTGATCATAAATCATAAATGTTTGAGTTCCAGAGCGATACGATTCCAAATTACTTCAAAATCATGGTTTAAAGAGGTTTCTAAATTCACCTTCAAGCTGAGAACATGTATAGTTTATCTTGGGTTATTATTTGTACCTTCAAGCCAAGGTTTCATCTTGGGATGAGTGTGATTAAACTTCAGCATACATGTAAAATCTACTTTCCGCTTCTTTATTCTTATTTCTTAAATCTGCAAGAAAATCTGCTTTCAAAAAAAGAAAAAAGGATAGAGGGCGTCCCATGGAAAAGATCGCATACTATGCCTTTAATTGATATTAATTAAATCAACTGTTAACTACCCCATCTGAGCGATGATTGTCTTTTTTAAAGACTCTTCTTATATGATTATAATTGCAGTCACTTGGTTCAGTGCTCAGCCACTTGCTTGAGAAAGAGAGATCTCAATGTAACAACATCACCACTATTTTGTGCTCAAAAGAACAACTGCTGTTTGTTCAATGAATGAAGCCTAACATAACTTCAGAGATTTGAAAGAGCAGTTCTTTTGAAAGAGCAGTTCTTTTGAACACAAAATAGTTGTGATTTTATTAAAAGATTCGGACCTCCCAACATTCTCAAACAAGTGGCTGCGCATTAAAGGAATTACTACAACTTGTGATACCATGAAATATCAACACATTGGCTTTCCATCGATGTGCAACGCAACATGTGTGCATGAAATATTTAGGCCTGAAAAGGCGATTGAACGAATATGCCTTTTTTGAGGTGATACTATTCCTTTTTGTCGTTGTCTTGTTTAACCCTCGCGTCCTGAGACGTTTTTGACTAAACACTGTAACTAAGGGGGTGTGGGTACTACCACCCCCTAAAAATCCAAACCGAGATGCAAAGTATGCTTTATTGGGTACCAGTATTATAGCTAGAGGTCTCCTCTTTCCATACATACCAAAACAAGTACAAACCGTCCCACGATGAACGTCACACTGACATCACTAAACATGGCACACATTAACCTCAAACCGTTGCCGTATTAGCCTGCAGGCGCAGGCCTAGTGAAATATAGGCCAAAATTGAAATTGTTGCCAAAATAGTTCAAAATTATCGGAATTTCGCCCGTTTTTTGCTTTATAGTATGATTCAGGACATAAACAGTTTTAAAGATATTTGTCAAAATAGCGATTTAAAAAAATTGGAAGGTGGCAACCCCCCGGGGCCCCCCGGCCTCGGACTTGACGGCTAATACCGGGTAAGGTGGGGCCCTCAATTTTGTTTCGTCAAAATGAGCGCAAGGGATAAGGGACCGTTCATTATTTATGGTGGAGGGCGGGTTGGGTAAAATATAGGGGGGGGGGGGGGGGTCATGTAACTTTCATATGTTGAAATAGGGGGGGTTATGTAACTTTTTATTCTTAAACAGGGGGGGTTGTGTAACTTTTTTAAACTAAGATGGTGGTGATTAGGGTGATTTTAGAGGCTATTTTGGAGTGTAAATGCCAATTTTTTGTGCGCTTCGCGCACATTTCCTTACAACCTTTCAACTTCAAAACATGTAGGCCACTTATGATGACACTACTTTCGTACAGCAAATCTTATTTGTGCACGCCCTGCTCGGACGATCTGTTGGAAAAACACCTATATAAACGTCAATGGTTGAAAACATTAAAGCCATAAAAAACATGTTAATATCCTAGGCCTATGTTCCAAAAAACAATTTGATTAAAAACGGTAATTTCTTGCATGCTTTTCACCTCGTCTCACGCTCAGCTCTGCACCAAAGCTCACAAGAATATTCATACGTTTTTGTCAGGATGTTCTAACTTTTTTTCGGGTTATAAAGACTCACAAAACACCCAAAATGTATAAATATATGACAAATGTTCCGCCTCGCTACGCTCGCAATGTAGTAAGTCATTAAATTATTGGCCGTTCAGAGACACAACCAACGAATCCATGGACAAAAGAAAAATACATCCCCTAAGTAGGCTATGTGACAAATTGATTTTGAGGGGGAGGGGGGGGGGGGGGGGGGGGGTTGTGTAAAAATCTATTGGTTAGTAGGGGGGTCATGTAATTTTCAGTTTCAGCTGTAGGGGGGTTAGGTAATTTTGACATACGAGTCTCGAATTTGTCCCAACCCCCCCTCCACCATAAATAATGAACGGTCCCTAAAGCGATCACCGAAAGAAACTTGTTATATGGGCGAACGAACCTCTATGGGTCTGTCGAACCAGGAAAGGTGACCTTAGTCCTGGTCGGACGGGCTTTTCCCCTTCAAAATCGGATCGTTTTGCCGTTTTTTGACAATGAAAATAAATAAAATTTGGTCTGTATTCATTATGGCCAGTATTTGTCGAAGCCATTTAAGGGTAGGGTCAAAAAATTCGCACGGTCACAAAATTTCGCACGGTCACAAAATTACGCAAGGTCACAAATTTCGCACGGTCACAAAATTTCGCGCGGTCACAAAATTTCGCAGTACAAAAAACACAACAGTCAACATTTGTTGACTGTTGTGCTTTTTGTACTGCGAAATTTTCTTTCTTTCTTTCCCTTTCTTTCCCCTTTTTTCTCCTTTTCCTTTTTCTTTTTCCTCCCTTTTTCCTTTCCCTTTCCCCCTTCTCAAGTTTCCTCTTTTCCCTTCCCCCCATTTTTCCTGGTAGGTTTGAATTTCCTGCTGAGCACCTTCAGGGGGCATCAGGGGGGCTCCCCCCCGGCTGTTACGCCACTGCTGATGGTGTAAGTTATGCCTTCATGTATACCATATACGCTTTGGACGGTCAATGTATCAATTGATGGTAAATAATATCGCCCCAGGGACCGTGTGGTATAGGCCTAAATACAAATCCGTATGATATCTTATGATTTAGGCTTATTCACAGAATTTGAAATATCTTTAGTCTATCCAGATGGGATGATGACACGTCATTATAGGTGGTCGTTTCTTTGTAGCCGGCTGGCCTAAATCTATTCGATGATTGAAAAAAGTCATGTATCATACCCAGTACCCCTCGTCTGCACAAAATCAGACAAATCAGACTGAGACAATTCAGACGACGCTGGACATAGGCGTATTCACGAGTATTCAGGTTAAAATATGCGAACGAGGTTACCTGATCAGGGCCGTCAGCAACTTTGGCCCAAGGGGGGTGCGTTTTCACGATTTTTTACCGGAAAGGGGGTGCGTTTTCACGATTTTTTTACCGGAAAGGGGGGTGCGTTTTCACGATTTTTTACCGGAAGTAGTACTAGTAGTATGACGTCAGAGTGTTAGTGCTGCAGCACGCTGACGATGCGAGCGCCTCTGGCGCGAAGCCAATAACGGTGGGGTCCAGGGCCCGCCTTAGGGCCCCTGGTGGGGGTCCAGGGGGCGAAGCCCCCGGAAGCTCTGCGCATTACAGCGAATTTAGGACACAATTTTCATGTATCTTGCCATCGTTGACCCCATTTTCCATTCATAAAACAACATGTTGCCCTAAAAAAAAGAGAAAAAAAGAAGAGATTTTCAAGGGGGGTGCGTCCGCACCCAACGCACCCCCCCCCCCCCCCCCCCCTTCTGACGGCCCTGCTGATCAAGTGAATGGGACGCCCGCTTAACAATAGCATTTACAATTGGGATGATTAGCCATCCCGAACAGTTTTGGATTGGAAAAATTTTCTTCTAACCTATGATGAATTTTATGGGGTCATATAATCAAAATCCATTGTTACATTGAAACCAACGGAAATTCAAAATTAACGGCCGTTCGTAGCCACCGTCGTCTGGAGACAAATATTCATCCGTCTTCCGCCCTCAATACATTTATGAGGAAAGATTATACTAGTAGTCATAACAAGAAGAGTCTTCAAAAAGACAAACAGCGCTAAGAAGGAATTTGAATGCAAGCGGACATACCATTGAGTGAATTGTATTTGATCAAAACGAGCACTCTAAATTCGTCATCGAAATCAAGTTTCAAGTTTTTAAATTTAATATAACAAAAAATCATATTCAAGTTGTACATTATTGTTATCTTCATTACATAAACAAACGCCCCTGAAAATGTTGGGTGTTTTCAGGTCCCAATTGAAATTTTGTATGTGATTAAACCAGGAAAGGTGAGATTTCACCTCTCCCGGATTAAATGTATAGGTGTTCCGATTGCTGGCCTGATTTTCAACGTGATATTTTCTATACAACATGAAGGGTCATCCTTAAAATAGTCATATTCCCAAGTTTGAGTTGCATAACTCCAATTGTTCTTATAGAAGCACAAGGTGACATGAATTGTCCACTAAGTACACACTGGCCGGGTGGTTAAAGGTGTATGTTCTGATCACCTTTTTTTTTGGCTATGATTTTTTTTTACATCAAGATATTTCGATATCAGAAGAATCCCCATATTTTTCTGCGACCACCATAGATATTGCGAAGAATAGTTCGATATCAAGGAAGTTACAGTACCAAAAGTAAGATAAAGGACAGTTTAATTTTTCAGATTTTGGTTTTCTTCTGCGGACTCGGGCAAATGATTGATTACTGGCGGTATGCTAATTCGCCGGTCGATGCACAGGTTGGATAAGTCGACCGGCCGCATAGGTGTAAATCTCGGGGAGGAGGGTATCCCCCCCCCCCACAATGGCCTGGCCTATGCAATTACAACCCCACCCCCCATATGTTATGCATGATAAAAATGTTAACCGTAATAGAAATGTCTAATTCAGAACAAATTAAGCTAAATTTTCAACAACAACAGGTGCGAGTTTAGCTTTAATTTGGAGACATTTCAGATCAATTTTAAGCTAATTTAGACAGCATCACTTTTTTTTGGGGGGGGGGGGGGGGGCAAATATTGTTTTTAGGGGGACATGAATAAAAGAAGATGCGCGGGAAGCGCGCACATTTTTGTGCCATTTTACGCTAACATTGTACAATTTGGTATGAAAATGCGCGATTGCGCGCAAAATTTAGCTGTTTTATACTTAAACTAGCTGTTTTATACTTAAACTAGCGAGACGCCCGTCCTTCGGACGGGCTCTCCCGCTAGGGAGAGATAGAACCAGATAGAACACCTACAAAATAAAACAACACATAAGTCTTGGAAAATGTATACCGAAACACATAGGAATAGACCAATATTTAAAACATTTTTTGTTTTAAATCAAAAGGTTTTGTTTTAATTAAAAAGTTTTCAAATTTCAATTAAAAAATTGAAAAAAACCCGGCCACCCACGCCCCGTGGCATATTTCAACTCCACGGCCTAAACCTTAACTATCTCCCGTACCCCACCCGTCACTCCCCGGACCTGCCCCCGCCCGCCCCCGCCCGCCCCCGCCCCGTGGCATATCCGTTACGCAATTTAGCATTTCTTCATTAACCCCCTGCCTCCCAAACCACATTTCTTCATTAGACCCCCCTCGCCCCCACCCGCCGCCCCAGCCGTCCCCGTCCCCGACCCGCCGCCGTTCCCGCCCCAGCCCGCCCTGCCCTCCCCGCCCGTCCCCGTCCCGTGGCCTATCTCAACCCAAGGCCTAAACCGTAACCAACTCCCGTGGCGAAGCGTATCTAATTTGGTAAGAATAATATGCGCTGAAAGCGCGCAAACAAATTGCCATCTTATGCTAAAATTGTCAAATTTTGTCTAAACTAAATTGAATAATTTGTTTGTAGAGGGGGCAAAGTATGGATATAGGGGAGCGGGGCAATTGCTTAACTAAAGAAACCATGAACAGACCAGTAGGCCTATAATATTAATCACAATTCAATTCAATTTGGGAGGTCATACATTTTCCGTATATAATAATTGGAGTATAATTATATATTTAATTTTAGTGTTATACATAATTTTACAAGATATTTACAAGCAGATAATTGTTTTAAAAAGACATTTTAAAGTAGCGTTCGCTATTTTCTGTTTTCCTATTGAAACTTTAAGACATACCTTTAAATGCTTCTATCCTATCATTACTTAGCCGCGTGACATCGACTGACATTTATGTTAAAAAGGACAATTCTATGTATTCGTCAGGTTCGTCACTTCTAACCGGCTATGTAGCAGCTATAGTCTAATACTACTTGAAAACGAGATAATAATACATCTTTACATCTAATAGAACGCTTATAAATTTTATTAATTAAGTATACCTGTTTACGACGGGAAAATATAGGCACTTGTTTTAAACGGAGGTATTCGGGAAAGTCGTGCCTAATATCAAAAGTTATACAGGGCGAGGCGTCGACCGTGATACCGAAGCCTCCAAACTATAAGCCTCCAAACGCAATGACTGATGAGGTAAGTGTGACATATACTGCTGTACGTCTGTCTGTAGTGTCGGTCTGTCTTCACGTTCGTCCGTCCGTCCGTCCGTGTGTCTGTCTGGGCCGGGTGGGTGTCTGTCTGTCTGTCGGTAGGTTGGTCTGTCTGTCTGTGGTCGATTGCATTTATATCAAAATAATGCTATCTTCTGAAGATAACGTTTTTCCTACAACATTGTTTTCTCGTGTAAATAGCATGAACACAACAAAGAATTTTGACTGTTCATGTATATTGTAATATAGCGAAACGGTCACAGAGAAATAGGCCTATTTGCGCAAAGCCTTTTCACAAGAATTATATTAATTTTACCCAGATTGTATATTACACATTTTAAAGTAAAGTTTACACAATTATTAAAGGTATATTATGTGATCCTTTCCAGGGGACGCCCTCAATCCTCGAAAAAAATTGGAAGCAGATTTTCTTGCAGATTTACATTTCTGATCATAAATCGTACATACATTCGAAGTTACAGGGCGATACGAAAATCATGGTTTTAGAGTGAAAATAAACTGTCAGGTTTATAACGGACAGTTTATTTTTAACCCTAAATTCACTCTAAAACCATGATTTTGAGGTAATTATAGGAATCGTATCGCTCTGTACCTTGGAATATATTTATGATTGACTAAATCATAAATATATTCCAAGTTACATAGGATTCAGAAATGTAAATCTGCAAGAAAACCTGCTTCCATTTTTCTTTCTTTCGAGGATTGAGGGCGTCCCCTGGATCGGCTACGGCGTCATGCTCAGATTTGCTTCAAAATTATACAGGATGTGTATATTGACAAGATAAACTCACACGCAAATTTTGAATTTTTTCCATCAAGCCGTTTTCAAATGGTGCAATTTTTTGTCTTCAAAAAACCCCATAGACTTACTGTGTGTTAGGTTTTTGGCACGTTGCCAAATTCCCAAAATTGCCTCTTTTCTCAAAACACACTCTATTTATAAATGATTTTTTCAACCCTTTGTATCCTTAGGATGAACTTGTTTTTTATATTATATTTTTGCCAAGATACCAATGCACAATATTTAGTGTAATTATTTCCACATTTACAATCATAACATGGATTGAATGGAGTGGGAATGTTAGTACTTAACAACAAAATTGTATTTTTTCTAGAAACACTAAATAGTCAAACTTTGTGAATATTTTCAAAGAGAAATTTAGCTCCTATTTCAACAAACAAGGTGTCATATGAAAGGTAATTCAATTTAGAAGATTCTCTCGCCAGCTTTTTCCATTAAAGTGTTTCTAGAATTTTTTGTGTCAATTTGAACTTTTGCCTTTAAAAAATCCCTAAAAAAATAATTTTCTCAAAAAGTAAACACTTTATTCACAAAAACTGGCGAGAGAATTTAGGTAATATGCTTATTAACCATCCCCCAAAGTGACAGACCCATAGCAGTTTCCTGCTTGGCTGAAAATATTCAAATGTCCAAAAAATTAGGGAATTTTCAAAAAATAAAGAAAAACATAAGAAATATTCAAATTACTCCGAAAGTTCTCAAATAGGTAGAGCAAAGACTTGTCTTTAATGTGGTCTCAAAATAAAAAGTATAGATATAATTCATTTGGCACAATAGTTGTTTTTCTGCAGTGGGGTAATAGCCGATATAGCTACCTTAAGGAGTTCTATATTTACCTACAGTCATGTAAACATATAGAACGGATTAATTCTGTAATGCCCTCACAGGTAACGTTAGTAAATGTTTAAATTATAAACCGTGGCGACAGGGGGCAATCACAAACCTTGCCCCAACCCCCATTCCCCAGTCAGCAATAAAATGTGACTTTTAATGTAAGAAAGCAATGATGACTACAATCATAATATTACTTGTTTATATATCTGCTATCTTCTGAAGATATCAATGATGACGACAATCATAATGTATACTTTGTTTACATATCTGCTATAATCTAAATATAGCAATGATGACGACAATCATAATGTATACTTTGTTTACATATCTGCTATAATCTAAATATAGCAATGATGACGACAATCATAATGTTACTAGCTTACACATCTGCCATCTGCTATCTTATACAGATAGCAATAATGACGACAATCATTAATGTTACTTGATTATTACTATTTGCTATTTTTTTTGAAGATGTAGCATTGATGACGATGATAATGTTACTTGTTTACGTATCTGCTATCTTCTGAAGATGATGACAACAATCACGATTGTTACTTGCTTATATATCTGCTATCTTCTGAAGATAGCAATAATGACGACAATCATAAATGTTACTTTTACATATTTGCTATCGTCTGAAGATATAGTATTGATGACGATGATCATAATGTTACTTACTTTAATATTATCTGCTATTTTCTGAAGATAGCATGGTGACGATAATCATGTTATTTGATCACATATCTGCTATCTTCTTGATTGATTGATTGATTGATTGATTGATTGATTGATTGATTGATTGATTGATTGATTGATTGATTGATTGATTGATTGATTGATTGATTGATTGATTGATTGATTGATTGATTGATTGATTGATTGATTGATTGATTGATTGATTGATTGATTGATTGATTGAAAAAGGAATGATGAATTATTGTTGGTAAGATGTTAACAATTAATTGTCAAATCCTGTTTAACTTCATCACCTAACGAGTACCCCATACATGTCCATTCATTTAATATTCCCTGAGTAAATACCTGGCGTTTACTCCTCAGATCCACTTTAAATTCGTCTCAGACGAGCTCTGACGCAGGTTGTGATGCAGTTATTTTGGTAACTGAATCAATACTTCAATGCATCACAAATGAACACGGCTCACTTTCACTAGGGACATTTATCGTTTGTATGTCGGTTAGACCGTCGCTTTGTAAATCTCTTGTTAAGTAATTGGAAATGGTTTATGAAGAATATTGTATTATGTAAATACATTAATAAGGTCATGTATGTACTGGTATATCTATTTGCATTAATCGCGGAATCTAAAATAAATAAATAAACAATCAGATTAAAAAAAATAGGCCTAAAAGAAAAGAAAATGTAAATTCTTGCGCGAAAAGAGGATACAAGTTATAAAAAAACCCTCCTTTTTCAATCACAGATAATGTTTTTGTTAATGTTTTGCTGATTGATTGATTTTTATTGATGAAAGTTCCAAACCGACACAAAAAATTGGAGATATAGATCTAATTCATAGGAAGTGTTAACAACTACTCTTTCCTGTAATTTTAAGCGTAGGCTAATATTAATAATTTGGATTTTACATTTTCAAAACATACTAGAGTTTGTCGTGCTAACCGGTAATTTAGAATTGTTTTAAATGCATTTTCACCATTTCGGCAGCTGTTCAATACAGGCTGGTGCAATGCAGTGTTGTTTAAATAAAGTGGAAATACTTCGTAGAATATGTAGGTGTAATAGACGTTATTCGTCAGCTGTCACTGAGTACTCCCGGATATGATTGGGGCGTGCCGGGGGTTGTCATCTTTATGGCAATAGGCCAAATCGTAATATGAGGGGATTCGGGGGCAGATCGGGGGAATGAAGATAGCAATGGTGACGACAATCATAAATGATACTTGGTTATATATCTGCTATCTTATGAAGATAGCATTGATGACGGCAATCATGAATATTAATTATTTACGTATCTGCTATCTTCTGAAGATATAGCATTGATAATGACAATCATTAATGTTAATTGTTTATATATCTGCTATCTTTTGAAGATAGCAATGATAACGACAATCAAAAATCTTAGTTGTTTACATATCTGCTATCTTCTGAAGTTAGCGAAGATGACGACATTTATAAATGTTACTTGTTTACATATCTGCTATCTCCTGCAGATAGCAATGATAACGACAATTATAAATGTTACTTTCTGCTGAAGATAGCAATGGTAACGACAATTATTAATGTTGCATGTTTACACACCTGCTATCTTCTGAAGATAGCAATGATAAATTCAACACACACGTTACCTGTTTACAACATATCTGCTATCTTCTAAAAATTGTAAAGATGACGACAATCATGTATGTTACTTGCTTATTATATATCTGCTATCTTCTGAAGATAGCAATGATGACGGCAATCATGGATGTTACTCGTTTACCATCTTCTATCTTCTGAAACATTGATAATGACAATCATTTATGTTATTTGTTTAGATATCCGCTATCTTCTGAATGATACTTGTTTACATATCTGCTCTCTTCTGAGAAAGCGATGATGACGAAAATCATGAATGTTAATTGTTTACATATCTGCTATCTTAAGAAGATAGCATTGATAGCGACAATCATGAATGATACTTGTTTACATACCTGCTATCTTATGAAGATAGCTTTGATAACGACAATTATGGCTGTTACTTGTTTACATATCTGCTATCTTATGAAGACATCGTTGATAACGGCAATCATGAATGATACTTGTTTACATATCTGCTATCTTTTGAGAAAGCGATGATGACGAGAATCATGAATGTTACTTGTTTACATATTATCTGCTTTCTTCTGAATATAGCATTGATGATGACAATTAATGTTAGTTGTTTACATATCTGCTATTTTCTGAAGATAGCATTGATAACGGCAATCATAAATGTTAGTTATTTACATATATGCTATCTTATGAAGATAGCAATGATGACGACAATGATGGAGGTTACTTATAAACATAGCTGCTTCTGAAGATTTGATAACGACAATCATAAATGTTAATTGTTTACATATCTGCTTTCGTATGAAGAAAGTAATGATGACGACAATCGTGGATGTTGCTTGTTACATATCTGCTATCTTCTGAAGATAGCAATGACAACGACAATCATTAATGTTACTAGTTAACATATCTGCTTTCTTTTAAATATAGCTTATATTTGCTTATATATCTGCTATCTTTTGAGGATAGCATTGATAACGACAATCATAAATGTTAGTTCTTTACATGTATGCTATCTTATGAAGATAGCATTGATGACGACAATGGTGGAGGTTACTTATAAACATAGCTGCTTCTGAAGATTTGATAACGACAATAATAAATGTTAGTTGTTTACATATCTGCTATCTTCTGAAGATAGCAGTGATGACGACAATCATTAATATGACTAGTTAACATATATCTGCTATCTTTTAAATATAGCATTGATGACGACAATCATGAACGTTACTTGTTAACATATCTGATATCTTTTGAAGATAGCAATGATGAAGACAATCAGGGATACTTATAACATAGCTGCTATATTTTGAAGATAGCATTGATAACGACAATCATCAATGTTAGTTGTTTATACAAACTGCATATCTGCTATCTTCTAAAGGTTAGCGGTGATGATGATGATCAAAATGTTACTTGTTTACATATATGCTATCTTCTGAGGATAGCAACGATGACGACAATCATGGATGTTACTGGTTACATAGCTACTACCTTCTGAAGATAGCAATCTGCAAATATGATAACGACAGTTATAAATGTTACATGTTTACATATCTGCTATCTTCTGAAGATAGCATTGATGACGACAATCATGAATGTCAGTACTTGTTTACATATCTGCTATCTTATAAACCCCAGAGTCAACCCTGGACCATTTCCACCAATGTGACGCACGAGATCATGAATTTTGTTAATGATATTGTCTACCTAAGGCCAAAAAAAAAGTAATGTTGTCCTCCACAGCTTTCAGAGAGGATGGGCGGGCGGGCGGATTTTTTTAAAATTTTTTTTTTTTAATTTTCTTATACCAGCGGAAGCTCAAAGTTCAGCCAACAAGAAGTTGTAATCCCTCTAAGATTCGCACATATATGTTATAAACACTTAGTTTAATATTCAATGCCATTTAAACTGTTTTAAAAAAATCTGTAGACAAAAAAATCTGAAAAAAGAAAAAGAAATCTGGAAGAAATCTGGAAAAAATAAATAAAATCGGAGCAGCCCTAAATCTGACGAGCGGGCGGTCGAGGAACGGGTCGAGCGTGTATATATACATGTACTTACATAAATATGGATAGGTTCAGGCTATGCGTTGCTGTTGTTCAAAACAATCTGAGGTATATGTATGGACCTCTGCCTTTAACATAACCGGATATAATACCGGTATGAGTGCGGGGAATTCCCTGGAGTTTTTTGCATATCAAGTGATACTTTTATCCGGTTGTCCGAATGCATTGCCTCGAATTACCTGCAATCATGGATAGAAAATGTAACCCTTGATACAACTTATTATAGTGGAACCATTCCAATGTTTTAACTGAGATCGGAACTTGTTCAATTGAAAGGTTCCCTTTATCAATCCTCATTCAATGTTGGAATGGCGACCTCCCCTCTCTTTATGCCTCTTTCTGTTCCTTGGTTCACTTTGTCCGATTCAAAAGGGGACACCTTTTTCACTATAATACATGATATAGGTCTGTATAATTATACATGTATGTCAACAAAAAGTTCGATCAGTGTTTCTCTTATAATGCTTTAACTTGGATGAATTTACATACAGGTCATAAAATGTCGTGAACACCTGTTCGTTATCATTCACAATTTCACACAGTAGTGCTTATTAATACATATTATATAGGCTACGTCACAAATTACGCTATACATTTTGATAGGTCTATATAACGGTTTCACTCACTTTACCACGCATTTTTAGTCGTGTATAACGTCGGTGCGAGCCACTATTGTTTAATGCTTGATTTGCAAGTCGGACTTGTAAACATAATAATTTTAGGCCTCTTAAACAAGTTACAAATGGGATGCACTAATAGAAATTCCTTTAAAAAGGAAAGGGGGCATTCAAATGGAAATTATAGAATATATATATAGTTGAACGTTTGACGTAATAGTCGAGAAGTCTGTAGTGGCAGACTGACAGGGTGGTGGGGAACGGGTGTAGTTGATTGAAATATAGTGAGAGTTTGAAAGAAATGTTGATGGAAATGAAATCATTGTAAGAGAATTTCATTTCAAATACAGATTTATACATGTATAAAAAAACTTCATAATTTATCATTGGAGTAAAGATCAAAGAGATGAGGAGAACTTTATTTATACTTACAAATAATAATTGGAATTGGGTCCGAAGCGCAGAGACCTCAGAGCATAGAAAAAGTATCTACTACACAGATGAAGATGATAGGCAAAGCTATGCAACACGGTGTCTTTTTTTCTGAATAGTAATTTTCAAAGAGAACTATCAGGAGTGCTCATCTTAAGGGAAGAAAGTATTGGAATTGTTTGGCTGTACGCTGAAACAACTAAATCAATTAAGTTTACTCAAAACATTTGTGCGCACATTAACACTAATCATGTTAACAAGTTACAAATGGTATGCACTAGAGTTCAAATCAGGCTTAGGCCTATAACACGTACAAAACAGGGTTGTATAATCTATATGATCAAGCGCATTACAAACATTGATATGATTATCATGAATGGGCCGCAGGGCGGTCAGCCAAAATAAATTCGAAATCGGGACAAATATTGACCCGCCCCTAAAAATCAAAGAAAACCAACAATAACAATATAAATATGAAGATAGCATTGATAACGATATTCATGAATGATACTTGTTTTAACATACCTGCTATCTTATGAAGATAGCTTTGAGAACGACAATTATGGATGTTACGTGTTTACATATCTGCTATCTTATGAAGATAGCATTGAAAACGACAATCATGAATGATACTTGTTTACATATCTGCTTTCTTCTGAATATAGTATTGATGATGACAATTAATGTATTTAATAGAACCAATTTAGTCTCTAAACACAATGGGGTACGGCTCTTTTTAGAACACTGCACATAGTTTCGAGTTTTATGATCCTTTTTTAGAATATTGTAATTAAAGCATGACGGAAACATTTGTAATTAATTATTCGAATTATTTACATCTGGTTAAGTACTCATTAAACGTCTATGATAATGTGATAGCTAATCGAATTCTAACGGCATCGTGATCATAAGTGCATTAGTGACGTCAACGAAGATCACGTGCTCCGCCATATGATATCTTTACTTTCTTAAAGGAATCTGTGCTTGTCATGGACCTCGTGATAGTTCAACGATTCGCGTCACGGCCCTCTGGAGATGAAAACAAGCTATTTATAGAGCAATGCGCATAGATGCCGCTGCAGCGACCGTCTGGAAATTATTCTATAAAAGATTTGACTATACAGACGTGACAAAATAAAGACGTAATATAAAATATTATAATATAGTCAAAATTACCGTGATTTACTGGGACTCGAGTCCCAGTACTCAAGGACTCGGACCCAAGGACTCGAGGGGACCCGGCTTCATCGAGTCCTGCAAAATTGGTTTTTATTTACCTGCATTTTGGATTGCTGTGGGACTGAATTCCGCAAAACTGTCGATATATTGATCAATGATCATTGATTTATTCCAACCGAACCGAGCCAAATGCCTACCAAATAAATCGCAGGCTTTCAAGCGCTCCTACTTATTCTACTTTCTTCTATACTCTGTGACCCTTGCTCCTACTTATCCTACTTTTTTTGTGTTTGAATCTGTTACTTTCTCCTACTTTCTCCTACTTATTGTACCATAACTCCGGAAGAAATCAATTATGCAAGGCTTATTATAAAATGTAAAAAAGGGAAAGGGCAACTAGGTTGGAACCTTCTTTCAATTTCAAAAGAAAGAGACATTTTGTGTTCTGTTCACTTTAGGTTCTCAACGGTGCCTCTGAAAAGAGCTTTTGGATCTTGAAATCACCTTCATTTTTCGTGTTTCAAAATCGGATTTAACAGGTATTATAAAAAAGAGATGGATAAATAAGTGGTAATCTTCTTTCAATCTCAAACGAAAGATCAATGTTATGTAATGTTCATTTCTGAAACATAGAACATGTAGTATATATCAAGACCCAAAGGCTCTTTTCAGAGACACCAATAAGAACATTAGTTTCTTTATTAGATTGAAAGAAGGTCCGATTTATGGAGCGTTCATAGCTCATGGTGTGGGGGTGTGTGGGGGGGGGGGGGGCATTAGAGGTCATGTAACTTTCAAACAATGAAATAGGAAGTTTAGATGTAAATTAAACTATTGAAATGGTTGTGAATAGGGTGATTTCAGAGGCTATTTTGGAGTGTCATGCCAAGTTTCTTTCTTTCTGTTTTAGGCTATGAAACATGAGGTTTCTAATAATATTGTCTAATAATGGGGTAAAAAGGGTCACAAATCACACAAAAATGTCTAAATATGCCAAATTTTCCGGCTCGCTCAGCCCGCCATTACATAATTTGACATGATGAAAGGAGGGCACGAAGGTGGGGCCATGTTATCAGATAGGAGGTCGCAAAAAACGGTCGTCCATGTCTATCTATAATTTGTTGGGATAGCCCTAAGTATATCAAGTGGAACAAGGAATTAGTGGGGGGGGGGGGGGGTCTATGAAAAAGGCTTCTGCACGCCTTAGCAGGGGTATATTTTAATTGCAGCTGTAGGCGGATATGTAGTCTTGATATACAAGTCTTAAATTTTTCTCGGTTCCCGCCCCTCCCCTCCACCATAAATAATTAACATTCCATTACCTATCTCTTTTTATAATATATAACAGTATATCTTCAAAATCCAAAGGCTCTTTCCAGAGCCACCATTGAGAATCTAAAGTGAACAAACACAACAGTAATCTTCCTTTTGAGATTGAAAGAAGGTTCCACCCATCTATTTTAACACATAAATTGTGGTATATGAGGAGAACGGGTTAGCGATGACAAAAGCTACTCTTTATAAAGCCTGCACTAAATGTATGTCCTACTTTTATCCTCGTTTAAGCCTCTCATATCCTACTTTTTAAACTATTTTGGTCCTACTTTTCTCCTACTTTTTCACCTGGGTCTGCTTGAAAGCCTGAAAATCGATTCATCAGTTATTTTGCCTGCTGAGGTGTGAGACAAAGATATTGTCATTTTAGAATTTGCTTTTAAAAACAGTGAAATAAAAAGAATATTAAATTAGATCCTGGCTTTTATCAGACTAGCCACTGAAAATTTCACAACCCTTGAAAATGCATGAGGAACTTTTACATGACATGATCGAACTTGTGGAAAGAGACAGTGGTTGATATTAATATACCGTATCTAACATCGAAAATCCATTTTTAACTTGAACATTAAAATGTAAAATACATTTTAAAAGGCTCAATTTTCACCCCGGCCCCAAAATCGAATCATTATATTAAAACACTATGACTAAAACGACAATCATTGATTCTGATTTTCCCCGTCACATTTTTCAGCTCATAAAGAGGCAACTATTTCATTATTAATTATTTAAGTTTGATTACAATTCATTAGTGTACATGTTATACAGGGGGTCTACCCGCTAGTCATAAGGGTCGCTAGTCATAACGTGTATTTTACGTTATACTAGTGCTAAAGTATGGGTTCATAGTTTGACCATCTTCATCTGGATGTTTTACAACAGACTGAGAATTTTTTGTTGTTGTTGCTTTTATCTAAAATGGACATTTTTAATCTGAATAAATGTCTACATTTGCCAGGATTGATTATCAGGAATAAATTAGGATATCCTTAATTGTTCATTATTTGCCTGATGCTACCCTACAGCGAAGATAGCGTGCTAAAGAAAAGTCTACAGTGTAAATAATTTGTATTCAAATTATGAAAGTTTTGACCATAAATGTCTGCACATGAAGTTTTCCATCACCAGTTGATCTCAGTTGAAAATTCCCATAGCGTTACACTGCCGATAAATGAGCTAATTGATATTCATGAGGTGATTTACTACGGCGATTTTACATTGGAATTTTGACTTGCTCGATAAAATCATGAATTTTAATGCTTTTAAATCATGAATCTGAATAGGAAACATGAATTTATTGGTATAAAATGTACAATGAACACAATGAAATGGTAATTGGGTCTGATGGTTTAATACTTTGTCGACAGCACAGTGACAACTTGCAAGCTTCCAGAGGGGAAATACTTATGCGCGGCAGTGTACTTCAACTTTATCTAACATTAATATTTTAACACCAGAATGTATACAAAATTTAATATTTTAACACCAGAAGGTGTACATTTTTTAATATTTTAACACCAGAAGGTGTACATTTTTAATATTTTAACACCAGAAGGTGTAAATTTTTTAATATTTTAACACCAGAAGGTGTAAATTTTTAAATATTTTAACACCAGAAGGTGTACATTTTTAATATTTTAACACCAGAAGGTGTAATTTTTTTAATATTTTAACACCAGAAGGTGTACATTTTTTAATATTTTAACACCAGAAGGTGTAAAAATTAATATAGGAGGGTAAAATTAACACCCTGAGAGTGTTAATATAGCAACAACCAAAGGAGTGCTAATTCATCAACACCAAGCTAGACTGGTGTTAATCAACACCAAAAAAGTGTGGCCCCGCTGGACACTTTTGTGGTGTTAAAATTAACACCCTCGGTGTTGGTTTTAACACCAGTGATTTTGCAGTGTACGCGTAATTAACACACTGCACGACACATTGGTTAGCAAAAAACTGCAAATCCTTATTTTGTTCAATAACTTTCATTAACACTTTCATTGCTTCCGTAAATCTGATACTAGTAAAATAGGCCTACCTATTTCAGTCTCAGGGTCCGGGCTCAGGGTCAATGAACGGGGGAGTAACCAAACTGATTATTTATTTAATCGTGGTCATTTAATTAGCGGGCAATATTAACACCCAAAAGCCTATTTATTGTAGTTCTCAGAACCAGGATGTCTCCCATACTTTCAGTTCATAAAATATGCATGCAAACATCAAGCTTCTTCTGTCCCGTTTCACATGGTCGACGGTTAACCCATTGACCCTAACCGCAAGTTGTTAGGTCACATTCTTTATCGATTATACAAATCCACGTTGGCCATTCACGCCTTACAATTATCGGTTCAACGGACTAATTGCTTGTGAGCTTTTGTTGGTAAACATTCCACCAAGTTCCCGCCATGATAGTTTCCCGCGGAATTATAAACCGGAAACAAGCCACACATCACCATCTGGGGCCGGCACTGCAGCTAATTAGCATATGAAAATAAACAAAACCGAACGAATCGAAACCAATACCAATACCGGCCATGCACACAAGGAAATGGCATTATTGGCAGCCGCTAAATTATAATTCTTATTCCAATTTTACGGCCTGCCTACAAAACCTCATCTGAATCTCGTATTTGAAATTCGGAACTAAAAATACTGGAGTGGTTGCATTATAGCAAGGAGTTATAACTCCTTGATTATAGTATTTATTACAGATATTCAATGAGGGCGAAGCCCGAATGTTGACTATTGAATTTATGTCTCCCCAACCCGGTGTAGTTTGAAGTGTAAACAGTGACATATGGCCCAACCACCTCTAGATATGCAACGCAAATGACAAACCTAAAACAATCAAAACAATGACCAATGTTTTGATATGCTTGTAAAGTGTTGATTTGCCTATTTGTTAACATTGTGGCTATTCCCAATAACACGTTCAGTTGTGAGTGGTATTTATTTTTAGCTATTTTTTTAGAAGAATACTGTACTGAAATGAGTGATTACGTTCAGATGGGTTCTGATATAAAAGGACATAAGCATTGTTTTGGGCATTTGCTTCATACATGTTACACAGAGAAGTAACACAGCAGCATTTATATGGCGGGCGATATGGAAATATCCTCTCAAAGGATGAACTTACTAAGAAAATCCAGGAAAAAGTCCCGGTGAATACTTCCAAAGCAGCTATCAATGTTAGACCACAGATAGTCAAAACCTGGTTAGACAGGTCTTTTAGGGTTGCTACAATCATAATATTTTAGTTCAACTGAGTTCAACGGTAATTGTCAATGGTTCAAATTTCTTTCTTCTGTCACATCCGTTACATATTTTTTGCCTGGACAAACTATGCGTTGACCTTGACGTATATGTGGATTTCGACCAGCTACTTTAAACATCAACAAGTGGCATATCTATAAATATGTGTAAGTGGTTTCAACTTGGCGACACAGCTATGCGATGGCTGGGTGACATAAATATTAATATATATATTTCAAAACCACCAAGGAAGAATATTCCTTGTTTATTCCAATTGCATGCGAAATAAAACAGGAAGGTGTTAAATAAAAAACCAAGATACTTAGTAGGCATGTATATAAACCGTGCTATACCAAAATTAATCATAGAATGTACATACATCCTCTCATGATATTTTGTTTGTCTGTTTTCTCTTTTTATTTAAATAATTTTAGATTTTCGTAGCACCGGCCTTTGAAAAGTGAAGTGGGAGGGCGGTTTTAATTTTTAATTTTTGAATCGACACATAAATATGGCTGTTTTCATGCCAAACTTATATTGCCAGCATCTTTCAGCTAGCAGCATCAGGAAAACGGTGAGGCTCTTTTTTTTATGAAAGTGACCGTAGTTGATAAATACATAATTAGGTATCAACCATGAACAAGTTCAGTAGGCCTACTATTAAGAACTCAATAATTTTTGAAAATAAAAAATAGAAGTTGACCCAGAAAGTGAGGAGAATCGAACCGAATTATTTTTAAGTGGCCTTACACTTTCTATTTCTAAACCATTCTTCTCCAATCAAAAGAATAAACCATAAAGCGCGATAAATATGAGACTAGAATATGGTATAGGCCCTACGAGTCTATCTCAGCGTTAAAATTGTCTAAAAAAGATTATAAGCGATATCTGTTTTTCATTTAATATGTGTTTTTTAAAATTTATCTTTACATCCTGGCCTTGCACATGTCTGATGCCCATGCATAGCATCTTGATCATCATCACGTGGAAGAAGCGTGAAAACAGAAGCATCTATCTAATTAAACCCACGTTGTTCGTTGTTGATAAATATTCCAGAACGTCACTACATAAAATTACTCTTGTTTTCATTTCCATATTTACATGTATTAATGATTTGTCAATGAAATCGAAATCCCGCCCACAACTTACCCAAACCACTGAAAATCGTATGAAGTGCGTTGTAAGCGATGTGTAAGGAGACGGAGTGAGAGACTATTCGGCGTTTTACGTGAGTTGTCTTTCGCTGGAAATCATGACGTCAATAGATTTCATTGGTCGTTTTACCGGCGAGTGGGCGGGACTAATTTACTACACTGTTTACATTTTGATTTGACAAGAAGATTCCACTGTCCACATCAGAAAAACACAGATATCCACCGTAAACAGACGTAACATTTCATTTCTCCGCTGATAGCTAATACGATTGGAAATAAACTTGGCGCCTTTTTTTGCATCTTTTCTACCTTTTCTACCTAAGAAGGCAATTTTATACAAATAATAGTACCTGCAAGTAACTAAGTATATATATTGTTATATTTTGGATAATTGTTGTCATCGTGTTGATATCATCATGACTGAAAGTGCCTCTAACGAGAAGGTAAGTAATATATATTCTTTTTGAAGCGTGTTTTGGTTTGATATATCTGATTGCTAGGCCTACATTAAAATTATTGTATATTAAAGAATAATAATTGTGTGGAGAAAATAGAAATAAGAAATAAGGCGAGAAACTCAACTAGCATGAGATGAATCTTCAGGCAGATTCTGTTCTCTGAAGTTCATCATCAACAGCATGTTTACGATATGTTTGTCCATTCACCATGCTTCTATGTTATTTGTTTTGAAATGGAGTAACTTCCATCATTATTTACAAACAGTAAACACGTGGTTTTGTCAATGGATGCGTAAATTAATGCTGTACACTATTTAAACTCACAGCGTGTGACTTTATTATTACTCATCATGGAGATGATTCATCATTGACGGTTCACGGTGAGCGATTATACGGTCACTCGGCAGGATTTTATTTGTGACTAAATTTCTGGATCTTTTCACTGGTTTCTGAATATCATTGTTTATCAATAAACCAAAAAGGTAGTAAATGAAGTAAATGCCTATACAGAAACTGCTGATGAATATTATCAGACTAGACTTAAATCATATGGAACCTTCTTCAAATCAATACTATATAAGTTGTTGATTGCATTGTTCATTATGATTCGCCATCAATTTATAATTATTTGATATGCTATGACAAAATAAATAACTTACTGTGGGACATGCAGCCAAACAATTTTTTCATCCAGGTATGGCCATTTCAAAAAGAGGAACTAAACATCAATAATGATAATGCATATGAGGAAAGGGGCTTTTGGAACAGCCCGCTAACAATCCACAAGGAAATGGTTGTACATAAATATTACATTTCGGTTTTTGTTTATCATCTGTTATCATATATAGAGTATCTAACTTAATTATACATCAATTGGTTTTCTGCCTTTTGAGACTCACTCGATCACTAAAGATAGACATCAAATAAAATTCGTAGGTAAAATATATTGATCAAAACGCCAGCATTTTAATTTAAAAGTTGTCGGCATATTTATTTCAAATATTATTACAGATGATACGACACAAAATTACAGAACCGTTTCATAAATTAACCTTTGCGCGTCTTTATATTTCTCGGTCGGTGACGATCTTGCCGATCATTTTAACTAGCGATCTGCAGCGTCATTGTCTCGTGACACACGGGCGCAACTCAAGACTTCACCATATTCTCATGAATTTATTTATATATTTTTTATGACGCACTTGTCGCATTACACGTATGTGATGAGATGAGATGTGTTGGTCGCGGATCTACACAAAACTGAAATTCGTGTCTTGATTTGGTCAATTTACAACCAGAAATGACACCAAAATTATATTTAGATCAAATTAATTAATTTCGGTTTTGCTACCGTATACCCTGCAGTGCATAGACGTATACTAATTTTAAAATTAAAATTATTATTATTAAAATACCCTGCAGTCACCAGACCGTCATACTTCCACTAGCGAGTATAAAACAAACCACGAGTAAAAAATCATTGTATAAATGTTGCGGTTGCTATAGAAGAAACCAAGGTGTTTTGGTTGAAACAAAAAGAAATACAAACGTGCTCTCCCTCTATCAATCAACATTCCACCGATAATTACGCGCGTGGAAATTTACAACTGGAAGTGTGGGCGTGGCATGTGTTCATTGATAAAATAAAACGGGGCGTTGTCATCACAGCTTTGCACCATAACATTGGCGCAGTGCCAAGATTATTAACCCACCGGAACTGGGAGCTGGTTTTTTTTAGATTCTCACGACTGTGCGTGTGAAAAATACATAAAAAGGACCTAATTAAGGGACTAATTATCTAAAAAAGTCTATGTTTAATGTGTCTGGTGTGCTGGATGCTCCGTCATGTTGAGGGGATGGGGGACCCACGTGAAGCACTGCAAGGGGACGAAATGGCAATAATTCCTTCCAGCTTTTATGACAATGAGAAATGAACAGTCAGTATGACTGAGAAACTATATAATTAAAAAGAGAACCCACATCAGATATACATTTGACATGAAAAAGCAACTTAAAAAGTATAGAATTTTACATTTCCATGCTTTATTAAAGGGACATCAAGTGGTGTTGACATTTTTAAATTTTTAAAAATTTACTTCAGAATTCAAGATGAACATTAAAAATTGCCATTATTGTTGTTTTATTTTTACTAACAAAAACACAGCAAAACTTGATTAAAACAATACCATCGCTATTTATTGAAAAATGCCCTCTATGCAAATATGGTTCGCATTATTTATCACACCTAGTAACTGCAGGGGGATACTGTCTGACGTAAAAATGCTGATTGGGCCCGATCAGCATTTTTTGAATCAACGTTTTGTTGTACATAGAGGGCTGATTTTTCTTAATCCTTATAGGTGTAAGTTCATACATGTAATACAATTGTAAAAATATACTAATCCATATATTTTTATCATATATTTTTGTAATTGAGGGCGCTGCCTCCACCACATCTCTTAAAGGCACATTAAGTGGTGTTGAAAATTTTAAATGTTTAAAAATTTACTTCAGAATTCAAGATGAACATTAAAAATGGCCATTAGGCCTACTGTTGTTTCTACTAGCAAAAACACAGCAAAACTTGATTAAAACAATATCATCGCTATTTATTGAAAAACGCCCTCTATGCAAATATGGTTCACGTTATGTATCACGCGTACTGCAGGGGGATACTGTCGGACGTAAAATGCTCGTCCCGCGGGACGAGCATTTTTTGAATCGACGTTTTCTTGTACATAGAGGGCTGATTTTTCTTAATACTTATAGGTGTAAGTTCATACATGTAATACAATTATAAAAATATACTAATCCCAGTTTTTATCATAATTGAGGGCGCATCCTCCAACACATCTCTTAGTGCCCCTTTAATGCCCCTTTAAGAAAGTCTAAAATTGTCAGTGGTGCATTATTAATCTACCCACCCACTTTCAAGTCAAACTTTGTCAATTAAAAATAGTTTTCAATCGTTATGGCTTTATGAGTTAAACATTTGGCATGTTTGTATTCTTTTAATATTGATAAAACTGTACCCGCAATAGACCTGCTTTTTTCACTGCTTGCACATGAAAAACGCTTGCATATGAAAAACGCTTGCACATGAAAAACCCTATCATGTTTCAAAATTGTCAACCCATATATAATACCCCACATGTACTCCCTCGAATGCAGATTTTAACCATGTTATAATTTTTCTTTTACCTTCTATCAACACAGATTCCTGTCCAAGTCTTTGTCAATGATATACCCTCTCTACCAGCCAAGAAAAATACTGGTGATGAAAATGAAGAAAGAGGCAACTGGTCCAACCATTTTGATTTCTTGCTCAGCTGTATCGGATACGCAGTAGGACTGGGGAATGTATGGCGCTTTCCGTACCTTTGTTACAGCAATGGAGGAGGTCAGTAATAATGCTATTTGAAAAAAAGCATGCACCAATGATGTAATGTAAAAGTCACAACATTGGCACATTGGATATTGCTTTGTGGCAGTTTAGGTACCGGTATCTCTTTTTGCTTAAAAGAATTCGTAATCAAATCATATTTTGTTTTAATTAAAAAGTGGGAGGTAAGGGAATAGAATGGAGACTGTGGACAGAGAATAATACTGGATGCTATGCTTGCTTTTTTCTCAAGTATGTGTCAAAGATATTAATTTTAAAAGAAGGCTTTGAATTGGATTAATGTATCAGTTTGGGATGGGACGATTAATTGAAGTGTCGTTCTGCGGTTAGCCTATCATTTGTATTTATTATCCCTAGCTGGGTTATAGTATTGTGTTTTGTAGATGTGGATTCCAGACATTCCATATAAGATTGTCTAAATATAGATGTTTTATAAATGATAATGTATTGTGTCATGCAAACTATTTCAATACTTTTGAATTGATCTGCCCCGGCCCTTGTAAGTAAAAGTAGATGTCTGCAGACGACATTCCAAAATTTCACAAAAAGCATTAAAATAAGTGTAAACATGCCTAGTATTGGTTCAGTTATCTTGAAAAAGACTACCTAGGTTTCTATAAAATCTCTTTTGTATGGTAAAACCAATAGCAGGGTGGAAGGTGTTAAAGTTATCCCCACTCTCCCCCACCTCATACCTAAACAAATAAGGTTACATAGTATTATCCCCACTCTCCCCCACCTCATACATAAACAAATAAGGTTACATAGTATGAATTCCAATCCCTTTCAGAGCAATCACTGTTATTGGAACCATGGAACAAGCAACCCAACTGTTAACAGGCATGATCTTGTTCCACTTTCATGTTCATGCTATGCCATCCCACTGCCCAACTCTTTGGAGAGAAAAAAAGCAAAGCCTGTAATTCAGGCATGGGAATTAATCTAATTAATTTAATTGTAACAAAATCATAATTTCCATGAGGGGGGTCATGGCTTCGTCTTTTCCTGATTTCAATGAATTAGTGATGAGTCATGATGTATGGTTTCTATAACTTAATGCTCTATGGTTGACCACAGTTTGACAACATGCCAAAGCTCTAAATCTAGGGATAATAACAAAGCCTATACAGTCCCATTCGTTATTTGGTTACCAGTACTGTATTACTTCCATAGTTATTTCCCGCTGAAACAGAAACTATAAATGAGTGGAAAATTCCTACATGAAGCGGTGGGTTTTTTCTTGAACCACTTTAGGAAATGGCTATTATTCTTGCTTTAATGCAATCAAACTGGCTAATTATAACAGTACTTCAGGAAGTATCAGCCATTTGTTATTATCGCAAATAACAAAAACACACATTATTTTTGCTTTCAAACTGGCTAATTATAACAGTACTTTTAAAGGAACTATTATTCATTAGCTATTATTGTAATAACAAAAAATTCCATTATTCTTGCTCAAGCTAAACATGAGTACATCTTACAACTTGCCACAATTACAGTACAGAAAAACAAAACAATTACCGGTATATTAAAGGCATATTATGTGATCTTTTCCAGAGAGCGCCCTCTATTCATGATTTTTTTTAGAAAGTAGATTTTCTTGCAGATTTACATTTCTGATCATAAATCGTACATACATTCCAAGTTACAGAGCGATACGATTCCTAATTACCTCAAAATCATGGTTTTAGAGTGAATTTAGACTAAAATAAAATAAGTTGTCGGATATCCGACAGTTTATTTTCACTCTAAAACCATGATTTTGAAGTAATTAAGAATCGTATTGCCCTGTAACTTATAATGTATGTACGATTTATGATCAGAAATGTAAATCTGCAAGAAAATCTGCTTTCAATTTTTTTTCGATGTTGAGGGCGTTCCATGGAAAGATCACATAATATACCTTTAAAAACACAAATTAATTTGAGCACAGGAGGTGGTACTTGCACTCTAGTATTTATCAAATCTGAAAATACCATGCACACAAAAATCATTAACAAAAAAATGAAGCTACAAATTAATGGATTTTCCTAAATGATTCTCGCATAAACCCAAACATCAAATTGAAAGATATTGGACTAGAACAGGTGTTTACCCACAATGCTTAGCAATGATTAGGAAATTAAGATAAACATTGAGGTACAGCAATTGGTCTGTGTGTTTCAACCTCTTGTTTCAACCTATATATAATATATGTACTCTGTTTGTGGGGGAGGTGGAGGGAGGATATTCACAATACTTTAATCTTGCCAGAATTTCCTATACATACAAAATAATTGGGCAAGCAATAAAGATTAAAATGGATATTTGCAGGGGAGTTAATGAAAAAAATTATTAAGAATTTATTATTACAAACAAATTTGATGACAATCTTAATTAGAAATTAGGAAAACAAACACAAAAGGAAATTATCAAATGTAACAGCTGTGAATTGTTCAATCATTTTATTTATTGGTAATTAGTAATAATTTATGAAAATATTCACAAAATATCAAAATGTAATTGAAATTCTTATTTAAATTAAAATGCAGGTATCATAAAAAAAAATGGGTATGTGGGTTGGGGCTGTTATGGGTGATACAGCATCCGTTTGTACATGTCATGGAAATAATAGTTATGATTTGGATTTGAGCAAGCTTTATTACTCAAATATGAAAGTTTTATGTGAGTTTAGGCTAAATGGAACTAAAGATATCTTAAAATGTCAATTCATTTCAATTTTGGCAAGAGTTTTTGGCACTCATTCAGATATTAGAAACATCTTGATTGTGTCACATGACTTTGTTTGTTTACAAAGAGCCAGACTGCTGTAATTTCTCTATTCAACATTTATCAAAAGCCCTGTAACCATGGTAGCAATGATACGTGAATTGCATCTTTTCCTACGAGATGTTGAATATTGAGTTTATTTTTAGCCGAAGCATTTTATATAAGCGGTGTATATTGATTTGAAACAGCCTCGAAGGATTTTTGGCTCACTGCCAAACCGTATTGGAAATTCATTTGAGACCGTCATGTGACAATTTACGCAGGCGAGTTTACAGATTACGTAGCTACCCACAATTCTTTACATAACGTCAGTGCTTATTTATTGTGAATTCTAAATATATACACCGGATGCTGGACAACAATGTTCAATTACTGGATGTATGATTTCAACTTTTAATAATTTTCATGATTGATTATAAATACTATAAAAGCATTAATTTTAGAACGATATTATGCACTTTCTGATATACAGCCAACTGATTGATATTGATAACGATATACACATACTGTGGTGGACTGGATGCATTTCCTTCAATGGGTCTGGTGAAGCCATGAATTATTCATGCACTCATCCATTCTTATTGGTTGACATGTTACAAGTGTTGATTGGTTCATTGATATTGTGGAAGAGTCCATTCTTGCAATAGGTGTTTGGATTTGTAATGAGTTTAGCAGGGACCGTGCATCAAGTTCAATGGTTTGGCCTTTCCATGGATGCATGAGTGACTCACTATTCAGACAGTCTATGCAGTCCAGGTGTCTAGTAAAATTCCACTATTTCTAAGATGAAGAATATGCATTACTTAAACGTAGTCTAGGATATGTTTACAAATTATGTATTGATTGGTTAAAAATTGATTGGTACAACGTTAAAAGTACACTTACAGATGGATACAAAAGAAATGAATACATTAAAGCAGACATGAAATAGTACATTATGTACAATAATGCAATTCATTAATTTTGTGTTTAACTTAGGGCTTACATGTAAGTACAAACTAAACTTAAAATTGTTCCTGCTTTCTGCTTAACACCGAAGTGTTAATTTGTTTAAATAACACTTAATACACAAGCTGTTCACACTGAATATAAAAGCGTAAAGAAACTTTTCTAATCTAAATTAAACAGGAAATAGCAATTCCTTGAACTAGGGTGCATTGGACTTGGCATCCGATGAAATTGATAAGGCGATGGGGGAAAAACCTGTTACAACAAAAAATTAGAAAATGTTTGCAATTTTTTTAATATTTGAAAATTGCCAACCCTCCCTGAGAGTTCTGTTTGCCAGTAGAACAGATTTTCCCCTGTCACCTATTAAACAATTTTTTTATTTGTTAAGGCCTACTGGAATGTTGAGGGGATAAGATTTGGAAATGGAAACTCGGAACTCCTGTTCTTAATATTATGTGCTTTTTGTTTCAAGACACAAACAAAATCATGTCAATCATACATCATGTAACATTTTTATTTTTGGGCTTTAGAGAGTAATACTAATAGAATATGAGCATTATAATATATGGAAAATGATATTGCAGCTGGCTGAATGCACGTCACGAATGATTGATATCGTAAAAGTACAATTAAATTGCTGATCTGGGGAGTCAAGAATTCAAGGCCATACCATAGGCCTAATAGTAATAACTAAGTAATATTGCTTTTATGTGCCAATGAGTATAGCAGACCTGAAGGGATCATTTGAAAAAAATCACTTCCGTGTTGATTTCCTTTGAACATAACTGTGTGATGTGCTTTTTCAAAATGCTAAAAATTATATCTTATTACTGAATGAGTGGGGGGGGGGGGGGGGGGGGGGGGGCTGGGGGGGAAGTAAATATTTGAAATGGAAGGAAGGGCAAGTACGGTAGCTTCTTTACAACATTCAAGGTTTAATATTTCCTAAAAACATTTACCAAGTGTTATGTGGCGCTTTCAGGAAGAAAAAAACATTAAAAGAAAAACATGTTTTGGAGAAGAGGTTGTCTTAAACCTCTTCCATATTAAAATGTTGACATATAGGTGCAGGCCAGAGAGATCCACAGTAGGCTATACATGTAGATGCATATCTTACATTTGAAAATTAAAAGGAGTTGTTTGTTTCAAGATGGATGATGGATCTATCTGTAAGGCATTGGGGGGGGGGGGGGGCATTGAGAGATACATATGGGAGTGCGCCCTCAATTATCCTGGAAATCAGTTTTCTGCATCAAAGTAATACTTATCCATATACTAACTACCATCTGAAACAGTTTACCAACATTCGCCGTATATCATATAAAATTTCATGATTTTTTTAGTTTCGATATGATGATATCGAAACTAGGTGCTGAATTCAGAAGTCATGCGATCGTTTTACATGCATACTTTTGCAGCAAATCTCAACCCAGAAGTGCCGTTATTTGCTTATTTTGCATGAAGGCGATGTCGGAATTGTATGACATTTTGGATTTTGGCTATGTTGATGATTATCTTTACGTTATTTGCTCATATAGTATATCGATACATCTCTCAATGCCCCTTTAAGGAAAAGTTGACCATAATTCTAACTTCTGCTATAATGTCACAAAATGTGGTCCATATTGCCAACCTGTACTAAAATAGGCCTATACACAATCATTCTACTATATAGTACATGAACTTGTACATTTTTAAAGCAATCTCATTAGAAATTGGTGTCATTATTTAATTAAATAATGTATTTTTTGTTTCATTCCTGTTGCAGGTGCCTTCCTCATTCCTTACTTTGTCATGTTAATCTTCGCTGGCATTCCATTATTCTTCTTGGAGCTTAGCTTTGGGCAATATGGCAGCAATGGACCAATCAGATGCTGGCGTTCAGTACCGGCCATGCGAGGTATGTATGGAGAATTGAAGAAATAATCGGTCAAAAATGTATCTTCAGTAACCCTAAATAAATGAAATCTGCACTTACAAAACTGTTTTATTTTAATTAATCAATTAATTATTAATTAATTAAATTAATTAAATGATCTTATTTGATTAATTAATTAATTATTTATTTATTTTGGAATTAAGAATTTTTGGGAAAATAGGCAAGTCGTGTGAACAAAGTCACTGTAATTTTATTTAGTGAAACCAAACGATTAACTTTATATTTATACAACAGGTAATCTTTGGTATTATTTCAATTGACTTATACTATTTTGTTATTAAAACAATAACTAGACTTTACTCTAATTCATACTTTTTCCTTCCATGTTAACCCAGGTGTTGGCTACGGTATGGTAGTAGTGACCGCCCTTGTTGGGATCTATTACAATGTGATCATAAGCTACACAATCTTCTACATGATACAATCACTTACTACAGTACTACCATGGGAAGACTGCCATCACTGGTGGAACTCTGACATGTGCAGCGAACTTTTTGATGAATGCACAAGTGAGGGCGGTATAATAACACTGAACAAGACCTGCGTGCCTGTCGGTAATCTGACCCTGGTTGAGAAAGCATTGTACAACATCACAGAAGATGGAAACCTGACTTATTACAAGGATCCATTCCATGATGAACGTGTTGGACCAAGTGAAGAATTTTACAGGTAATTGCGTGAAACATTTAATCAGGTTTGCATTTTGTGGCTTTTTATTTTCCTTGCACTTTTCATCATAATCAAGGCATTACACACTAATACTGTAGGATTAGAGGTCATCAGACTTATGGCACATCTGCCATCTTTATGGTTATTAGTTGACTTTCCAATGTGAAACCCTTTACCTTGTATCATGTATTGTATTAGGTCTAATATTTTGTGAGTAAATAATTTCAAATCTCTGCAACCCTCCATATTTTACCACTACAGAAATGGTGCGCTCCACGACTCTGGTTCCATTGAAGAACCTGGATACATAATATGGCAGCTGGCTCTTTGCCTTCTCTTTGCTTGGGCAATTGTTTTCTTGTGCCTGGCCAAAGGAATCAAGTCTTCCGGAAAGGTGGGTAAAAGAAGGACCAATAGAACACTCCGCTGTCTGTGTGGGTTTTTGTATAAATATACCATTGTATCTTATCTTTATCATGATAATGGAATTGGTTTCCTGGAATAGGAGCAGCAGCTGGCTCATATCAAAGCCCATTGAGAGAATTGAGTCATCAATTGCACTATTTTTTAAAGAATTTGTCATGGCAGCCATGCATGTCTTCTTTAAATTAAAATATTAATGGCTAGTTTATTTTTTTTTCAACAGATCTTATACTTAGACACATTAATCGAACCCTTGTTTCTCCTTTCCATCTATATTTTACCAGGTGGTTTATTTCACCGCTACATTCCCGTACCTTGTCCTCTTCATTCTTCTTATTCGAGGTTTGACATTGACTGGTAGTTGGGATGGTATTGTCTTTTTCATCACACCAAGATGGGAACTCCTCAAAAATCCTAAGGTAAGATTACCAATTAAACATGGTATTGTCTATAAACCCACCCCTAACAATAAAAATGAACATTAAAAAGGTTGGTAATAGATGAAGAGTATAAAGTTGAGTTTGCACAGTGTTTCCCACATTTATACCAGTTAATATTTTAGCTTCCATCTTCTCCAGTTTTCCAAACTTAAAGCAACGTACACTTGTTGGGAATAGGTATATTGTATGCCTTTTATAAATTCATTAATATGTCATTCTAACAATTCATCAATTGATGGGCAAACATAAGTTGAGCATCATTTATCAACCTTTATGTGCATAACAAATAAATGATGAAATGGGTTGCTTGTTTACGATTGATCCTCTGATTGAGTGGGCGATACTTAAATTAACTAATATCAACCTTTTCATAACAAATTAATATTCTGTGAATTAATTTAAGCAATGTTTAAAAAAAAGGCAGAAGTAAAAAATGTGACGCGATCAAGCGGAATGATAGGTTTTGGGAATATTGATTTTGAGATAAAATGTACATGTAGGTAGGAACAAATGACAAATTCTTTTATTGGACTCTTTTCTCAGTTGGCAAATTGTTTGTAACTTATTGAAAACTGTAAACATGTGCCTCATTTCGCTTGATCACGCCCCAAATGTCAATTTATGCTACTTGTAATTTTCCATTTGATATTAATGTTAACTTGAATTATTTCCTTTTTTCCACCCAAATTTCATTCCCAGGTCTGGAAAGATGCTGCCGTCCAAATCTTCTATTCTCTCAGTGCTTCATGGGGTGGTCTTACTACATTGTCATCATATAACAAATTCAAGAACAACTGTTTCAGGTATGACATAATTCTCAATTTGTAATTTTGCCATCTTCAAAATGTATAAGTTGTACGGTACCGTACATCAAATGTTCCTCAAAATGCACAGAATTGTGTACATAATTGAGACCTATTTTTTCTTCTCAGATTTTATTTTTTCCCACAGCCTAAAATCAGAAATTTGGTTGTAAAATGATGTGAAAATTCAGTTTTTGGCCTAAAAATAGAAATAAATACCTGTAATTGTCAGTTGTTCAAATTTTCATCAGCAAAGTAGCAAAGTGACCTTCAAGGAATGTGATTCCAGAATCGAATCGTGCCATAGACTTTTGGCAATCTGTAACAATTGATGTAGAAATATGGTCTTGCATTATCAGAGTATTATGATAGTAATAAACCTAAAAACCATTAAAGATCTCTTAAACAGGGTTTGTTTGACATAGGAACTTGTATAATTATCCTTGAATTGAATTCAAAAAGATACTGTAGACACAGGTTAATTTATACAAAGTTAATTTATATCCATTTTTGTGTTATTGCATTTACAGGGATGCTCTTATTGTGCCCATCCTCAACTGTGCTACAAGTATTTTTGCTGGATTTGTGATCTTCTCTATCCTAGGCAACATGGCATGGCAAGTCGGCAAACCGGTCGCTGATGTTGTTGCAGAACGTAAGAATAAGATTTATGTTTTTAGAGATGTTGATAAAGGGAAATAACCTGCCTGCCTCACCCTAAAATGACGGTCTATAATGGTCAATTTAGGGGTCGTCCAAAATTATTGCCATTTTCACTTACGTACAGAGCGTACGTAACTTTTGACCCCTCGAGTTACGTACGCAATAAATGGCGAAATTTTATTTTATTTTGTACTTTAAAAAAAAAATCCTGCCTCTCAAGATCGCCATTTAAGTTACGTACGGTTGGGGTATATTTCGACCCCCTCCCAGGTACGCTTTGTACGTAACTGAAAATGGCGAAAATTATGGACGACCCCTTACAAAAAGGATGTATATGACCCCCCACCCCTCCCCATCTCTTGTCCCAAAACATATCACTTTCATCTAATGTTAGTTGAGACAAGCAAAATTATTGCTTGTACTTATTAAAATGAGGCACTAATGATAAAAGCAGTTAATATGCCAGCACACATTTATCAAGACCTCCGCAATATGTGAAATAAAAAAAAGTAATTCCCATTTGAGTCAATCCCTCCACCCATACCTAAATTACAAACTAGTGACTATGTATAAATAATTCTTAATTTACTGCTTGTTTTCAACATAAATTACAAACCAGGTAAATACCCTTCTCTTGGTCATAACAAGCTAAACAGCTGACATCTTGTTTATTTTTCAATTAACTCTTCATGCTTTCTTTATCTTCATCTGTAGAATTTGGCTTAGCATTTGTTGCCTACCCCGAGGCAGTTACTCATCTTCCCGGTGCCCCTGTATGGTCATTCCTCTTCTTCTTCATGTTACTCACACTCGGACTTGACAGCCAGGTAAGTGTCTAGACTCAAATTATTGATTATCACCACTAATCAATAACTAATTTATGCAGGGATCAATGTGCAGCTTGAACCTACCCTCCTCAAGCATTCACCTGTATTCACCTTTCTTCAGGATAAATTAGGTCAAGATTAGGTCTATCCTGCAATTTGTAGGGTGAAGATTCACCTTAGTGCACCATGTTCGTTCAATAGTAATATGTGGGAGAAGTTGAAATATAGTTGAAGATTCACCATAGGTTCACCTGTCCAATGTATAAATTAGTTCAAGATTCACCTCTCTAAAAATATTACTAGGCAAAGATTAGGTGTCTTATCTTTGACTAACCTTGAGGAGGGTAGGTTCAAGATGCACATTGATGCCTGCAGTTAAAGCATGTCATCTGGCTTTATTAGGTGACTGTAGTTTGTAATATCAGTTAGATAACAATCAAATAATGAAATATATTTAGGTTTCAGATATACAGTATTTGAGATAAATAAGAAGAGAAATATTTGATAGTTATTTATCTTTCCCTCGTGATAGTCGAGAAATTAAAAAATAATTCCTCAACCAGGAATTGAACCTGGAACCTTTCGAACTCTAGACTGACGCTCTACCAACTGAGCTAACTTGCAACAAGCTTGATGGAGAAATTATATTATTCTATCGAATTAAACATGAAATGAAAGAAATGAAAGAATAAAACTTGAAAATCAGAGAACACAATTTGCTGCCCCATCCATCTTAACTAATTAGCCCTCTATCTTTTACTCTTCCAGTTCTGCATCATAGAAACCGTGGTGACTGCTATCGTGGACCAATATCCCAAAACTCTGAGAAGTCGTAAGACCCATGTAGTGGCTTGCTATTGTGGATTCAGTTTTCTTGTTGGACTAGTTTGCGTTACACAGGTATGATGATTTTAATATAGGCTGTGGGAGGGGTGCAGGGGGAATTTTGAGCGAAATGCCAAATAATGGGAAACAGGGTTCTGGGGTGGGGACCAAGGGGGTTTTGCTCCTTTTCAGTAGATAGAGCATTTCCATGCCATAGCGGTTCCAACAGTCCTGGGCATATTATTATAGATGTAGGACACCGAATATTTTCATAATGCTTCATATTATATCGGATCTTATCAGTTATGACCCTGAGGTGGGAAAAGGTTAAGCGGTCGTCTATATCTTTGATAATACATTTACAATAATATAAGTTTTGCTGATCCCCTCTTCGTTAGTAGTCTGCTTTGTCTTTTAGTTTCATTAATTAGTGGAGGGCAGTTGTCTATTAATTAAACACGCCCTGGCCTATGGCAATGAGAAGAACAAAACCCTGGTGTAAACGTACCTTTCGGGTCGGCTTGGTTAGTTGGGTTTCCCCATCCCCCCTTATTTTCTCTTGAAAAATGACCGTTAAAATCGAAACAATCTGTAAAAATTTTGCCGTTTTTCGACAATCCTTCCCCCCAAAATTGGGTCAGTATTTGCATGTGGAAATATTTTTTACCAATTTCTAAAATAAATGGGTCAGTCGGGCCCGTACAACAGGGTTTCTTGTTTTTGGCGTGTAACCATCATGATACAACAGTTGTACTCATTAGATTTGTTGTTTTTCCCCAAACTTATTCCATAGGGTGGAAGCTACTGGGTTGTGCTTATGGACAAGTATGCTGCTGACTTTGCACTTCTTATATTTGGTCTCTGTGAGGTCATTGGTATTGGTTGGATCTACGGTAGCAAACGATTCTCCAATGACATTCGTGCTATGGTCGGCGACAGAATTGTGGATTCGGTCTTCTTTAAATGGTGGCCACTGAACTGGTGCATTCTTACTCCTGCCATCCTCTCGGTAAGATTTGTATGATATTGATCAATAATGAGTACATCAGTTTTGTTTTATTTACAGTATTGTATTTAAAGAATAATTAATGGTTTAGGCAGATCAACTTCCTTTGGAAGACCATTAAAAGAAAAGAAACCTAACCTGTCGCCATCAGTATTTGGCATGAGATGGGGATCCGGACATGGTACTTCTACAGTGGGTTCCGGACATGGTACTTCTACAGTGGGTTCCGGACATGGTACTTCTACAGTGGGTAATTTGATGTCAGACACGACAGTAACATAGTGTACACCGTGTACAGTTGAAATCAGCACTGCTTAGTATGCATGGGCATCAATCTTGGTGGTTAGGGGAACAACCCCCATGCCTTTAAGATATAGCCATGTTATGCTCTTTTTCATGTTCATTAGAATTTAGGCAGAATTCCCTGCCCGCCCCATATACTAGACTATGCAACTTATTTAGCAATGTTATATACGCCCCATGAATACAATCTCCTTTTATTTCTACGCTTGTTAACGTGGTTACTATACTATGTTTGTCTATCACGAGACAGTGACGTAACTGTGTCATCCACTGATTGCAGTACATATAAATGCACGCAAACTCAAAGCGCTTGGCGTATGTATTTACGCGTAGAAAGGCGAAAAAAGCCCATGCGTGTGCGTATGTTGTGCCTGTTTAATTACGTCACTATCTGGAGGGAGGTAAATAGAGTAGAACTAAATGTCTCCAGAGCATATGACTCAGCAATTAATACTTTTAATCTTCTTCCTTCACAGTTTGTTCTTCTCTTCAACTGGGCATCTTGGACTTTTCCTACTGCTGGTGATTATGAATTCCCTGGATGGGCTCATGCTATTGGATGGGTTATGATTATGTCTAGTATCATCTGGATCCCACTGGTTTGGGGATATGAATTCATCAAGGCAAAGGGAACCATTAAAGAGGTAGGTATTTTATATATATGTGTTATCAGAATGTTTGGTTAAAGGTTTAGGTCCTGGTTAGACTAATGCGTAGGGTATCAATAAATGATTTTTTTTTGATTCTGTCTACGGTACTTTTGGATAAACTAAATTTGAATATACTGATATAAATAATGAATGAAATTGTTATGCTCTTCCTTGCTGAATTGAGCACTCTATTCAAAGGTAGTCTACCTTTTGGCATAATGTCGATACAAGATATTACAATACCTTTAATAGCCAATACATTACAGTAGCTCTTAAATTGCCATGTAACACTCAGTCTAATCCATAAATCTTAAAATGTTAATTTTACAGAGATTCATTGCCTTGGGAACACCAACAGCTGACTGGGGTCCAGCTCTTGCTGCCCACCGTCATGAATCATGGAATGTTCACTTGAAACACGGCACAGAAATGGGAGGCACGCTTGATGGGCACAACCATGACAGCTATATGACCATGACACCACCTAATGGTAAATATCTGCCAACAACCAATGGAATCGCTTTAGAAGACATCCGAGGAGATAGCGTCTGAGCAAGAACAATGAAAGCCAAAGGGTTATTGAAGTTGATCTAACAGGTTTATTTTACACAGAAGTCTCAATAGATTTATTCTTGTCGAGAATTTTGCGTTCTTGCTGCGAAAAAGTTGAAGTACTGCAGATCTAAAACAACGAATCTGTAGAGGTTTCCTTTTTGATCCAAGTTAAAATGATGCTGCGGGTTGGTCAATAGAGGTCAGAGTTGAAGGTCATATGATTGATTTGCACCCTGCACACGCGCTTCATGTTGAGGAACAAAGGTTAAGTGTCGCGTTTCAAACCATGGCACAAATGCCAATACCCACTCACACCGGTTTATTTCAACCCAAGTGCTACAATAGTACATATTGATGGATGCATATCTTGGAAAGGATCTCCATCAAGACAGAAGAAAGACTAGGATTTAGAAAAAGGGCAAATATCTGGGTTATAGATTGTTCACTATAGGTTGAAACATTTCCTTTGATAGTATTTCATATGATTATCGTATAAAAGGGCATGTTTCATGCTTACACTGAATAAACTATAATTAGACGAAACAAAGATTACATCTTTGATTTTAAGAAAGGGATTTATTGGAAATGGAACAAAGATATTTTAAGATTTTTTCAGGTGATTTTGATACAAAAACAAAACGCTCTATAAACAATGTGTTGTAAATGTATTTATTCCACATGCCAGTACTTGTACTCATGCAAACCAAAAAAGCAATAAATATATTTTTATGTCACCGTTGTTGATATCAGGTCATTATTATTGCCAAATTGATGTGTTCTAGTTATGTGCGCTGCGCATTCTACATTGTGATATTTATAAACAAGCAATATTCATAATCCAAGCATCCCAAGTTATACATCATGGCTTTACCTACTTCATCGACAGTATGAAATTATATGAGGTGACTCTAAAATACCCCTCTTTATATGCCAAATCCATGAGGCAGCAAAAGTGAAGAAGGGTATCTTGGAGTTACACCCGCAATATTTGTCAGTTAAGCAATAGCAAGTATTTGGACAGTGATGTAATGCACTCATCACATTTACACATGACCAACCCCCAAGCAGCAATGTATAACTTTGTTTGAAGTAGTCTTTCAAATTATGTGTATGTAAAACACAATTGTGAGTAAAAGATCGAAACATGAAAGTTAGTTTGAGAGTGTTGCAGATACCAAAGGGCTAGGCAACATAACTTTGTTTGAAGTAGTCTTTCAAATTATGTGTATGTAAAACACAATTGTGAGTAAAAGATCGAAACATGAAAGTTAGTTTGAGAGTGTTGCAGATACCAAGGGCCAGGCAACATTATTGCGGAGGTGAACAAATGTGTGGTGCAAAATACTCCCAAATGATATTTAATTTAATTTATTTATGTGGAGTAAAGAAACATGTATGAGATGGATATGCCCCCATTTCAAATCGGTGCAACAACTTCCTCATACAGGTGAGCATACTCAAATACTGCATCAATTAAAAGATTCCACATGGAGTACGTCATTCAATTATATTAAGAAGACTTCTTGTTGTACACACCTTTTCATGATGGTTTTGAATTCAGTTTAATGTTCACCTGTCTCAGAAAGTGATTTTTTAAAGAGGATTTTCTTCTTTTTTAAGTTGAAGAAATGCTTTATTTACAGTGTTACCAGTATTCAATAGCTTGTCTTCAGCATAATTACATATGCAACTGTATGGACATCCAACTCATGGGGAAGGCACATTTATTTTGTTCTTTTCTGTCATTTTTTGATACTTCCAGGTGATTGGCCAAGTATTAAAAGAAATTGATGTCAATTACAGTATTTGATAGGCTTAAAATTGTATGATACTTGGGATGGGTCAAAAGATCTTGCACTTTCCTAAAAAGTATTTTCTTTTTAAAGAATATCAACTTTAATTGTTTTTAATTTTGTTGAAGACAAGCATGTTATATAATTGTTATTATTATTTATTAGAAACGGTCAATCTCCCTATACAGGTGGCCTAATGAAATAGACCATAAAGGAGCTATTATTTATACAGTTTACTCATAAAATACATAATAATTGCTGCCTTTTGTATTATTTCATTTTGAGGACCTATATAGCGAGATTACCAAATCTGCTGTATTACTTATCAGGGTTAACCATTAAGTTGTGCTTATAAAAAATTAACATTGTAATGTTATACAACTCTATCTTATTTTTATAATATTTTAAAGAGAATAGAGAATAACAGACCAAATATTGTAAAAAAGTTGATGAAATTGTTAAATTCTCTCTTTCCCAATCATTGTTTACTTTTTCATTCTTTGTTATAACATAACCAATTTGAATTGGCTGGTCTTGTTGTTGTTCATTTATTTTGGTTTTGTTGTATGTTGACACCATTTTGAATATTCTTATTATGCTGATAACGGGTATATTGACACCATTTTGAATGCTTATTATGCTGATAACGGGTATAACTATTTGAAATGATTGGTGCAGGGCATGCATCCAAATCAAATGACAATGGGATCAGGGGGGGGGGGGGGGCTTCACTCAATAGTCCAATATTTGAGACTGAAACAACCAATCAATATTCAACAAAAAGACACAAGTTTCACTGAGAACTAGGATTGCTAAACACAAAGGTTCTCAGCTAATATGAATATCAAGCAGCAGGAGATTATTGAACAAAATGTTCTCATCCGTCAGTTTGATTCACGTTTTTTTACCCCATTTCATATTTTGTTCATTTGTCTTCTTTCTAACTTATTAAGTTTTTCTAACATGCAATATGATCTGAAATATTTTATGATACTTAAAAATATAGTGTGCTGATTTCAGAAATATTCTGGAGCATTAATTTATTTTTGCACCAGTATTTGCCGAGATCGACTGTAACCTACTACTGTGCATGAAATGGTGTAGACCACACACACATCTAGTGCTGGTATTGGAAATTGTGGACCAAAAACTGATTCCAATTGACAAAAACAGCACTTTTTCGATGTCATCATGCACAAGTAGTACAGATTATGCAATAGCAATGCAGTTTTATTTGGTGTAGATTTAGAAACAAACTATATATTCCCCTATTAACCCCTAAAAGATACTACTAAATGTGTAATTCGCTGAGTAAACCAATCAAAAGAGAGCTTCCATACATCTTGGCACTTCTTACCAGCTACTCCCTCTGATTGGTCCAACAAATTATACAACCACCCATATGACCAATCAGATTGGTGCACTTCAGGTTAGGTAATTTATGGTTTATATGGTGTGCTTTAAAATTGTGTTAAGCTAGCCGTTTGAATCTTAAAAGACTAAACTTTTAGAATTTAAAATACAGTTGTTGTTTAAAAAAAAGGATGTATCCTATCTGTCAATAAATGGGTGCTTACTGTTTGGTTGCTCTAAATTCTAACATGCAATGCACAAAGTGTTGAGTAATTGTTATCTTGTGCTTACGTTCTGCTGATTAAGAGATATTTTATGACAGTGGGCTAGCGCTCGCTGCAGGATATTCTGGGATAACAATACACTATAAACAATTGACCTTATAATATAAATTCCATTTAGCCATCATAGATTACCTTAGTTTAAAATACAAAAATGTGCTTAATATTAGATGCATACTAGTTATGACTATAAAACCATAGCCTAGAATTGTTCAAATATATTGCTACAAATCTTGTATCGAATTATGCCTGAAATTCCGTCCGCTAACCATGACCAAACCAAGTCCAATTTGGTAACCAACCAACAGAAGAGTCAGGCATATGACCATCAACCATTACTGCAGTCAAAGAAAGATAATACAATTTAGTATCAAAATGACTTCATGTTACAACTCCTTTTATAAGTTCTATATTGAACCAGAATATAGAACGAAATCTTAATATTAGACTTTGTGATATTATTGGAAATAAACAAGCAATATATGTAATATTATTTGTATCAGAAATATGTGGTGCCACTCTAGACAACGGTTACGTCTAAGTAGCATTTTGATTAATTGGTAAATTGTGTAAGATACAGACCTATAATACATAACCATATGTAATGTGAAGCCCATACAGTAATCAAACAAAACAATGAAACACTTAGTGTATGTTTTGGCAAATGCAGTGAATATATGCTAACGCTATATTACACCTCTGCTGGCCAGATTATATTTATGCTTTTGGACTTCAATAAGCTCTATCTAGGTTTTCATTTATTTCTTTTAAAGGTTTTTAAAAAAAAAAATTTCTACTCCAGTATAACAAGGAGTTTAATATTACTTTACCCAGTACTGTTGGGTGGTTTCCTTACTGGTTTTGAGTACTGCAATATAATATTGTATGGCCAATTTGAATGTTTTATATTTTCTTCCATATTCAGTATTTTTTCAACAAAATTATTTTAGTAAAATGATCAAATGCCCTCCATATTTGTTAGTGACATGGCCCTTGCCACATTGTGAAGGGTACCATGAATGGATCATCATCCAGGGTGTTATTGTATATAAACTCTATTTTAAAACTGAGTCATTATTCAATGTGAGTCAAGTTTGAGTTGAATGAGTCAATCAGACAGGGTTATAGTGCGAGTCACACATAAATGGTGTATTCAAATTGATATTGATGTCAAATAAAGTGTTTGAATTAAGGAGGACACAAATGCAAAATTTGCTTTTGGCTCACTAATTGAGAGTCCAATTTGGACCCTCCAGAATATTTAATTATTTCACTTGAAAAGGGTCACTTTTCATTTCAGTTAGGGGCGACAAAATCATGGTTTGGGGCAAATTTTACTGGTCCGATATAGCACAATTTTCAGTCTTTAGTCTGTCCGCTCCCCCTGGGTGTTATGTCACAAAGTAATATAATAATTTGATCAGAGATAATTGATCACATCACAATGTCTACGAAACCCAGAAATGCTTGAACCAATTTACATAATGTGGCAAAATTAGGCAGATTTTGACATATTTTAGCTTCAAACCCAAGGGCCTTCATTCAGTCCTCTCAAATCAACCCTGGGCACAACCATGCCGAGTCATGAATGATAGTTCACTATCTAATAAAGTTATGGAATTTGTAATTGTTTAATATTCCAAGCCAACATATTATGACATCAATGCGGATGTAGTTGACAAGACAAAAATCATTATAAATCATCATTATGCTCTGATGTAAAATATCTATAACGAAAAAGGGGAAAATGGACAACAATAAGAATAACGTCAAAATAAAATAATATCTCATTAACAATGCATTATACCTTGCAGCTGTTGTATTAAGCTAGAAATTGTTATAGTCTCAATCCCATGGAGCAGTTCATTACAATTTACAATACTGTTGCATATGTTGGTGGATTCTGTCCTAGGGGATGAGAATATAACAGCTTGCAGCAAATTGAATAGAAAACATGTAAAAAGTGTATAAAATAATTTGTAAAGAAGAATGTTTTGTATAATAATGAATATGTATGTACATGTATATTATTCTATTTAAGCACAAAAATGCATCCCATGATTTAACTAGTGTTAACCCTAACGGCCTAACCCTACCATATCGACAGAGTTTGTTTGTATCACTCGGCGTGGAAGTTTTTCGCTGAAAAAATGGACCCAGTCTATATACTTGACGCAGTATACTGCCCCAAGTAGCCTTGACACTCGTGGTGTACTGGAAAATCCCAAGTCCCGTGTGCCGGAGGTTCAAATCCTAGGGGGTCGCGGTGATATTTTGGGTCACTTTTCGCCTTGCGGAAAATTGTCTGAAAAAAGTGGGGGGTAGAGTTAGGGTTAAGGGTAGTTTAAAAGAGTAGCTTATGTTATATTTTGTAAAATACTAGTAGTTATAGAGATGTTCAGTGGCAATCAAATTGTCACCCCTTACCTTATAGTCTGTTTCATCACTATGGAAATGATCACCTATACAATTTAAAGACTATTTTCAGGTTTCACCAAATATCCTGAAAAGAAGTAAACAATGTGTAAAAACAAAATCAGTTTTTGCTCTATAATGTATGGCATTCAATCAAGTCCATTATCAAAATGACAAAGCATGCACTTCCTTACTACAAACACATTTCAATTCTTGGTTTCAGTAATAACACACCATACCATAATGCACTTGTAAGATGTAACCTCAAAATATCTTTGAACATAACTCCAATTTGTCCATGCTATACAAGAATTCCTGTTCTGGTAAAAACACCTGCAAAAGCAGTTACTATTCCGTTTTCAACATTTCCAAATTTTTAATTAATTTAGATTTCATCTGTTGTAATTGTTTTTGGTTATTATTTTTAAAAATAGTGTTAGAAATAGCTAGTTATTTTCATTCTTTATCATCATCAGGGTGTCATGTTGTATTTTTCCTGTTTCACAATAAAATTGCTGAAATGAATTACAATTTGTTGTTGTTTTTGTCTGCAGTATGGTTTCCAACAATTTTAATTGTTTAATTTTAATTGTTTTAATTGTTAATTTTAATTCTCTTTAAAAAGAGATCACGCTTAGAAACAGGGCTGGAAAAATGGTGATTTCCCGGCAAGCTAACCCAAAATTCGCTCCAAAATGGAAAATTTCCCACTATGTCTTGTGTATTTCTTTTATATGGAAGAGCAAAATTTCCCTCCAAATGCTCAAATTTCCCAGCAAGGAGCTTTCCAATTTTTCCAGGCATGCTTAGAAACAGTCATTCATTCTATTTCAATGTTAAATATAGAATGGATCAGAAATATCCCCAAGTGCATCATAATATAGGCTTGACCCGAGCATTTTGCTTGAGCCTGGTCCCTTCAGGACCCAAGCGTGTGGGCGTACGGCCCGACTGTGTAAACAAACAAATTACAAGGCATGAGATATGAAAGCATAAAAGAGGAAAAAGTTGTTACAAAAAACCCCAAAACCCCAATCCAACTGTTAATCAAGCCATTTGACGGGCATTGTCATATCAGTGTTGCCATCATGTCACTATAAAACTATGAGTTACAAGTAAAGTTACTGACAGGTTACTCGAGGCTAAGTCAAGTCTTTCTAATTCGTTATCAAGTAAAGTAAATAATAGGTCAAGTCAGGTCATTGGTTTGCTCAAGTCAGGTCAAGCTCACAGTGACTTGAGTTGAGCCAAGTCATCAAAAATAGTGACTTGTGTTCAAGTAAAGTCATTGACTCTAGTCGTCCTAACCCTGCCTTTTATCAAAAGACAAAATCCTACATCTAGTTGCGTTAGTTAAATACTGGTCAGAGGGTAGATTTTCCCTGTTCAGAGTTACGGGGTTCAATTTGGTAAACATGTTTTTTGGTCCTGTAACTGCTTGGGGGAAGAGGTAGTCGGTCAGTCTTCCCCCCTGCTCTTCTCCCTAAATGATGAATAACATTGCAAACTTCATTTTAGAGTTAGCAAGCTACAATATAAGTAAACATAGAGAATCTAAAACAATCTAGTTTCAATAATTAAGACAGACAACCACATTTATCTCCTACATATCACCATTTCTGCTATTCTTCATGTGTCATATTTCTCTACAATGATAACTAAATCCAGGTGTGTAACTTTGTGGTGTTAAAATTAAATATACATATTTGTTGATCTCTTAATGAAGTTTGACTTTTCAGGAAAGACTTTCCTAGACTCTAGAGTGTATTTTCCATATAAAACAGCACAAAACTTTACTAAATCATATTCATTACTTCATGAATAATCGCGATAGATGCGTACCAAGTGCGTTCCAATCAAATTATTCGTTAGATGAGAACGCGCACGCCGAGCGCGGGTTACTAATAATTGCCCGAAAGTACTTCGCCAAAGTGTTCCATTGTTTTGCTCACTGACCGACCAATCAAATTAACGCCTCACGCCCCTAAACTGAATATTCAATGAGTTATGAGGAAACACGATTAAAGCTTATTTCTGATTGGTTGAATGATAAAAATGTTAATGAGGGGATGACCCGACTTGGACTGTTTCAATAACTAAGAAGGGGTGGACAAAATAAACAGAAAACTAGTTAATTATTAAATTAGCAAGATTATATCGGTACAGATCAACGATTTGGATAAAATATGCATCTTTTTCAGTAATGAATGAGAATAATGACTGCTTAACAACTGTTTTCGTGAATTTGTTTTGAAATCCTCGGGTTCTGGTCATTCGGAATTGTCCCTCGGGGGCTGCGCCCCTCGGGACAATTCCTCAGACCAGAACAAAAACCTCTGATTTTAAAACAAATTCACGAAAACAGTTGTTACGCAGTCATTATTCTCTAAATGGAAATCTGCTCCCTATTTAAGGAATTTGACACAATTTTTGACACCATTTTGTTTCGATGTTCATCATAGAGCATTTTACACCTATCAAAATATGTAAGTTCCCCCCTAGCATATACTAGGATATTTCCAAAAATGTGTGATGAATTTAAATAATTGTCAGCTAGAAAGATGCACCCAATTGTTAGGCACATTTTGATACCAAATTTGTTGGCCTTGAGACAATGCAACGATAAGAAATTGTGCCATTTACCAATTTGTATACAGAAAAAAAAGTGGCACTAAATCGCACCGGCTATGGCTAGATTGTCCATACATCAATAAGCAGATCATAATCAATAAGCAGATCATAATCAATAAGCAGATCATAATCAATAAGCAGATCATAATCTTGTTTGTTAATTTTATGGACAAAACCAGCCATAGCCAGTGAGATTTAGTGCCACATTTTTTTCTGTATAAAAATTGGTAAATGGCACAATTTCTTATCGTTGCATTGTCTCATGGCCAACAAATTTGGTATCAAAATGTGCCTAACAATTGAGTGCATCTTTCTAGCTGACAATTATTTAAATCCATCAAATATTTTTGGAAATATTCTAGTATATGCTAGGGGGGAACTTACATATTTTGATGGGTGTATAATCAATGAATGCAAGAGCATCTTGGAAGTCTGGTAGTCATATTCAAACATTTAATTTGAAGGATTGGCCAACGATTCCAATTTTTGCACACACTGTATGCAGCAGCTGCAGAAAGCAGCTTGGTTGAGACAATCTTATGATCAAGTGTTGTGGTGCAATCTGATAGAGTTGAATTAAATTAATTCTTGGAAATTGTGTAATGAGACTGAATCAATTGATTAACCTAATAAGCTGCAACATCATTGGATTCTGATCTGAATAAAATATGCATCGTAAATCAAAATTATGACCAGTGATTGGCATTGAATATATATTAGGTAGTAATAAAAGCAGAGCAAGGTATTAAGGGACGCACCATTTGATAGCCAGGGGATGGAAGTTTGGGTCGGGCAGAACTTTTTCCTCCATCTTTAATGTTTTGAGTTGGGTGGGGTAGATTTTTCTTTTTTTTACTCATCAGTGGGTCAATTTTCCCCCTTTTCACCCAGATAGGGATCATGTTTTTTTTCTCCAAAAAAATTCCATGTCACCCCCTGGATTTCAAATGGTGCGTCCCTAACTCTATCGGAAAGCAATATTGCATAAATGTCTGTTAACATAATGTTGCATTTTGTTTAAATAATGTCTAATGAGAGACCTAAATCACTGTTTACATTGGCATTGTTCTTTTGATGACTTTTATCCTTCCATTTTGAGATTCGAACCCCACTCACTTTCATCCATTACATGGTGTTAGCCGAGTGTAAAAGATACACTTGTTTGGTGGGAATTATATAGAGCGAGTGTGTCATTTCAAAAATGTAAATTAACGCAAAGGTTTGTCTTGGAAGAATTTTCCTGAAAAAAGGCTATGCAAAATGCTATTTTTTTAAAAATATTGAAAGTAAAAAATGCTATGCAAAATGCGGTATTCCCCCCCCCCCCTTTTTTTAAAATCCAACATTCGGGAGCGGATTAACGTGACGTCATTATGGCTGGCTCCTAATTTTAAATACAATTTATTCCGTCAAAATAAACAGTCGGGTTCCAAGGCGTCGGCAATAACTATATGTCTTTCATCTTTAGCTCCTGAAAGTGAGATTCCCTTTTTTTAAACGTCAAGAAAATGACGCTGATATGGTACTACTTCACAATGTAAAATTAAAATTTGAAGAAGCATAGTCCAATAAGTTATGGGAGTCAGTTGATTTTATGATTGATTTTATATACTGTTATGGAAAAACATGGGAGCCTGAAATGATGAACAATACTTGAACATGTGGCCAAACTTGACGCAGATGGTGAAAGATTCCATTACTAACCGGGCTACTGGTGATTAACTGCAATCCAAATTGGCTTGTGATCGCTGAAATAGATGTCAAATTAGACTGCATTATGTGTAAGTCATGTTGCCATGGATGTGCCCCCTTGTTGCCCAGTAAGAAAGACTTGACTCTAGAATCTGAAACAAGAGGAATAACAATACTGTTACTATGTCAATTTTGTTAATAATAGTGTAACATTATTTGGGTCAAACTCACTAGTCATAAGGGTCGCTAGTTATAAGGGTCACTAGTCATAAGGGTTGCTAGTCATAATCCCCAAACCCTAACCCAAATCCTACCCCTAACCTAACCCTTCCCCCAAGATACTTTTTATGACTAGCGCACTCGTGGTATAGGAAAATACACGTTATGACTAGCGACCCTTACCTATGACTAGCGGGTAGACCCCCATTATTTTACTACAAGCCTATAAAATAAGCTTACCATGGCATTTGCCACTTGCCTGGTTTAGTGATTCCAGGAAACAACACTTTTAATTTATTGCCAATGAGAGCCCTAACCATGCAATAAGCATGATGAGTGCAGGTTAAAGTGTTGACAAAATGGGGTCAAAGTTCATGTAGGGGTAATTAGAGGTCAATTTGTGTACACCCCATGAGCATCTCAAGTCCCTTTACTATAAAGGCATATTATGCGATCAAAGATTATTGTCACCAAGTTTGGTTAAGATTGAAGTCCCAACTTTTCCAATGAGAGCCTTAAACAGCAATAAGTGCAGTTAAAAGGGTTGACAAAATAGGGTCATTAGAGGTCAATCTGTGTATACCCCGTGAGCATCTCAAGTCCACTTACCTAAAGATTATGGTCACCAAATTTGGTTGAGATTGAAGAATTTTCATAGTCCGAACCTAACTGAAAAGGAACACAACTTATATACAGACACACATTGGATGATGACAATATCCCTTTTGGCTTTTTAACCCAGGGGATTAAATAAGAGAGCATTCCATGAAAAAGATGGCCTAATATGCCTTTAAGCATAGTCTAATCCAAACCTTTAAATTCACTGGTGGAAGCAGGTACCCATGCAATCACACACGCATCAATGCTGCATTGATCATTAGTACACGCTCTGATGTCACTGCACAGAGCATTGACCATATCTAAGCACAGAGTTAGATGAATGAAGTACTGACGGATTGCTGCGGTGAATTAAATGCCACGGTAGATTTCACTTTTGATGGACAGAGCAAGAGAGTGAGTCAGTTCTTCATCATCCCATAATAATGTCACTTCTCTGTATAATGATTTGTGCAATACTCATTTCCTGATCAAGGGAATATCAGGACAAAATGTTTCACCAAAGTGTTTCCAAATGTAATTGTCAACAAAGTCAGCAGACCGCTTACTACTATTTTGACTCTTGGGTCTTACAGGCAAACTGCAACAAAAATTTAAAATGTTCAAATTTTTCCAAGGGGGAGGTGCTCCAAACATCTCACATGGGAGATCCTTGCATCTGCTCATTAACCCTAACCAGCCAGGCTGTTTTTGTGTGGAAACTGGAGGGGGACAAGTATGATTTTTTACCCAAATAATTGCCGCTTAACCCCCCCCCCCCCCCCGGACACTTTGATCACCAGCCACATCCCTAACCACTCGGCTAACCTACCAACTCTCGCCCGGGCAGCAATTTCGTACACACATATCAGCTTGGTTGATGATGTCATTGAATCGAATGCTGTATCATGCATGTGGGAATTGTTTTTGTCCTTAGTGAATCGTAGGTTCAAGGAAGGTTAGGGTTAGCAAGCACTGAAAATTGTTTATTTTAACCCTAACCAGCCAGACTATGTTTTTGTGAGGAAACTGGGGGAGGGGGACAAAGTTTGATTTTTTTACTCAAATAATGGCCGCAAAAAAACCTGGAATTCGACCCCTGCGCCACATTCCTAACCACTCGGCTGCGAAGGAATTTTGTTCACATTATCAGCTTGGATAATGACATCATCGAATCGAATGCTGTAGTATGCGTAGTGAATCGTAGGTTCCAGGAAGTCAGATTTAGCCAATGTTATTGGCTGATATGGGAAAGTTGTGCAGCCCATGATGCCTAGTTTGAAAAACGTTTTTGGTTTCGCTCTGGTTGCTACTGTAACCGAGCAAGGCCTTCTATTGGCTAAAGACGGGAACAACAATAACTCAAAATCTATATAACCAACTGGTGTCATTTGGGGGATAGGTGCATGAGAGCAGTACGCACAAAATAACAACTCCAGAATTTTGAATTGGTTGCCATGGTCACGGGGGATATCACACCATATTGTTTAAAATTCTCTCCATTATTTTATAGACAGCTCTTCTTAACATCTGTGCCAAATATGACACCAGTTGGTGATTTATATTTTGAGTTACTGCTATTCATGTCTTTAAAAGCATTTTTCAAAACTTGGCATCATGGGCTACAATTTGGTATACAACACTTATTGGCTGATCTTATGTGAAAGTTGTGTAAAATTATTTTATACCATTGGCTAAATTTGACTCAACCCCCTCCCCTTAATAACAAGTCCCAGGCTTTGCCGATGGTCATTCTCTTCAATTTGCCTCTTTACTGGATACACAGCAATATCGTCAAACATGTCCATATTTGTTTTTAAAAATCAGGCCATTGGCGATTAGTTTCTTTGGCCAAACAAAGAAGGTTTGTCTCAGAGGCCCGTGCGCATTGGTATATGTGAAATGAGCTTCGGTACGTATGTCTACGCGCTGAGGCCCAAAAAACAAAAACAAAAACAAAATTTGGATTTTTGCTTTTTAAAAAAGAAATTTAATTAAAAAAATCACACAGCACTTAGCTTGTTGGCAAAATGCTACTGAGACAAACCTTTGCTTGGCCTTATACCTTATAATGCTGTTAATTTTATGGCACTAATTAGCTACATGTCCAAATTTCAATATAAACTTGTTTTCCGATTAAATATCCATATTAATTAAGTTTAACCCATACTCTATTCCTCTGGACAGTAACTTTACAGGGCAGCATATATGTCCATTTTCCTATGCATGCGTGTGTATACTCTAGCTCCTCAAGCAGGCGCACACGTTCATATGCTGCTAATAGTAACGCAATTATGTCAATGTCTTGTGATAGATAAAGAGATCATAGTTATGTACATATCACTCGCTAAAAATATATTCCAGACGAAATAAATTCACAAATCAAACACTTGATTGATGTATAAGTGTTTTATTGTATTCTCTTTATATTCCAAGAACCCATACATTATCTTGGTATTTACATAAGTATAAGAGGCATCACCAGGCAGACATACTTGAATCAAGGGCACAACTATCAAAGGCGTTTTGGATGTCAAACAAACAACCCAGCTTAAAAAGATATGATGACTGTCTGGAGATTGACACCGAAACATACCTGTGCAATGAAACCTTCCAATCCCCACACACTTTGATATGGAAATGTGTACTATTTGTGTTCAGTGGGGTTAGAGATGGCAGTTTGCACAGGTTTATTTAGTTAATGAAAATTGTTTGTGAGAGAGAGATATATACAAGAGATGCAGGGATATCATGATTGCGCCAAAACATAATTGTTTTTCACCAATTACTATTTATATATATATATATATATAGTATACCATTTGTAATGCTTTTCCCTGTTTTTATTTGAGCCACTATTATTTAAATTTGTTTTTGTTTAAAATAAAATAATTATACATATTATTGTGTGTCAAAAGTATAACAGTGTTATAACTATAAATTGTTACTTAGGTGAGTAAAGCTGTTACCAAAAAATGTTGATGTTGCTTTTGGCCATGAATATAGATAGATAGGTAGGGAAAACACAAAACCACATGCATCCCATTACTTTAAGTAGCAACTTTTTTATCGGATCACAACAAAATATGATACTTTTCTGTCCCAATATAACACCCAAGAATACATAGGTACGCAACTGAAACATGTTGTCTGTGTGGGTCAAATGACTTACAAGGACTTCCAAGTTTTGTAGATTTTGAATGATTGATAAAAGAACTGCTTACAACCAAAGTATATACAATCTTATCCCAAATGGCAATATACATCCTGGGACAGTCAGACAGACACGAGATTAATACTATTAACCCTCTGAAACATAATTTATTGCAACATGACAATCATGTTACCATGTGATTGTCATTCATTTCATTAGGCCTGATAATAAACTAAACCGTTCTATTTTGACTGTCTCTTTTATCCCAATACTGAGTGAATGACCTCATCTTATTAAATACCAAAAAAAACACAAAATATAATATTTACATACAATCCAACTCAAGGTGCTAGAAATTATGTCCCCACAAATTAAATTCCATAATCATGTAGCATTTAGTCTACTTTAGAATTTAAATTAAAAATAGACAGATATATTTTTAAGGGGAAAAAAGATGAAAAATAAATTTAACAAAAACATCGGGTTAAAAAAAATCATTTCGTTGCATTCAAAAAGAAATAATGGATCGGAAGAGTTGATACTATTTCAAAATTTTCCACAGAAAGAAAAAAATATAGCAACTACTTTAACATAGCAAAAAACTTCAACAAGCCCTTGGTTACGTATTTTTGTCATCTTACAAAAGAAAAATATGTACATATGTACAATTTATATGTTCATGCAAATTGCAAGCCTCCTTATATAATTTGATTTGTTCTCTCTTGAAATCCAATGTTCTACTATATACAAATTGTTTGATCATATAGAAAGGGTCAGAATACAGTGTATCAGCTTGTTGTGGGCCATGACAAATGAGTGTTCATAAATCACCATTGATGTATCCCCCCCATACATGTATTACTCATTGGAACACATGAATGCTGTGGTATAACACAATTGTTTGTCATGGTAGTAAGCTAATATCACCACAACATGAAGGAATGGGATGATCCTTATGCCAACAAACCATCAATTCAAACCCCATCTAATAATCATATAGCTTAAAATATGGTGCTAGTATTATACTACTAAGCTATACTATATCTATTTAAAGGGGGCTATGTCTATCAAAATGAAAACAAACAAAAAACAAAAACAAAAAGGTCAGTCACTATATAACATTATATACACTATGTAAGTTTTTTCTTCTTTTTTAAGTTGTTCATAGTTAATCAGTGCAATTGAGGTAGTAGTACAAAGAACCAACCATAGCATACATATCTTGTTCAAATTTAAACATTTTGCGGGTTTGTTATCAGCCTCAAGTAGATTATATATAAAATATTTCAAACACTTGGTGCATCACTGTTCATTGACCCTGCATTGTGTCAAGAACAATCTCAAAATTTGTTTTTGGGAGAATGATATTATCATATACATGGATCCAGGTTCACACGTATGCATGTGCTGGTCACTATGGACAATACACATGCAAGCACATGGTATGTTCTAGTCACTGGACAATGCACATGCATATAAAACATGTGGTATGATGTGCTGGTCAACGGACAGTGCTCTTTGGAGATGCCCTAGTTTGCACTTGCATATCAATAAATTATGCTCTAAGTAACACGTGTGTTAACTGGTGTAATGTATTTAACATGGATTGTATGGCAGACAGACTAATCACTACGGGGTGTACATTGAGACCAAATGAAAAGGCAGTAAAACACTATCTATCACTCATGCCTTACTGAGAATTGTTGAATACCAATGAATACAATATGTTGGAGTGTGGTTAGCTGCCAAACACTCAATGCTGATTGTAATATAGGGTTCAATAACTAAGAAATAGTATACTATTTTACAACAGGCTTATCAGATAAATCAGCATCAATTTTTATATTTATATACTGTAATTGGTAATGATTTTGTTCTAAGATAATTAATTTTCAGATGTCTAGATGACGGGTATTATAATAGGCATTCACATTTCTGATCGCAAGGCAATTTGAATGGAAGAATTTGTTTTTGATCGGTATGTAAACCTGACATGCTAAGTAGGCCTGAAAGAAGAGACATATTTGTTATTTTTGAGAATGGAGTGCTAGTGTGTGGAATTAAGTAGGGATTTATATCATGCTATACTACATTTACTCATAGCTATGTTTCTATACACTGCATTGTTCAGTATGTAATGGCATTATAAGCCTTAAATACCAGTAGTCATATTTCAACTAAAACTAAACAGTGTAACAATTCCCAAGGCATAAACTCTACTTAGATAATTCACTACTACAGCCAGCTGGTAGCCGTAAGCAAAGGTATTGATATAATGATTTGTTTTCTCACGGAATGGGATTTATACCATGCGTGTACAGCTACATAACCTATTGGAATGGAACGACCATTGGTTGGCTAATTTAACATAGCCAAGAAAGGCACAGAAATCCAAGATTCCACTCCCCTTGCCACCATTTTAGTATTTACAGCATTATCATAATCCCTATTTCTTTAGCTCCAACATCAACCAGCTCAGTAAACTGACCTATTAATGCCCAGGGAATTGATAAACTAGACTTGTGTCAGAAACAGGAGGGTGTATTGTTTTGCATTGGCTGTGCAGAGCCATACGACAAAAGACAAAATCCTGATAAATTATCATCAGGGAAATTTAACTCATTTTTATCAAATATAGGATTTTATACAATATTTACAAATTCAGACAGAAAAAGTCCCTTTTCCCCATCTTGTAATATAGAAACTATAATAGAACTCATCCAATTAAGCAATTAAATACGCTGTAGCATATGATTTGCTAATTATTGTGTTTTACTTCATTATTAAATAAACCCCCAAATCCCAAGCCAAAATAATTGTACCATTGTATCACCAAAAATACATTAAAATTGCCCCTTACAACAAACTATTATCAAAAGTAAAGCAAAATCACAACATCTTGGAATGCATATTATGTAGTATTTTACACGGCTAGTATTCCTAAGAGTTCACAGCATCTTATACAACTTCATCTGTTCAAATCAAACAGATGCTATGTCTAGAGAATTCTGTACATAATATATTCACAAGTACAGGTTAAAACTCATTTATGATAGTTGCATTGCAAACAGCTTCATAACAAAAATCTTTTTAAGGCATTGAGCTTCCCATCACTGCTTTATTTGGAAGTAATTAACATTCTTAAAAACAACATTTAAAAAAACTTTCGTGCGCTATTCCAAATCACCATTTATGCTTGAATTCACCACCGCAAACATGAAGCGAAAATAGGCTGCAAAACTAGCATACCATATCGCTTCATGGCGACAAGCTACCTTCAACATCTGCATTGACCGCATTGCTTTAACGAGAGACGAGAACTGTGCGTCCGAAAACGCCCCTATGACCCTTCTCATTGTTACGAAATAGGACATCTCGGTAACTGGTTTATGCATTGCTGTGCAGTATTATTTCACAGTAAAGAATGTTAATACATCTACCGTAATTAAATAAGTATTATATTTAAATATATTTCAAAATAGGAGATTCAACTGGTTACACAAACACCTCAAAACTCAACAATATCTGTTTTGATGCTTGAAAGGTCCCAATTTTTACAAAAATAACAAATTGGTTGGTTCTCAACCCTACAAGTTTTTCATGTGATCTTTGCATTATTCAAATGACTCATGTACAGAAAACCAGATCTGTTTGGGTTCAGAGTACATGCTTAGAACACACAGGATAGAAAAACTGTACATTTATACAGAGGGGCCACTGAACGGTTGATAATACAAATCAAATGTTGATCAACTAGATCAAATGAACAATTGTCCAACCATTTAATTTAGCAAATTCAGTTTGTTCCAAAAAACCATCAATGTCTTTAGGCTTATTTCACGGATATGGTTTCTATATAATTTACTAAAGGTTACACATATCAGTAGTTATACCATGGGATCAAGAACAAAGTATAGTATGTACAGTATATTACACCACCTGTAAAAAGGAGGTAGTAGGTAATATGGTGGTGATGATTGAAATCAGGACTCAAAATAAGACGGGACTCTTATAAATTATGGTTTTATTTTGAGTCCTAATTGGTATACTGGCACATACATTCTTGTGGCAGACTACACATTGAAATGAATAAGTCTTTTCACACTGATAATGAATAAGTCTTTTCACACTGATTTTGACAATAAGACCAACTAAGGAGAATATTGCAACCATTTAAAATGCAAAAATAGAACAAGCATATGTCACTCATGTAAGCAATTATATAATTGGCAAATCCCTCGAAAATGTGGTTATTTATTGTGATAAGTCTTACTTGGATATCTATGCCAGTCTAAGACTTCAGACATGCAACACACTACAATGTTTAGTGCATTGGTGTGGCATATGTACAATTTGGCACACTTTGAACATTAGAGGGAGCACAGTTGCTTTACAAGTTAGATTTTGACAACAAATCAATTTTTTAACTGCATTGTTAGTTTGGCTGTTTTTATCAGGCTACTAAGTTTATACAAATATATACACAAACATATCATGGGAACCTATTCTACAGTGCAATGTTTTGCACAAAGCTCCCCCTTAGATCTGTGCATATTATTTAAAGAAATACACATACTTTACCCTGTACATAGTGAGCACCAATATTGCCTACCATACCAATATTAACATCATATCCAACAAACTATGTACTGACCCTTGGGTTGGGGGTCAGTACATTCCAAATTGCAATGCAAGGGTCATACACTATGACTAGAGGATGAGGATATCATCAGATTACAGAAATGATAACACAATCCGTGCAATACTATATCAAAATCTGTGCAATAATAATATTTAAATCATAGCATAATTCTGGCTGGGGAATTTCTTGTCACCTACATTTTTTTTGGGTATTTTTGTCAGCTTTTTTAAACCCTGTTTTGTCCAGTTTGAATTTATCAGCAGCCGAGGCTTATGAGAGGGTGGAATTTTAGGGTATATGGCAAGACATAGTACTTTGGTTTACAGGGCAGATGTTATAATAACACTTAGACCTGAATGTCTTGATATTGATACTAGAACCACATCAGAGTGCGTCAACGCCACATATGTTACTCCATCCAATAATAATGGCAGAGGGTTTCACTGCGAGGGGTGGGGGGGGGGGGGGGGCTTTATTTTGATTTGAAAAATATTTTTACTTCTTTTTCATAAAATGACTGGAAATACTCAATATATATACTTTATGCAACAAAATAAGCATGCATAATTATAGGTTTGTCAAATATGTACAACGTCTGGAAACATTCATATACATTATTCAATTTTTATAATCATTGCAGAAAGTTTCATGGAAGACAAACAATATTAACTGTTTAAGAAATTCCACCAAAAATAATGAAGAAAAAAAAGTAATACTATTAATAAAAAAAGTAAAATAAAATACCCCAAAAATGGTAAGGATTGCCTATATACTAGTCTGAGATACCAATATTGAGCACACATGAACCTTCTGACAATATTTTTAATTTAGGTTGTTTTTAATTATCAAGTCTTATTAATAATTTTCTATTCTAGTTTAAATGAGAATTTGTTCAGTTGCTTTGTGAATATATCCATCTTATCCTGATTCAGCAGTCCAACATTTTCTGATACATATGACCGAGACATTTTCTCAAGATTATGTTGGAGATCACCAAAACTAAACAAAACAGGCGGTGCCAAAATTAGTCTGAAAGTGTTCAGCACAGAGTTAATTACACAATGAGAAAGAATGGAAAAGTTGTCTATCGCACATAAGACACTATGCTCTGGACAGAGAGGGCTCTATTTCAAGTAGCCAATGGATATCTGCATTGAATAATTGCTGTATAAGGTGTGAAGCTCTGATATTTCGAGCTTCCGTTACATTTTTTTATTATCTTTTAGGTATTATATATTTTTTGTTGTTGATCATATTATATTTTTTTCGATTGTATTTTTGATCTTATTTTTTTGATCACTTTTTCATTTTGCACATTTATCCTTGGTGCTAGGGCACATTTGTCCTTGTGCTAGGGGTCTCTTACCTACTCTCCAATCATCTGAGTGACCAATAATTTGCAAGATTTCATATTAACTCTTCCCCTCTTATGGAAGCCAATTTTGCATCATATATAAAAAGAGGGGTAACTATCATTACCGTAATTGAGCACCAAAGAGCATTTAGGCACTGATCAACAAAAGATATTGGTTTGTCCAAAATGATCTCAAGTGTTCAGTGTTTCATCTTATATGGGGAGGGCCATCCCCGGAAGGAGGGGGCAGGGCTTTGTGCCACTGCCATCTTGCAAGGCCGAGCGAGAGTCACTCAGACCTGTTTCGTCTCTCCCGAGTGGAAATCTTGGCGCGACGGTGATCCGACAGACTTCCGCTGCTTATCACACTTCGGTCCAACTCTTAACATTTAGTTAATTTTGGACCTGCCAAGATCAATTTTTTCTTTTCTTTTTTCATGAAAATCTGGCTTGAAGATGTTCCAACAGAGTTCCTTCTGTTTTTCACACTTCGGTTCCAACTGGAATTGGATATTTCTTATCCACTGTTGGAACTGCCTAGCTTTTGTTGTTGTTTTCATGAAAAAATGGCTCGAAAGTGTTTCAACCAGTGATTCTCACATTTGTGTTCCAACCAGTGGTTTCTCACACATTGTGTGTTCCAACTTTTTAAACTTTGTAACTGTTTGTTCTTTGTTGTTGGAACAGAGCCATATTTGAAGAAGAGATTGAGGAGTTGTAGGGTTAGGTTAGTGTTGTACATCGTTTCCCTATGCCATATCAGCCTCATCCTGTTTAGCCGCTACATATTTCACAGCATAATCCATTGGTGGTTTCTCACTTTTGGGGTCTAGGGCGCCACCCATTTCGGTTCCATATTGTTTGTGAATATCATACGCATCACGGCGATGTGCAGCTATTGCTGGTCCCCAGTCCTCTGTTGATTGCATCGCTTGTTTTATTCGCTGAAAAGAAACATGGAAGGAGAAACAATAAGTGGTTTGCTTCCTATTATAGCAGACAAATGCACACCTGTAAGCGGCAAAGCTTTCCCCCACGCTCAACTTCTATATAACAAATCAACAAATTATTAAAATGAAGGTCCGAAAAAATAGGATCCCAAAATCTGTGGTCATCCCTAAATCTCCTTGGAGATATCATGACATGTATTAAAAATGCTAGCAACTTTTTAAATATTTGTGTTCAAAGTGAATGTTCTGTAGTATCTGGTTGAAACATATTTAAAATATTCCATTAGTTTTGCAAAATTCCTGGGAATGGGTTCCATCAACTATTCCTGTATACTTTTGAATAATATATTATGACCTGTATCTCAACAATTCACTTGAAAAATAATCCTACCTCAAGTAGTGATCCATCAGCTTTGATGATTTCATAAATAGCCACTACTGGAATCCAGATGAGACTAGTGAGGATCATCATCCATCCAAAACCATGAGCCCATGGTGGGAATTCGTAGTCACCAGCGGTGGGGTTTTCCCAAGAGATCCAGTTGAACAACAGTACAAACTGAAAACAAAACACAATCATGATGATTAGTTGAATCAGTTAATCATTTCACAGGTACCTGGTAAAAGCTGCTTAAATGTGTTAATTTCCCTCTAATGTGTTTGTTATCCAAGGTATATTTAGACCCAAGAAATGAGATGATCTCTAGCTGTTCATTACTTAAACACATGTGTTGTACTGTTTGTTTTGGGGAGATTCCTGTTGGCACCGTAGTGGTGCAAAGCATGCTGGACTCTACAAGAAATCTCCTTTGTCCGAATTCCTACTTCTATTGCACACCAAGCAGGCTTGCATGTAAAATACAATGCTGCAAAAACCAGCCAGATAATCGAGTTCTCACTTCCTAATGATATTTGAACCAAATGAACAATTTACAACCACTAACTATTTCATGGTTTAAACTTGAAACCAAGAGATTTTGTAATGAAATCCAATTTTATAATGAAATCCAAAAGGGTAAGCGCACTCAGATTTGCCATACATAAGTGTTTTACTTACCGATAAAATGGCCGGCGTCAAAGCACACCAATTAAGAGGGAACCATTTGAAGAAGATTTGGTCACACAACGGTGAACCAATCATTGTGCGGATGTCATTGATAAATCGCCTGATGCCATACATCCATGCAAGACCAATGCACTCGCATAAACCATAGATGAGGAGAGCAAAATCTGCTGCATATTTGTCCATTAACACCACCCAATAGCTTCCAGCCTACAGAAATTAAATGAATTTGGTAGTATTTAATGAATATGCATGAACAATATACCATGTTCATAATAATCAACCCATAACTGTTCGTTCAAGACCATGCGACAGGAGCTCTCCTTCAATTCCAAACTTATCTTCAGTACATTTCTGTCTGTGTTACAAAATTTAGTTTATAAAATGTTGAAATCAATTAATGGTCAAAATCAAAAGGATAATCAATTACCACTTAATGTCTATCAAAATCCTCTCAAATTTGAATGGCTCGGTCAATCGGTTTTTTCTTGGCAAACAGTTGATATTTCATAAACTGTGAAACCGGAATCCATGTGATTTTTAACCGCATGGTCAGTAAGTGTTGCCATGTTGAAAGCCATACAATGACAAACCTCACTGGTCTCATTCATAAAGAAGGGTGGTCAGGTAATCAGAAAGAGGAATTTATTTTTGAAATGACCAGGCACTTCTATCCCCATTTCTGTTTCCCATGCATACATTCATAAAGAAGGGTGCCAGGTAATCAGAAAGTGGAATTTATTTTTGAAATGACCAGGCACTTCTATCCCCATTTCCGTTTCCCATACATAGCCAGGTAATCAGTAATATTACTAATATAACCAATACATTATGACAAATGACATAATGTTAATCCATAAGACTCACCTGTGTTACACAATTAAGCCCCAGTAGGAAGGATGTCATACAGACGGCAGCCAAAACATACACCTTTCGCTTTCTAAGAGAGGGGAAATGGTCTACTATGGAGGTGACCACTGTCTCCACAATACACAGCTGCAATCAATCAAGGAAGGAATAAGGTTACACACATATCCGTTAGGGATCAACAAACTTTAATTGATGTAAAACATGATATTTATAGGAGATACAAATTGTTACAATATCAAAGCTATCAAGTGATTCTGAGAAATAAAGATGATTTAATTGAGTGAAAAAGACAATATATCTATTATATATCTCAAAAGATCATTTCCTTGAGCAGAGAACAGACAGGTTCCATTATAAACTTCCTTGAGTTAAGACAATATCATATCATCTATCTTTTGTCTCGCCGACTAGACAAGATAAAGTATCTAGTCTCTGTCTTCTGGATCACCGAAATCAATTCAATGAGATGAAGGATACTGGTTCCGTCCTTTAGGCGGTAAGGAAGTTGATTAGGCGAGATAAAATAGCTGGTCTTTTCCCATCTCGTAATTAAAAAATAATCAACTGGACTATCTCAACTTTTCTGTAACACTATTAGTAATTACCCTTCCATAGTAAAAAAATGATACAATCATGAATATAATAATTTCTTTATAATTTGATGATCATTTACTGGAATATCACGCTTTTTATATCAACACAAATTTCCAATGCTTTAGTTGTCATGAGGTAAAACAGATCTTATTTTTCAATAATTATTTCTACTTGATGAAATCCTGAAATATGTTGCATCATTGGAAATGATTTGCCAAATCCAATACAGTAAGAATAAATAGTGTAATGGAGCCAAAACTAACAAACCAGTACAGTGAACACATGAAGCAATCACATGTGGTACTTATCAAATTTATTTATTATTATTGACTTAATAGATAGCAGATAAAGAAATGTTTAACAACGATAACAATTATCTGCATCCGTTGTAATTGATTGCTAAATAAATATCTGGTAATAAATTACCCAGTTTAAACCAACACTTCAATGTCTTATCATCAATACTGATAATGATATAGTTGTTATGATTTTGTTTAGTGATCGATGCTATAACTAATTTCAGCTGAAAATGCATTTTAGAGGTTTCCATCTTTTAAAAATTTCATCCATTTTATAGTTAAGTCAGTTCCAAATTGGCGAACCTGCTTACACCAGCGATTAATACCGAACGAAGAGCGTGGTGTGCAAAAGGGTCGCCAAGCGCAAATGGCGGACTGTCAATCATTATGATGTGTGCCTATGCCCAAATATTGCACAGACGCCTTGATTACTTTAGTGTGCTAGATATATAACTACTTATTTCTCGCCAATTTAGAACTGATGAACTAAGAATTCACAAGAAAGTCTTCTTACCTGACTTCCAAGACCAAGAGTAAGTAACATAAAGAAGAATAAGAATGCCCATAGGGGAGAGATGGGTAGCTTGGCTACTGCTTCCGGGTATGCAATAAAGGCAAGACCAAATTCTGAAAGATACAAAATAACAACAAATTCATTAAAATTAATAGGTTGTGGTGAACAGGCTTAAGCTTCTGGTAACACTATTATGAATTGAATTACTATCCTTGTTTACAAAATAGTTGTTTAGAAATGATAAAAAATTCCCAACAAGTAAAATGATTACAAATATGTGACCAGTCATGTCAAAAAGGACATGTTATCGGCATATACAGTTTTAGTATAGAGGCCAATATTATAATATATGTGGTGAAATAAAATGAAAATAATTGACAAAAATGTGCTTCTTCAAATCATATCGTGTGATTACAAAGTCTAATTACCTTCAACATGGTATCATTTTAAAGATTAAAATATGCTCTTTCAAGTCATATCAATGAATCATATTTGACTCGGGCCTCCAACATGTCCATTTTGATGTGACAGGTCACATATGCAAGTCTTTAAATCAAGGCATTAGCTGCCACAATTGATCAACAATAACTGGTCCCATGGCGTATAAAACTCTATAACTTACGTTCTGCAACTACTTCTCCAACGGGCTTTTTCAGTTCATGGGCCATGAAGCCAAGGATAGAGAAGATCACAAATCCAGCAAAAATACTTGTGGCACAATTCAGCAGAGGAACAAGGAGGGCGTCCCGGTAGCAATTATTCTTGAATCGGTTGTAAGATGATAGTGTGATGAGTCCTCCCCATGAGACACTCAATGAATAAAAGATCTGGACTGCAGCATCTTTCCATACCTAGTGAATAGAGAAGAACAGCTTAAAAATAAGATGGCCAAAATAACTGGAACAAGGATAACGATCTTCTTGCGATATTTTCGGAACGCCAAATTTGTAAGTTTTTTTGATTGAAATTCTAGGTCAAGTAAAATGATGTGCTTATTTGTTGTCTGTGAGCTTTTGTGAATTTCCCCCCGAATTAGAGTAATTTTTATTTGAAAATAGACAGTTGAAATTAAACGTTGGTTCCAAATTCAATAGACAGCACTTGTATTAGGTACACAGCAACAGCAATATTCATGCACCATTTGAGTAAAAAGGTGCCCGGCTATGCAGGGGAGTGTACGGGGACGTACAAACTATGCCCCCACTAGCCGGGGCGTGTAGCGGGGATGTACATTGTTCACAAAAATCGCATCTGCGCATGCTCCTGTTGCGATCGAAATCCAACACACAAGGTGAGTTTTATAAGTGCCACAGATGTTAACATTGTGTGAACGTACCTTAGGATTCTTAAGAAGTGACCATCTTGGTGTGATGAAGAACTTGATTCCCTCCACACTGCCAGGCAATGTAAGACCACGGATAAGAAGAATAAACAGCACACAGTAAGGGAAGATGGCCGTGAAGTATACCACTTTTCCTGAAGATTTAACACCTCTGGCCAAGCAGACAAACTCAATGAACCAGGCGAGGAGAAGACACAGAGCCAACTGCCAGATAATGTAGCCAGATTCACCAATGTCTCCAGAATCATGCAGTACACCATTTCTGGAAGAGGAATATGTAACAATGTTTGCTTGATTAGAAGATTACTACGCAAAGTTTTACTTTGAGTGTTATTTGGAATTTTTGGTTGATGATAATATTTGTCATTTAAAGAACGGATGAAAGGTTGAAAGGTTAAATGCTTGTAATATTTATCACAGCCTTGGTAAAATACAGCTATTTCATGTTGACCTGTGTATTGTGAATAAATAATGATTATGGGTGGATGTATGTATCCCTGAAATACATAGTGTTCTAATTTAAATTCAGTGCCTTGTTTTGAGTTTGGTTGCACCAATTGGGACTCTCATGTTCTCTGAAGTTGAAGAGTTATGCAAAAACTAATACTAATATACGGCTAGTGTCACCTTCAACTTGGAAGGTGACATAGCTGCATAAGGACTAATGTTTTATATGATGGCAAGTGTGCTATAATCATTTGCATGTGATAATATAGTATAAGCCATAAATTGATTCAGTAATGTAATCTCATGCCGTTAACAAATTTATAAAGATTTTTGAAACCTCCAATCCAATACCTGTAATATTCTTCACTGGGTCTGACACGTATTGTTGCAAGTGGATCTGTGTAAATGTAACTACTATTGGCATCCATGCTGACGTTATATGTTTCCAGATCTGTTGATGTCATATTATCTCTCGGGATACACGTATTATTAGCCAACATAATGCCACCGTTTGGAAAGATGCCACCATCATCTTGGGTCCACATGCATTCCTCATAGAGCTCACTACAGTTTGGTGTATTCCATTCATGATGGCAGCCAATCCAAGGCAATGATGTAGTCATCGACTTGAACATATAGAAGAGGGTATACGTGATGATGACATTGTAGTAGATGGCCACCAAGAATGAACACACTACCATGCCATAACCAACACCTACAATGAAATAACAAATGGAAGGGAAATGAGTTATTATAATCACAGAATGGTGGAAACAAGGCATGAGTATTAGTGACATAATATAACTTTCTGATGATTGTAGAATTTGGAGCATGCTTCTAATATGAATAATGCACATCGAAAGTCTAAAATTCTTTTGTTTTTTCATAACAGATTTAATATTTAATTATCATAAATGTCAAGACCGGAGTTGTCACCAGCCGAAATTTAGTGCCGGACAATTTACTAAATGGCAAGCAGAGGGAGCGGAGCGATCACAATGCAGCGGGTGACAGCCCCCAGGGTCATGGATTTTGATGTTTTAGAGATCAAATGCCAAATTGTACTGTATTTTTTGTTTCATGCCAATGAAATGAACAACACTGTAATAACTTGTTTTGTGTATAAAATCATTGACTTTGGTCAAATTTAGTGCCGGTCGGTAAGCTTAAAACATAGTCTGAGTGCCGGTTGTTTTTGTTGAGTGCCACCGGCGTAGTGACAACCCTGGTCAAGAGACCTACTATAGGTAAATTAATAATTGAACGAACATCACGAACGCAGTACAAAGATGAACGCAGTACAAAGATGAACACGCCAGAAATTATCACGCGAATGGTTGTGCGCGCTTCACGTAATGTACGCAATACGCTGCTTAGTTGTGTTCGTTCAATTATTAATTTACCTACTAGTACCAACCTTGACTCTCTGTTTTAGATTATTTGGCATATAACATGTGTCTATTAATATACAGTGTCATTCTCTTGATTCAAACCATAGATCTCAATGATCTATATTCAAACCTATGACGTTAGTTTAGTATTGTCATTACCTCTCATTAGTGGCACTGCACGCCATACACTAATGGGGCCACTACTAGTGTACTGTCCAAAGCTCAATTCTAAGAAGAACAGTGGCACACCTGCAAACGCCAACATAATGCAGTAGGGGATGAGAAACGCTCCTGTAGAAAATAGAAAAAAAAAGGGGCAATTATTATTTTATGATAGAAATGTGGCACTTGCGGATAATACAATTTACAACCAATTAGCAATGTTATTATTATACAGTGGCATACTAATATAATAAGATGTTCCAATCACAGCAAATTGTAATACTATCTCTACTGGAAGGATATGGCTAAAGTGAATATGATAGCAATTTGACAAAGATGAGGAAACTCTATTGACGTCTTGCCATATACTTTCTTGGCAAGACAGCAATAATTAAGGAATTTGACAAAGATGAGGAAACTCGATTGACGTCTAGCCATATACTTTCTTGGCAAGACGGCAATAATTAAGGATGTTTAATGTCAACTTCAATGTTTGGGTTCATGAATGAATGTCAATTTTACCCTCGCATTTTCTAATTTAGTCAAATCATATTGTTTGGTGTATGATACAACACCTTAACTGTGATTAGCCATCACATGAATACACACTGCCTGACTGACCTACTTGAATTGTTCAATTTGTAATTGATATTTATATTGACGATGTTTTATTTGGGAAACGGGACTCTATGACTGTCCTCCATGTATCAGTTACACAGTAGGCACATTCACACGCACATTATTGTCATTTTGCTACATAACCAAGTAGTACAAGTGCACAATATGCATATTTCTATGCTTTGTTTACATACTCTAGTGTCATTGTACTTATAACAAAAACATGGGATAATAACAAAAGGATATTGGCGGGCTAGCAATTGACCTATGACGACCCCCAACATGGCGCCGTTCAATACCATGCAACCAACCAATCGTAACTGATACACATAACTGGTGCTTGTGTTCAGACCATGTTACTGAACCTGCGAGTTACTAGCCTATTTCCGCTGTTTTATAAACAAAAAGGACTCTTTTGGGCTCAACTTTACCAAGTATTGATTTATCAAAGATATGGGCTTAAACAACATTACAAACTTTTGGCGCTACTTGCCCTCAATTGGGCTGCTTTAGGTCATTTTGTCTAGCAACACTTGGGTCAATGCTAACCACCCCCTGTAGGCATTAATAACCTTATCACCTTCAGCATAATTAATAACCTAATCCATGAGCCTCAACAAGACACCTTTGGCATACAAATTCACTCGCCCAGTATAATTGCCAATCCGTTAGCTAGGCTGAGGAATTGGGCTACTTTTGATCCTTGTGCTGCATGCTGTGGCCTGCAAAAAGTTGGACCACCAATGTATTTTCAATGGGCTCAACGAAAATTGGGCTACTTTTTGTCGTTAGTAACACTGCTCGTCCAAACCATTGGACTCTGGTAGGAAGCGGGTATAAAGTTCCGGCGGCACACGTTTTATAAATTGTACTGATTGCTACGCTGTAGTTTCCATCACCTGTAGTGAGGAAGCATGTTATGCCTGACCTATTTGGGAGCGCGGGAAATTACAGGGGCACCACCCGCTTGCACTGCACCATGCATCATGTGCACTGCACCATGCATCAGCTGGACAGAAAACTATCTACACTCCAAAATACCACACATAATTGAGATAATCTGCTGTAGTGGAGGAGAGTAGTTTCATGATCATAACATTTGTCAGTGCTTACATGGCTACACTTAAGCGCTGCTGAACAGAAATACCAGGCATAATTGAACATTCAGTTATTCCTAATGATAATTTCATTTCCTAATCTGGAAAAACAGGGTCTGCTGGTGGGTAGGACTGTATTTCAAAAACCAGCCTACATTTTAGGATACTAAAACTGAGTAGAAACACTGAACTTATAAGCAACAATTATATAAGGGTCCGTGGGAGCCAAGCTTTGTCCCTCTGCGTTACGCTAAGATAAAAACAGTGCAGTCCAACCAACACTAACTAGGACTAATATTAAATTAACTACTTCATATGTATTCATTCTGTAATTAAAAAAGGTCAAAAGGAAACTGTAAGCTGCAAACTTGTACACATTTTGATTAATTTTTACTTGAGAACAACCTCATTATAATTAGGCAAGTCTGACCATGGCATTACGATGACCTAGTGGCCCTGATACCCAACAGAGCATAATTATGTGAATGTATACTGTAAAAGGGGTTATTTTCACGGCGATTAAATGTTCGCGCTCTGCCGACTTTTAGCCATTTTCGCAATTTGAAAGTTCATTACATAGACTTATACACAAAATAAATATGTTCACACGTTTTTATTTTCGCTATAGTGCGAAAATGTCCACGTTTACAGTAGGTGAATATGGATTAATCTGACCAGGTCACCACAGAAGGACAGGAATTAACAGCCTGAAGACATGTATTGCTGCCTAATGAACATGTAAGCAAGCATGCCTGACATCATATTCATAGTCTGTTCACTCTAAACCCGCTAACTTTAATGCAACTACCAACGGATACATCACCAGATGTTGAACGAACTATAGTACACCTGTTTACTGTAAAAAAAATGCATCTGTCAATGAATAATTAAAGGTCATATCCCAGCTATTAAACGCTCTATAACCATTGTTTGTAAACACAAGATTTGTTTTGACCACGCCCAAACCTAAACAGTGCCACTAGAATTTCAAAACCATGACACAATTCAAATGTACCACAAAATATCTCCTAAATGTCTGGGCGCAACTGCGTAACACAACCTATATCCTCTGATCTTTTCCAGGGAACGCCCTCAATCCTTGTAAAAAAATTGAAAGCAGGTTTTCTTGCAGATTTACATTTCTGATCATAAATTGTACATATACATTCTAAGTTACAGGACGATACGATTCTTAATTACTTCAAAATCATGGTTTTAGAGTGAAAATTAACTGTCAGAGTCTGCGCCGACAACTTCTTTTTATTTTTATTTTTTTTACTCATTAAAACCATGATTTGAGGTAATTAGGAATCATATTGCTCTATAACTTGGAATCTATTCATGATTTATGATCAGAAATGTAAATCTGCAATAAAATCTGCTTTCAATTTTTTTGCCTCGAGGATTGAAGGCATCCCCTGGAAAAAGATCACATATTAATATACCTTTAAATAGTGTTGTTACTCTTTATTGCTTCTTGTATTTAATTAAAGTCTAGCATTATTTACATGAATGTATGCTGGATTCAACAGTCGCCCCAATGTCCGAAACAATTGTTGCCTATAACAACCTGTCCACATAATGAATCGTAAAGCTTCGATAACATAGTCATTGAATACAGTCTAATGCACTGCACTACACAGTGCATGCATAAATCTACATTGACGTATCTTTTTTATATGTAATAAATAAATGCGACACAACCTCCCCAAGTTAAACATGTGCAGCTTCCGCCATTTACTGTACTATATCGTCTGCCGTCATTTCTACAGTACAGATTGAAATAAACGACATCAGACTAGAATACATGTGTAAATAAAACGCACTCTACGCACATGTGACGTGTTGCAAGCGCTATACGAGGGTCAACAAACTAAATGAACGGGTGAATTGTGAAACAAATCCTATGCATATATCAACATGTAGATGGATGGTGTTGGAAGCCACCAGACACGTTACTTAATTAGCTAGACATCACAACTTTAAAACACAACCATTTCTACTGTTTCTGGTGGTTAATTGAAAATAAATAGTTAGCTAATATGTTGGTTTCTACATTGAATTCATTCCATAATCCACGCCTCACTAAAAAGCGGGCTCATTAAATTTTCAATCCACCTCAACTGAACACGGACATATGCATGCAAGCTCTGGCATTATGCCAATATTCATATGAAATTCATAGCAGGGCTCCAGACAGTTTGTAATGGGTATAAATTAAATGGTTTACAACCTGGCTTTATTCTATCATTTGTGTCACAATATGTTCCACACAAGCTGCTTACCCATTATCTATCACAATCGAGAAATACAAAATGTACAGAGCTTTTAAGGGGCATTGAGGGATACATATAGAAGGGCGCCCTCAATTTTCATGGAAATCAGGTTTTTGCAATACTTGAGCAAATAAACTAACTACCATCTGAAACCGTACGTGTCAAGTTTGATGATTTGGTAATTTTGATGTAGATCACATCGAAAAAATCAGCATCACTCGCCGCATTAACTGTTTCAGCCAAAAAACTATCAAGCGCCATTATTCCAAACCATTTTCCAGTAAATTATTATAATTGAGGGTTCCTACGTACCTTTTTCTATGAAAACAATTTTTTTCCTCATTTCGGCAATCTCCCAGTGCCCTTTAATATTTGTATGGAGGGGGCGAGGGCACTAAGTTGGAGATACGGCATCTTGCAGTCTTACATTTGTTCAACTTAAGGAACAAATGTACTACATTTTAGTTTCAGGTGAATATATAGGGCATGACAATGTTTCATTTTTTCAGATCTCAAAATTCACTGGATGGAATTACCATAAACACAAAAATGCTGCCCCTTACTGGATGGAACAGGCAATCTATGTTTCTGGGCTAAATACAGCAAGAGTAGAGGTGGTAGACAGACAGGCAAGCACAAGGGCCAAGGTCAAGGAAAGATGGTATCATAGGAAATGGCAAATCCAGACCATCAGTTTTCATCATTCACGTTGCGCATCGAATTGACCTGTATACGAACTCTGTAAAGTGAATTTCATTTTTCTTCAACATTGAATAAATAAAAGTAACATTCAATCTGATTTCCAATGAGTTGGCACAATCTTGCATTGGTATTTTTTACCATGTAACAAAGGCTATCTATTTATTACATTATCCTATACCTCCCATAACTATTATAGGTCTAGACTAAAAAAAGGTCCATGCTAGGTGAAGATTCTCATTTCACCCCAATGAGGAATCCCTGATTCACATAACAGAATAATATATGACATGATCTTCAGTTACTTAAAACGAAGAGTGTCAGTCAATCTCGATATGGCTAACTTACAACACATGCTTAGTATTAACTCATAATTCGATTGGCTCATCATATCCTGTTATACATCCCAATTCGTCTGGCTGAAGAGTGATCCTTTTACCTGTAACCAAATCCCCTATCTCTGTGGAGTTGAGGTGTTCAGAGATCTGACCTTTTGACTTTTTGCAACCCCCTTCTCATTAACCAACAGAATTTTCCAAAGTGATCCAGTCACATTTGGTGTTTCTGATGTTGGAGTGGCAACATTCTCTTCATCCCATGATACATGTGATAGAAGACATCCGCCTCGCCCGATCTTACTTCAAAACCAGGGAAAGCATTATATTTGAAGTCATCCAGTTAAGTACAAGTTTAGCTTGAATTCCTTTCCACTTTATAAAAACATAATCCAACTGGGTCAATTCACTTTATACCGTTCTGTAAAATTCAATGTTTCTTGATAGTTCCTACGCATTCTAAGGTATATCATCGTCATCATCATCTACGCTTTCCGGCTATGTTGCCATTGCGCGCACAACTATCGCTTTCCAGGTCTTACGATCATTGGTCTGTGTCACAAGTTCTGGGTCAACTACTTTGTTGATGTTTGCTACCCAGGTTGGTTTTGGACGTCCGACTTGTCTTTTTGTGGCTCGGTTATATTCTTTTAAAGCTTGGCGTGCTGGAGTTTCTTGTGGCAATCTATATAGGTGTGTGTCCCAGCCAATTTAGGCGTCTTCATTCTAAGGTAGCCAGTCATAAATTAACATAAATTGAAACAAGATGAGGACAAACATCCATTTTCATGACAGTACAGTCAGGAGACCCCCACCTGGGTCAGTACCAACCTGTCCTTTTCTCTCCATTTTAAATTGGATGCCAAAAAATGTAATATGTTACATCCGACGGGAAAGTGCAACCGCTGTGAATTGTAACAGAATAAATGAGGCTAATTGAAGACCGGACGAGACAGATAACCCAATATTCTGAGGGCGCCCCATCAAGAATACACACATTGCTTTTTTAATCCTGGACTCAGTGATACTTTCCTGGAAACTGATTGCTTAATAGTTTATTGCAAAATGGGGTACCCCGCTATGATTTATTAGCCATTTGTAATATATCAACATCAAAAGTGCGTTTTATGATCTTTGGTTGGTGACCTAACAAGACCTTTTCCCCCAAATACGCATTGACAGCGAAATTACAGCGGGTGTCAATTTTTATATATATCAACATCGTGTAAACAATACGTCTTAAAATTAGGTCAACAAATGCATCCTTTTCTAGTAATTTACAATTACAACAATGTTGCTTACATGGGTGTCGCTCTCAGCAGGTATTCCATGAATATGGTGTACAAATGACCTCCCTCCTCTTAATGGATTTACTCTTTGGGTTACCTTACCCACTTCCGTTTTTTCATCCTAATTCCAAAAGCTTACGGCTGATGTGTGGCATAATTTATTTTAACGAATATTAATTACAATATATTACTCAACATTCGCCAAACCTGATGCCAGTATTAACTTTATTCTTTCTACTTGTAATCTTCATTCATAAATTTACAGGCGAAAGAGTCGCATAATTTGTGGAGGAAACATCTGGCAGATTGTCCGCCAAATTATATGCAATATTTTGATTTATAGACTCTTTACATTTGATCTTGATGCGATATAAAAACAATAATTGATGTAAACATGGCACTTCACTTTGGTACTTCCTATCATAGGACTAGGATCTGTTAATTAATCACATGTAGTTGTTGAATTTGGCACCAACCCCCGGATGGACCCCTAGCAATGTTGTACATTAACAATGAATGGATGCAGGGCTTGATAGTTGCTTGACCTTTACCTACGGGGTGTTTTCTTTTATTCTGATTCACTAAACAAACTTAACGGTAATAATTATGCAAATTATCTCATGGCTATTGGGGTAAAACTGCTACGAGTGAAATAAAAGGGGAAGCCTATTTTAATACTGAAGTTGAGTAAAGCTATTTTAGAGGATAACAATATAGTTTGGGGTTCAGGTGCATTTTTAAAACCTCATTTCAAACCATTAAAAGAAACTGGCTTACTTTTCACCTCAAACCTGTCTTAACTTTCATCTCGAATCATTCAGCACTTCTTTTGTCAAAATAGAAGTCGATAGCGAGACGTAAGCCAAATGATGCCGGCTCCGTAATATTGTAACCGACACTTCAGTCTACGCAAAGACGCCAGCTCTACAGTATTACGAGTGCCAACAGCAAAAGAATGTCATGCATGGCTCACGTGCGAGACATCACAAGCAGTCCCGAATATTTTGATGAGGGGAGATAGATGGTAAAGGTTTAGATTTACAAAATAAACAAAACAAATGACTGACAGTAGGTGGAACCATAGGCACAACATTCATGGGGTGGGGTTAGCAGGGTTTCAAATACATTTCTTGGTGCTGCTACTATATACATCTACATTGCAAAATATGTGGAGTGCAAAATAAGTAGGTTACTGTATGTTCCAACTGATATCACTTGGATTAGGCAACTTGCCAAAAATGGTTTCAAAGAGTTAATAAAAGGTGTTTATTATCTATGTGTGCAGGATTGTGGCTGAACTAGGGTCACAACTAACTCTTTAGTTTGTTTGTTTACACGGTAAGCAAATTGCTCGGGCCAGGCTTAAAAAGCCTATATAAGCATGCTGGTTGAATTATTATTAAAAACAGCCACTCCCAACAAATAAAGTTAACAGTGAATTGACTTAACTAAATAACCAGGGGCGTAACTAGAGGGGGCCTCACCCCCCCAACAAAAGTCATTTTTTCCCCCCACCCTCTCAATTGACGACCCTAGTTAGGCTACTGCTAAATACTTATCGAAATGAATAAGTTTGACAGGAAATTTAAGTATCAAGCCTTTCCAAAGCAGGATACCTCAGATCAATACATCAAATCATTTCTGACTATCATCCATCAATCAGTTACCATTATGTCACCATGACAGTCATTTTTAAACTTAATAAAGGGGGGGGGGGGGGGGGGGGGGGGGGGGGGGGTGACTGAAATAGTGGGGCTGCCTATAAGTATAATATACAATAAGCAGCTCAATCAGAAATAATCAATTAAACAAAATTGGAGAGTAGGTTGGTTCATCTTTATTGTCTCAACTACAGCTAGCAATGCGGACACGCATACAAAGAAAGTTAGGGAGCACATCAAAACTTGACCGCGCGGCAACCGCCGGTTCCGCCCGCATATCATTGTTTAGAACAATAGAAACCGGCTGCAATCGCACTGAACCGGCGGTTGCCGGGGGGTCGAGTTTTGATGTGCTCCCTTATTCTATTTTATCATTATCAAGTTTGATTTGAATTTGTTTTTGACTTGACTGGGGAAGCATGATTGACCTTACACTTTGAAAATTAAATGATTCATAGTTATCCCCATCTTAGGTAGATAGGCCCAAACATGGGCATTCAAATTCCCAAATCGGCTAAGACCTAAACTACGTAATAAAGCGTGACCTGGAATTTGGTCACCTTTCTTATCATAAATGAACATACTGTGGGTAGGACTTAAAAATGATTCACCGATCTGGAAACTGTTGAAAGGAGTTCTCAAGAGATGAGCTTTCACTTCTCTTATTAATCTCTGAAATCACATCATGCAACCTGCTGCATCTGGTCTATGTGCTATGTGTCCTGTTTATCTGTTAATGTGTCCTATTGATATAAGTTAGTGTTCAACTATGGAGGCCATTTCCTAAGAAGCACAACATGACAATTGTTGATATAATATAACAATATATTCATTTTTCAATCATCTTCGGACAGTGCAGTTGTGGCACAGAATAGAAATGTATCATAAATGTCAAAATGAGCTCAGTATTCAGCAGTATATCATGATAAAGCTAGACTGGCCAGCCAACCAGGAGGAAGAGGCCCTTTAAATGCTTCGATCCTTTTTATATTTACCACTCACCCATATGTTGTGCGGTTTCATTACATGCCCTTTAGCTACCTACCATCCTACATGTAGAGAGACCATGGCTGCATATCTTCCATGATGTCACGATATTTTTGTGTAGCAAAATTAAGCCATAACATGAAATCCTTTAATAATGCCAAGTTTAAAACAATGAAAGATGACATTTTAAAGATGTATGCAGGATTGCAGGTAATCCACATCATTTGGCAACTTCAGGATATTATTTATTATATCTATTGAATTATGTGAATGGAATCGTTCTAGAAATTGACAAATATATTCATCTGCAAAACATCCATCCTAAAGTGAATGATGATAGCTGGCCTGGTTTCAGGTTTTAAGCTTGCAAGTCTTATCCATCTAGCCTCTGTGATGCCCTTCACTTTCACAGTATAGTAATTCCTGACATTATGATGGTGGAAAGTTTTGCTCATGAAGAGACCATGTGATTTAAAACTTCATTGATTTTTTAAAGTCAATTTCAGTTCACTAAATCAACTAGTCAATGAGGGCATTCCTTTGTGATCGCACTTCGATTTGACAGCTCATTGATCTAATTGTGGGTTGCACCCTTTAGTTAATCATGAACATTTCAACTGATTAAGTGACCATGTGATACACAACATTCCATAAGGGCATATAAGATTAGAATTAAAATTGTATAATTGTATTGATGAGGAATCCGAATCAAATACCCAATGGAAAGAGATCACTGTTTCTGTATAATTCAAATTCAGCCTTCACAATGCACTTCACTCCTGTCACATTCATCCAAGTCAAGAACTTGTATGTAGGTCATTACTCTGAAATATTGGGTTTAATACCACCCTGACAAACAGAATTCTTAAAACAAAATTACATTCTCTCACAATAAAACAGTATATCCGGGCCATTTGCACAAGCTGTGCCAAAATTAGTTATTTTAAATAAATTCATTGCGACAAAACAATGACTACCTAAATCATATGTCGGTGGCATATATATAAAAATATTTTATGAAAAACATTTTATAAGGTCATGGTTGAATCGTTTTTGTTTGTCATTTGGAAACAGCTGACATTTTAAAGGGTATAAAATGTTGCTGCCTACTTACAATATTATCATTTAATAAAGTAAAGTAAATTAAATTTTGTACACGTGCATTTCTGTAAAATGGGATGGTATCATACCAGGAGTACCAGACTGAAGTACTGACAAAAAATTAAAATCCCTATTCTAAAACCTATTAAAATGCTAATTTCTTTACTTATGAAAGCTATAAAAAGTGAACTTTAACTTCATCCAATTCCCATTAAAAGCCAAACCCAACTACCAATCAATGATAAAAAAGTAGTATTATGGTTAGGTTTCATTAAATTATGGATAATTGCTATTACATGTAGGTGATAGTGTTCAGTACCAACTCTTCAATATATATAATGCATTTTTAACTTCAAACCATCATTCATTGTAAAGAAAGGAGCTTAACATTCTTGGTCTATATATACTTGGAATAAGGGCTATGCATGGATTATCTCATAAGTAGTCATAAGTATGTATTATTGTGAAGCCAACTGGAAAGCTTTATGTCTAGTCAATTTTGAAGTAGTTAAGAATACAATGGTCAAATCCACTTTGAACAACTAGGATTTTGTGCAATTTGAATATAACTGTAGGCCTAACTTGTTTTGAATATAACTGCAACTTGTTATGAATATAACTGTAACTTGTTATGAATATAACTGTAATACAAGATTGTATTGGTGACACAGGTTTACAATGGCCAAAAATTCAACCCACGTGAGCCAACCGGATGTTTGGTTTTGTTCCCCTCCCCAAGCTTTCATTCCAACTATTTACAAATTATATTAAAAAAATTCAATTCAATTCAATTAAAATAAACTCTATTTTTATGAAATAATTTGGGTAACAGATGTCATATCATTGATTCAAATGAAACAATATTAAACATGGAAGGATAATTACAAATCACCGATGGTCGGTGAACTGACATTTTTAATCAATTTTGTTGTCATGTCATTGTCCCATATTGAGTTTTCATGTCAAAGTACTTCTGTTCTGTATCAGATTCGATCCGCCCCCAAACACCCCAATTCGATAAAAGTCTCATGAAATCCGGCAAATGTATTAATTAAAACGGCGAGGTAAACTATTACTGTAAGATTATGCTTTTAGTTTTTATGTCTGGGTCAAATGATAAAACCAACAACACCCACACAGATATCACAATTATGAAAACAAGGACTTGGCTACTTGGGTCAGAAATCATCCAGTGTAGCTGGTCTGCAGTCATGGAACAATCTCCATCGTACTACATGTATATGTAAGAGAAACTGACAATATCTCTCAGTTTCGTTGTATCTTAAGACTCACCTTTTCCATGCTAATTTGAGTTCTGTTTCGCGTGCGCTATGATCTAGATGGAATAGCGCCTTGTAATATCACATAACATAACAATTAATATTTGTAAGGACAAATCTTGAACAAACTGCTCTTCAAATATACAACTATAGCAATAGCGTGACCATCGGGCATAGCAGTAGCACACACTGACTGAGCTGGGTCCTGAGTTCAATTCACTGCATCAGCAGAGCCAGTTTCCCCTTCATCTGGCTAAAACCCTCCTATTTACAAAGTAAACTAATTCGCTGATGTAGTGCATGTTAGAATATAACCATTGCCAGGACAACTGGCTCACACTATTACTTTGTTACAAACCACTGATCAGATTTATCAATATCATAACGCAAAGCCTATGGCACGCAGTATCATAATTCTAACCAGATGTATCAGCCCAGGTTTGAACCAGTAACCATGAGTTACTAACGTGCAATACACCAACAAATTTGAAGGTGTTTGTGATAAACTGGGTTATTTCGTGTTATGCCATTTTATTTCAAGTCCAAATAAACAAATATTTTCCAGGAGCCTGAATGGAATTGAACTAGTTTTAGTTTATATTGCTCTTTAGGGATGTCACCATTAAAAGAAATTGGCATAGAATACACAGAGAAACTGAGAGAAAACATACATTTGCAGTGTGTTATCCACCTCAGAGGACAGGATATTTTTACCAAATAAAAGAACAATGGATGTTTGTTTTTGATACATTTAATATCTGAAAATGTTCCAAATTCTTTCATTGTTTTGATTATTTAACAATAAAATCTTATGTCAATGTAAAGGCCAAGTTCATAATTTATCTTTACATTCTTTATGATTGTGATTAACTGGGGACAGGTGGTTTGACTAGCTAACTATGTTGTGGTTTTAACAGCCTATTGTATTCAAAGGAGCCCTCAACAAGTAGCAAATTTGAGTTTTAACACATCTTGAAAGATTAACCAAACCCTCGTCATAAGAGTCATCCATTGCCATGGAAACTAAATCCCATGACAGTTAACTTGGCCCACTACCTGGTCTCCTCATCATTTCAAGTGTAATTTCTTATGCCATTTATGTCAGAAATGTAATCAGTGGTTTTCCCCAACAAACTGAATTCCCAAAAGGGCTGACCTAGCAGAAAAGTTAGGTAGGTAGGCAAGTCGTGAGTGTGGAGAATGATGAATTATCAATCTTTTTTAAAGAAACACTGGGGGTAAAAAAATATTCTTTTTAAGAAACACTGGGGTAAACCTTTGGATATATAGTAAGAATATCACTGTACAACACGGTCCACATTCAGTCAAAATGTTAAAAAAATTCTAACATTCTTCCCTGCATACAGGAATGAGAGAGTGTTTCATCGCAAAAGACGACCCCCACCCCATCTACTTTTTACTATTTAGACCAAAATGGCTCCCGGTCCTATACCTTACTGTGCAAAATTTGAAAACCACCAGGGAACAAAACTTGGCAACCAGGGGGTAAAACACTCCTTGGTGCCCGCTTAACAAAAGGCTTGCCCATTGGGATGGTTTTATATAAAGTCAAAATATTGGGATGTCAAAGCACCATTGAATGAAAAATACATTTGCTATTTTTGGTGTACTTACAGCTATCGACGGCCATACACGACAACACAAATATGGTTCAGCCTATACATATGAGACCAACATATAGAGCAAAACAGCTACAAACTATATTTTATTCTCAGTCTCATTTAGTTTATTGATTTCTTTCTTTTATCATAATAAAATCGGCGAATATAGCAAACTGTTTACCAACATTCTGTTTCGATAAATCGCATTATTTAGCACACGCACACGTGGCAAAACATATGCCAGCAAATTTGTGTAGGGAACGCTTGATGCACTGAAGGTATTATTATTTGAATGATTTAAGCCCTGCCCCAAACTATAATATATTAGTGTCTCATAATATAATGTGTACCGACTGAAAATCGGCACAAAAACAATCAACTACCTGTTTAACATCAAAACCAAACCCACTATAACTATAAGAATGCAAAATATTTGCTTGAATGATTCCCACAAGTAAGATTCTATTCTAATACTAGTTAGTTATAAAAATTCACACCCAGATATCGTTGATGTTCTGTCAAAACCTCGTATTGCCATCTGGCCCTTCAGCATGTATAAAGTAATACTTTCTATTATGATAACCTATTAGTAGTCTGTTTTAAACATCGTCAAACCTTGCAAGTGCTCTTACCCCCTGAACATGTCTAATGCAACACTTCCTATGTATAACCAGTGGGCAGTTTTACTTTATGTACTGAAAGGCCTGAAAAACATGGGGTTTTGACAGAATAGCGATGATATGATTTGTTTACATTAGGTTGACTACCTACCTCCTCCATTGCTGTAGCATAAATATGGAAATCTCCATACATTGCCCAGACCCACAGCATACGACACACAGGACATGAGAAATTCTACATGATTGGACCAGTTTCCCCTCTCTGTGTTTTCATCTCCATCGTCTCCTCCATCGGTCTTGGGTGGTATGCCATTGTTCTCCTGCATCTTATGCATGTCATTCTGAATAAAAACAACAAGGAAAATAATAGTTTATTAAAATACCATCAACAATAATGTTTTAAAGAAGAAAAAAAGCAATCCTTATACAAGAAGTTTGCGCACGAAATCGCACCCATGGCCTGCATTGTAGCCATAGTCTAAACCCAAACATTATTTTCATCATGGACATGAACTGGAGGTTTTTTATACCCACGGCCTAGTAAAGCAGATCATGGGCATTATCCTTACTACTTGGTTCTTACTTCAACGCATCTCAATATAGAGGGAGTTGGTTCAAAAGATGAGCGCCAAACAACATTCCAAAGGGAAGATGGCTTGATGCCAATCTTGAGGAATTTATTGATTGAAGTAAGACAAACCAACCCCCCATCTCTATAACTGGGCGGGCTTTCTTGCTTGCTCTGTATCCTTAGCACAAGATCAATAAACTCAGGAGCAAAGATTACTGGTACTAGTGCATTATAAACTGTATCCTAATACACTGTAAACTTTGCAATTGAAAATTGTTTAGGATCAAATAGTTCACTTTTGAATGGTAAAATTGTCTTTAAAATGCACTTAAAATTAATACCATACAGACGAGAGCTTTGCTATTTTAATAATTTATATTTGTATATGAAGCAGTCACAGATTATGTCTTATACTCCAATCCACTGCAAACGTGTCAGTAGTTTTACAGAGGAATCAAAATTTAAATTTCATGGTGAATCACTGGATAAGATGTATTTGGGTGTATTGCATTCAAACATGTACCTGTCCAGTTAGGGACGCACCATTAGATACTCAGGGGGGAACATGGAAGTTTTCTAATAAAAACAACACTTTGCCCACTATCCAGGAAAAACAACAACTTTGCCCTGCAACCAGGAAAGATTAAAAAAATGGTGGCGAAAGACAAATTCCGCCTGACCCAAAATCCATGCCCCCCCCCCCCCTGAAAATCAAATGGTGCTTCCCTTACAAAGCATTTCCAGTGATTGTTGTATGTGTGGGTGAGTGCCACAAATTGTCTTTTATTGCCAGTGCATTAGAATCATTCTGCAATGATCTACTAGTATCTGGACTGGCTGTGTATGTGCTATTATACAACTTATGATATCAATGCATCACATGGAGGGTATCTGTTCAAATTTAAAATTTAGTCTCAGGCAAAGTACACCTGAAATTTTCACTTATCAAGTATGTCAGATTAGTCATGCATGCACTGACAAAACTTGTAGAAAAATGAAAATCTCAAGTATTCTTTCCTTTGTGTTGAGATCAAAATTAAATCGTTATTCATCTGACTACAGGAATTTGTATCATAACTACAGGAATTTGTATCATAATAACATAACACGATTCACACCACCTGTTCAACATTTAATTTAATGAGTACAGGACCCTATTTTCATGGTTATGAATTGTGATGTTAAATTTACAAGCACATCTTGTGAGATGGTTCGTTGCTAATCCAAAAGACAGATAATCTTCGAAAAGGAAACTCCTACATTACATGTGAATACATACAACAGTGAATCAAAATTACGATATATGCAAGTCAATAAAAGCAACAACAGACATGATAAATCTTTCTAATGTTAAATACAGTTCAAAAATGACACCATAAGAGTGCTTGTTCGCCAAATAAGATTGATGACATGAGATGGAAATCTAGCCATACAGGGACCTCCAGAGTGTGCATATAAATGACGCATAACTCCCTTGATCAATACATACACCTAGAACATCGGATATAGGTACTTTCATTCCAGACAACCATTCATGTCATATAACTTTTAAGTCATATCAATACATAACAAGGTCTGCTTGCTTTCACTTTTGACAGTATCAGTAAAATTCAGGAAATTAACTAATAGGATCACAAATCCAGCCTGCCAATAATCATTTGGCAGACTAATCATTTCAGCACACACAATTTGAACGCCCCTCACGTAGCGGACGCCCCTCACGTAGCAAACCGTTTAGATTCATTATACTTGTCCATCCCTCCAGGCGCATCTTCATCGCAAGGTAGAAGACCCTGAAGAAGCTCACACATTGATCTTTTATTTCAATGTTAACCAATTTCTACCAGTTAGTTAATAGTTTTACTTTTAGTTTTAATAGTTGATGAACAATTACTATTTGGAAACTGTTCAAGGTTTGACAACGATTTGGTTGCGCATGAACCTCATGGACTTGCCCTACACTAGATAGGTTGCGCATGAACCTCATGGACTTGCCCTACACTAGATAGGTTGGGCATGAACCTCATGGACTTGCCCTACACTAGATAGGTTGCCAATAAGTAGGTTGCCAATACCTTTGATTGATTCATGGTTGACATTGATGGGTACCAATAAGTTTGATTCATAGTTGACATTTGGGATGAAGAGTTTTTTGTGCATTGTATTGTGCATCCCCCAAGGTCTCACTTCATGTTGTGATACAATGGCCCAATCCAGGCCAATCATATTCCCATCAACAGCTTCTTTGTCAATATTAGAGTCGATGAACTTCACATTGGCACTGTTTTTCACCACAAAATGTGACCACAACACATCTTGCAAAATACCTTTCTAAGAAACACTGGTAAAAATAAACAAATAAACAAATACAGAGCTAAGTGTACCCTTCAAATTAATTTGCGAAAAGCTTGAGTGATTGGGCAAGTGGTAGTGTGTTCCTACTATTTTACTATTTTTAATGTTTGTGTACATAAATACATAATAGAGGGTACTACATTTGCCTCAGCTTGGTTTGCATGCATGTTGCTGTACATAAGCCTTTTGGCGTATAAAATGATAGTATTGACCAACACTATAGGAGAGGGGGCGTAGTTCCACCAGCTGGGATATACAACGAATGTGCGGTTGAGTGTGCACTGTGGTGTTTGCCATAGTGAAGCCAGGATTTTTAAACAGAACAAAGTTTTGAAAATAAAATTATTTTGTTAGCAAGTTTGGCCTGAACTAAGTAAGCATCATAGAAATATACGTAATGCAGGTCCAACATAGTTCATCTGACTGTCCCAAAAAGGCTGGATAGATAATAAAAATGTATAATAACAATGAAACAAGAACAAATTATTACTCTAAAAATATCTCTCTGCATGTAACTGTCTAAGTATGCAGCCCTGCAGTCTGAATGCCCGATATCTAATTTTTAAACTGACAATGGCCAAGTTAGGCAATGCACAGGATGAGACAAGGTGACAATGTTGACAATTTGGTGTAATTTACAAGCAATCACTAGGTTATACTATGACTCCAACACAGAGAAAAGAAAGGCAAATCCATGCATGCGGAAGGGAACAACAAACTAGAATGTATTACATAAATCTGCAAGAAAGAGAGAAAAAGAAATATATTTTTACCACGCCATCACCAACTGGTGGATGTTTCTCTGTCGTTGAGCCGTTGGGAACAGAATCGTCGGGCATAATCTCTATAATATCCTAGGCGTGGAATAGCAAGAGAAAAATGAGCACAAAGATTCAGTACTGATTTTCAGTGCAGAGTGCACACTTTATTGGCATATATGTTCAATTCAAACTGAAAGTCAATGAACAATTATACTGCTATGTTTCTCGGTAGTTGTAACTATCTACTAGTTTGTTCAAATCACTAAGAAAATGTTAAGGTTGTGCAGGTAGGTCACAATCTGTCAAACCAACACAGAAAGGTTCAAGTTCTCCAGCACAGGTCTTAATGATTGGTTAGTGATGTCCCTTCTGAACTTCTTTCATCATACACACGCTATTTAAACCACTAGCCCTGCTGTGTCATCAATGTCTTGCTCCAGTCACATGCTATTCAAACCACTCAAGTTATACGCACACTTCCACCCAACAGGGGGCTCTAGTAATGGATTTGGAACGATGCCTCAACGACGATGGATATACGTCAACACCCCTGCTGTGTGTAATGAATGGAGCGAGCCGAAACAACTTTGCATACATGTACGTACAAACAAATACTAAATAGGTGTCCAATGAACCGTGATACTAACAACCGATACACAAAACGAGACTTAGGTGAAATCGTCAAGACCCAACTGTTTTATAGTAAAATGGAAGGCGAGGCAAAGTCCGAAAGAATAAGGAAAGTATGCCTTATAGATTATAACTTCCTTCCTACATAGATAGGAGATGCCCAAGATTAACCAACCAAGGCTCAAGGTAGTATAAAATTGACAACTTGTGGCGTGGCTGCTGGAAACAGGAAATTCAATGGTTCCACGTTTAGCAACGCAAGATGTAAATGGGACGGTCATTTACTTGTAATGTCTTTAACGGGTCTTTCACTTCTAGAAACCATGACCAGTGACCTCTAGTCAATGGACAGGTAGGATAGCAGTATTACGAAGGAGCTATAATACTATATAGGGCAAGACTAATTTTGACTAGAGGCTTTGAATGGGTATCAGTCAGTAGATAGGGAAGTAGTAAAATAACCTTCATTTACCTTATCTCTCACGTTTCTCTCATTCCAAGAACACAAAAAACCCTGGGAATCTAGACCTCACCCACTGGTTTTCAATTACTTTAATAGCTAGAGGGCCATGATAGAGAGGGCCATAGATATTCATAAGACACATTCTTGAGGGCCAATAACATTTTGTTCTTATGTTTTTCCGTAGCTGTTCAAGGGCCACTCAACATTTTGCTTCTATGGCTGGATTTGGCCTATGGCCATGGGCGTCAATCCTGGGGGACAGGGGGGTCCTGTCCCCCCACGTTTTGGTAAAATTAGCCATTTTTTGTTGCTGTTTTCAGCCCCTTTTTGACAATTTAGGCCCAATGTCCCCCGCCCCCACATTTCAAGACGGATTGACGCTCATGCCTATGGCTGCCTGCCTATCACTGAACTAACCCATTGGAAGAAAATGACAAAAGTTTTGTTTCTGATAAGGTGACATTATAAAACTAAAATTAATCAAACTTTAGTTCTTGGGTTTAAAACTAGTTCTCAATAAAAGAAAATTCTAAACCATGAGGTGACAAAAAATCCAAACCAGTTCTATTCGCTTAGGGCTACCATAGCTAATTTGGTTACTAACCACCAGATCATTTTGATCATGACACAAATCCTATAGTTTGGAACACATGTTTGGGCCCAGGCTTGAACCAGTAACCATGAGTTACTGACATGCACTACATGTAAGCCAACAAACAGGCACCGTTCGAATAGGCTGTCAGTCTGCCCCCCCCCCCCCCCCCCCCCATGAGAAAAAATAATCTGAAATTACATATTTGTAAATCTATTATATTACTATTAGCTACTTAGTACTTGCAACTTATTCTATTGATTCCGATTTTGCCAAAGCTGGATGTGAAAACCTTCCCAGAGGCAACAAATTGTTGCATCTAGGACACACAATCAGGCCTGCACACAATCATAACCTGCTCTTGTTTTCAAACATAATGTAAACCTTATCAGCATACAAGAAATTGTATTGAATAACAAGCAACTTCTAGAAGCAGTCTTTTTCAAGATTCTTTTACTGACAAAAGAAACAAAGGAAGTGCAACATATAGTTCCATGGACTGAACAAGAAGGACGACCTTCTACCCTAATGGGGTACCCTGTTACCTGGTGAGAATATACATAATCTATGTTCTAACTCAAGGTTGGCCATACCCATCATTCATGTCTATACTATACTATACTATATTATACTAAGGGAAGGAGGCCCTTTAAAAACATTGCTGTCAGTTCTCTTTACATACAGGAAGGTCCCACAGCAGCCTCCGAGTTTATCCCATAATACTACAAAATATATGATGGGGGCTTTCTTTTGTTCAGATCCGGCGAGGTAAATTTTGAACGCTACAGGAAGGGTTATGTTACAAAAAACAGCCATATATAATGATATAGGTTGGTTGGGGAATTGAACCCGGGATTCCTGCGTGGGAGTGCTAGAGCGTGGCAAATATGCTACACGTTGATAAAGATAAATTTAGTATGGAGTTATTCAAGCATCCCATTTCTTACGCTTTGCTGATCCCATACTTCTTTCAAAATTAAAACAATGAAGCGATAAGCATTTTAAACAATGGGAATTGTTCATGGGTGCCGTTCAAGCTTCAGTATTATGTGCACTAGGGCTATGCGAATTGAGCTTAAAATGTGGCAAGTTGTATGGTGGTTCCATGTTCAAAATGGTTACAGGCTGAAATGCTATGCGATGCAGGAAGATCACCAAGGCTGCTGTGGGACAGTCCAGTCTTTTCTTACACTTTTTTTAAAACAGAGCAAAGTTGACTTCAAATTGGACTTGTGTCCTGTAAACCAGAGTCTATAAGTGCGAGTCATGAATCATGAGCGAGTCAAAATACATTTTTTTCACATAACGATGGTATAAAAGATTTGGATTTTTTTCCACAAATACATCACCGAGAGAAACAGCTTCATCCAAATATTTAAATTTCTAACAATTTGTAATTTATGAAAACCAAAAAAGTCAAGAGTAAGGTGTTTGGTTTTGGAATCCTATTCATTTAGCAATGTACATGTATACAGTGGCCCAGCTCTGATTTTGCAACCTTGCATTTCATTCTATACTTTCATTTTGTCATAAATACTGGAATCCAGTATTTTGTGCTCACTGCTGTATGCATGGGTTTTCATCATCTTTTACTAGTTTTCAGAAGTGCGGCTGTTTTATTACTTCAAATGTATACAACTTATCGGGGTCAAAATGTGCGCAAAAGAAATGGTGAAATAAAACTGTATATTATTATACTGTGTGTTCTCAGTTTGATGCCTCTGCCCAACAGCTTGCCATATGATACCCAGTGGCGTAGCCAGGGGAGCGAGGCAGAGTGCCCCCCCCCCCCCTCCAAAAAAAGGAAAATCAGGTTGAAAAATAATAAATACAAACCATACTAAATCAGCCCATTTAGGACTTAGTCAATTTTCTTTAAAACTGTGCTTGAACTCTTGCCCCATCTGAATGACCGGGTAGCTTGATGAGCTTTGAACTCCAAATCTGAATGGCTGCTGCACCAAATTGTCTGAAAGCACCAAGTTCTGTTACTAGGGACAGTAACTTTGAAACCTATGGTAATTTAAAGTTCTACATACAACCAAGTTTCAATAATTCTTAGGTTGTTCCCTTCCTGTTTCCCGAGTATCATTAGCATGGCCTGAAAAAATGTTTTTTTCCCGGCAAGCCATTCCAAATTTCCCTCCAAAATGGAATGCATTTCTTAATGAAAGAGTAACATTTCCCTCCAAATGCCAAATTTTCCCTCCAAATGCTCAAATTTCCCGGCAAGGAGCTTTCCGTATTGCCTACTTTTTCAGCCTGTGATCATTAGGCACGTTCAGATCTAGCTATTGAACTCGAGCTAAAGGTCGAGTGGACGAGTGAGTTAAATTGGCGAGAATGGTAGAGTTAGAGCTCGTGTGGACAAGAGTCATGTTAACTTAACACAACCTTAACTCTATCAATAGTCCTATCTCGACCAGTTAACACACCGTGTGGACAGCGCAGTATGGAAGCTCTAGGTTAATGTGACCTTTTGCAAATGTTATTGACCTGCTGCTTTTACGGTCTTGTTCCACAACAAAATGGAGTAAGGCAAAAAAAGCATGTTGTGCTTCGCCAACATTTCTGTGATGGGAAAGCAATTCCTCTCGTCTAGCTGAATTTACTTCAGCATCCCGTAACATCTTCAACATTTGGAATATTCAAAATTAACTGTTGCTGCCTATCGTTATCAACATCTAATTGTAGATGAAATTAGTAGAAGGAACAACAGCTTCGATGATTTCATATCCATTTTCAAGCCGAGTAAATACAAACACGTGGTTTGACTGGTTTGTTTACAAAATTAGAACTCGCAGTTTTTCTGTCAAGGTTCACCATAGTGGCGGAATAAGAGCCAGAATTTAACTCCAGGAGCAGGCGGTCACGTTAAATTTGACAGTTTAATTTGGTCGTGATAACGACGCGTTGCCTCGTGTGTGGAGAGTCGGTCGAGTTTGCAAATATATTTCAGGTATTTTATCACGGGTCATAAAATATTTAACTTGAGTTAAAAGCCAGGTCTGAACGCCGCTATAGAAGAACCTTAAAACTGAAGGCCATTGAATCCCTAAGCAAATTACCAGATGACCTCTTACAAGTGACCTTGTTTTAAGAAATCTCTTCAGTACAGATTGTGCATCCAAGTTTTTATCCAAATTACATCACTGATACAGTCTTTGATTTCCTCTGCGGATACACATACTTTCACATGTCATAAACCGTTAGACATTGATAACTTATGTCAGTGTGTCCATTTGAAACAGATTTCAAATATCCAACTACCAATTAACGTATCAATCAACCAACAGTCAGTCTTTGCAGAATGGAGGAAAATCTGACTGGATAACTAATCTGTTTAATCTTCAGGTTCCAAGTATTCTGTGCCCTTAAAATTCATATCAAGAATGATTTCATAGCAGTGTGTTGTCATGCCCAAATTTTATTTTTCCGTGTTATTAATTATATCAAGATTGTAACTGTTTACATGCGTCAGTGACATGAAGGAATCCATCGTTACGATCACACAAGATAAGTGCAGATAGCAAAGCATGTCCTTTGAGCTCACTTTTCACACCTTGTGACATTCTACGTACATGTCTGCTGAGAGGCAACACTAATTCAATGGAGATGAGCCAACAAATGTTAGTGTTGTACAATTACAAACCTTCCAAATATGCAGACGGCGATGGCGACAGCCAATTTACATCTTATGTACAAAGTCTTTTTGATGGTAGTTTTATTTCATTGGCCACCAAAATTAACACCATCATTAATTTACAGGCAATTGTGAAAAATTTAAACCAGAGCATGTGTTTCTCTACTGCCTTTGGATTGGACTCAAATTTACAACTTCAGAAGGATCATCTTTCAACTGATCTTAAGTTAAGAATATTTAAGATTTTTCTTCTTACTTGAGCATATAGGATCGAGTTCTGAAATTAGAAGAACTGATTCTGATAGCGTTTCTTGAAAATGAAATTATGAATATATCTTAACCCTAACTCCTTAAATACTATAATTTACAAAATACTAATCGGGAACCCATCTCCGAGCGCATGTGGACACGGTTTTCGATGGCGTAAGCAACCAAGGCGATATAGCTCATTCAGTATACTGAGTGAGCGAGTAGCTGGAAGCCATTTCTTGCTTATGCAGGTGTGGAACTGTGGTGCCGGAGGTCCCCGGATCGAATCTCGATAGAGCACCGGTTACCGGAGTATTTTGGGGGATTTCTGTGCCCAAATTGTGATACCACTCAAAATCCCTTTTACGGGGGTTAATTTAAGATGAGCTCAAAATTGAAGAAGAATCACTATATTTAATTGATCTCAACTTGTTTGTATACAATAGGACCCTGATCAGGTGTCCTGATCTGTGAGGGCAGTGCCATTGCATTCCATGATGTCATTTATTGACCCGACTTCTTGGATCAATTTCAAGATATCCACAACCTTTTCTTTACTAGTAATAAAGTAAGCCATCCTAAATGGCCCAGCCCCTTCAGGATCCACTGGAAATTAGTTAATTCCTAAAAACCATCTGGTCGATATCAAGATATAAATGTTACTATCTAGAAATGACGTTTATTCTTCCTGTTATTGCATGAAAGTCAAGGGCATCTAACCACACTTTAAAGCAGATATCAAGATCAAAATAGCAAAGTTAAATTTCCTATATTTTTTAATTGAGGAAATTCCAACCATCAATCACTCTTCATCGTTACTAATCAAAACGTACCGGTAATGCATATCTCCCCCACCTTCTTTTATACTTTTTTTTGGGGAGGGAGGGGCAGGCAGGTAGTTAGGGGAGCACCATTAGATTTTTCGGGGGGAGGGGCGGGGTAGGAAGTTAAAATAAAAAAAATCCCTCTATGCAGGCCAACCCCCCCCCCCCCTCAACTCAATATGAAGGAATACATTAATAAAAAAATACACTAATAAAAAAAATCCCCCCTTTTTACGGCAGCAAAAAAAAAAAAAAAATCCCCCTGAACCCAAATTGTGCGTCACTTACCCAGTTAATGGAAATTTTAATTCAAATTTCAGCTGTTTTACACTAAACATACAAACACATGTTCCAAGAAAATAATCATTACATTTTAGATAGAAAAAATATAAATAAATAAATATATAAATACATTTTTTCTTAAAAAAACATCCCCAAAATTAATTAAGGAGTGCATCTGCAGCCTAAAATTGTGTTTAAAATCAATGAAATTCAAGCAGAGACTCTCCCACCCATTGGCAAATTCACTTGGCCTATGACGGCCCATATTGTCCAGAATGCTTTACTTGCTCTGTGTAGAAAAAGTAAACAAACTACAACGGGCTATGACGCATGCTTTTATACATTTTACATCATGTACAAACACTGTGGCGTAATAACAATGTAGAAAAGAAATATTTGGTACTTGCACACACACCTCAGTATGTAAAACAAAAACCGGATATAATACTGTCTTACAATACATTCAAATAAATCTATTCATTCAAAGTCAATTAAATCTAGCATTAAATTGATATTCGAGGCAATCAAACAATTATCAATGTGTTCCTCTGCACCAAACTGAATGGAAATGTTTAATGTATACAATACATTATGAATAAGATCTACTGTCTGGTACACATATCGGAATATTCATAGGAGCATCATCCCAGTATTCCATTGCTGCAGCTAGATGCATCAAAAGGTCACGAGTGTAAGCGTAAATTGACTGTTAACATTATGTCCAAAGACTGACTGACATATGTGCAGAAAAAATCATGTACCTCTTAATGTTTTCCACTAAGATATCATCTATTTACATTCATTGCTCCCTGCTTAACTCTTAAATAGTTGTTCCTGGAATGTTTTTTTTTTTACTCGGCCATTGTTTGCCCTATCATCATTCAACCGTGCATAATTTACTACGCAGACAGGGAGGAGACACGTAACAGGGAAATTATGTCTTGCCGAGATGGCTCACAGCTACTACGCAAGACATCACGCATATTATCATTTGCAAGGTAATACACAAACGCAATTCGTGTTTTCATTAATAATTTTTCTCTTGATACATTTACGGACTGAGAAAACACATTCAATTGCACTGCACGTTTATATTTTATTCAAAGTTCTGTTATAAAATTATAATATATATATTATAATAAAAATATAATACATATCATAATGATATACTGTTCACTCGCAAAAGGTCTCATCCACACCACAAACATTTCAAGGCATTACAATTTATTACAGGCTTGCTATGAAAATGCATGTTTACATCAGAGGAAATGCATCAGAAGAGCTCATTAATATTCATTAACTAGGGGCCATCTCAAACTGAGATTCCGCTGGCTGGCACTGTGCCAGCTTTTTGCCTAGCATTCAGACTCTTAGTAACTCCCACGCAGCCAGGAATAAATAAATATATGCAATGACAAGCAGTGTGACTATGTATGCCTGCCCTGCCCTGCATTATATGATCTATCACATCTCTGCACAATTAATATGTCAAATTTCATAGGTAAAGATTGATTTAAAATAATACCATTAATACTGTGATGGAAAAACTTTAAAAAAACTAGTAATATTTGTCCAGGTTTGACCAGCAACCCAATTTTAACCTTGCAGCAGGATAATGGCTAATACTAACCAAAACACTGTCTAGCTAGGGATGCATGGCATAGTAATTATGCTGACTGCATTTCACTAGTATCACGTGCTGGAAGAGTGATGGTGAAACACACAACCTTTTTAGATGCCAGTAAAATAATGGATATTCCAAAGCCTGTTACAGGAATGATAAATTACATTGGCAGCTAAATTATATTGAATTACAAATTACTAAACTGGACTACTGGAGATAATTACACAAATGAAATCATATTTCGGATAATTTGAAGGAAAATAAATTAATCTTCTACAACTTTTAATATACCAAGAATTTTCCAAATCCTTTCTGTAAAGTAAAGTATTATTTAAAATCCATGAAAGCAATTTCATTAATTGTAAAACGCTTTCTACACTAATTCAAATGAGCAATCAAGTACCTAACTAATGGCTGCATATCAGAAACTAGAATGGACCACATCTCATTGTAAAACATTTGGAACAATGTTATTGGTCATTATCTGACATTAAATTAACCACCATAACAGATAATCAATCTGTCTGTCACCGGGGATTCCCACGAAAAATGATGTACCATTTTTAGAGGACACTATGAAATCATGTTCAGTTTTAGCAGCATTGACAATGAGATAGGGCTGGAGGCTTAGTGTTAGCAAGTATGTACGTCTAAGGCAATTATTTCATCATTGACAAGAAACGGATAAGTTTTAAATACTTACTGTGTTTTTCATCACTTTCAACACTATTTTACGCTACTTTAGTGGGATTGTCTACTATCGAGATTTGGCTATAAAAATATGACCGTTTTGCTGATTTATTTCAATTTTCAACACACATTGGTGCACCGATGCTGTGAATTTAATTGATTTGAAGCGCCACGCTGGTGAGTAACATAATTTCAGTAAATCCTGTTCGTACATGAGTGGGTAATTAGAATACTAGTACATACATGTACCCATAGCTTCATGGCATTATTTTGTGATCGGAAAAGCTTCTCTTCCTGAAGTTACAGACTAGTGTAACATAAACTTATGTATACATGTGATATTTTAACCGACTCTGATATCAAACCAATCCTAAAAAACATTATTTACATTTATAAAAAGAATTAACCATTAATATTCATTGCAAGAATAGGATAGTATTGCATTCATCCGGACGCCTGATTCAAATAGTTTCAGGTGTAGCGTTATATCTGTTATTATTCATCGGCCATAAGCACACTGCATTATGCTCGAGCTTGAAAGCGGTGTGCATCGCATTAATATCTGGCCGACATACATACGTAAGCAGGAAGCTAGACATGGGTAGTAATGTGGCGAATGACGCCGTCAATGAGTGCACCATAATTTGTGAATAACAAATCGGGGAGTGGTCCGTGTGAGAAAAAACTAAATGATACAAGATAACCAGCTATTACTAACAGTGTATACAACTGTTTTTGTTTGTAAATGGTTTCCTCAAGCCCTACATGCTTTAAGTGATAAATTTGTATTTGATCTACCCATTGACTACATTGTTATCACACATCCGACTTTCAATCTAATGTAAACATACAAAGGTCATGAACGACTTTGAACGTAGCACACACATATTCAATCATTGATGAAACTGAATTAGAACGTTTGCCAGTTTTTTTACTACAACGTAAATATTGACATGGCTTCATTATTATGATAGCCACTGCCCCAATTGGAGCAAGTTCGCAGATGTTGTTTAAATATATTTATAAGAGGATTTGTTTAACCATATTGCATGAACAAGGCTTATTTTTAACATTTTGTGTAACAATGTTTTGTAAGGCAATGTTATTTTAGGCTAAAATTTAGAATACCCTACACCATTGTAATTTATGATCAATTAAAGATACCTTGGCCTTATTGCATAAAGTTTAAATTTCCAAGGTTAATCTTAAGTGATTTTAGGGTTATTCTTACTCTTCTGAAAAATATTTTTAGAATTCTTCCGGAGTTGAGTTTATGAAGAAGTTTCAAGTTGTACAGTTTGAACTTTAGGCCTCTCACAATCGATGTTGAGTTTCCTGTTGCCGCCCGCGTCCAAAAACGGGCCTCGTCACTTACTTTAATGATTAATTATTTACACTTTCTGCCACAAAAAAAATGATATTTCTTCATAGAAATTCACCTTTTTTACCCGTTTTATTACTACAAATCACGAAATTCATTCGAAAAGCACTTACAATACATTTATGATTGTCAACATACAATATTGACCGTTAGAGCCAGTTGATTCATCCAAATACTGAAGCGTCTATTACAGTTCTATATCACAATAATTAAAATATCAAATAATTAATAATTAATAATTAAAAGTCACCTCATCCCTTTTTTAAAACCTGCAACAGGAAACTCAACATCGATTGTGAGAGGCCTTATGTAGGGTCTTAAATATCAAGATCAACTGACAAATTCTTAAACAATCTTCAACTTCATAAGAGTTGAAAACTTGATGAATCTTCAAGTTTTACGCAATAGGACCCAGATGCGATGAAATACCAGCAAAGTCGCCTATTTTTTAGTTGACATTATACATTTTGAATTAAATATGGTTCATGTTTATAAATGTTGTTATTTGGAGAACTTCTAGATGAAAGGCTCAATGATTTAAACAAAATATTATTGAGAATGGCAATCATCACTACATTAATAAAACCAGACATGTCATACATCCCGATATATCGTAAATTGGTTTATGTATTACGTTTGAATCACTCTTATAAAATTTAGAAAATGTAGCGTATGACTCTCAAGAATGTACACTTATTTGTATTACGTGTGCAAACTGTGCATGTATCTTCAATTATTCTCTACCAATAGCCAACAATGAGAGTATCCCTTGAAATGTATTGCACTTCTTCATACCATATCTACATAAAGACAACATAAACAATGGTATTCACTACTTATTAATGAACTATACTCGTGTGACAAGGTACGATTTACCCAGTATCACTTCACTAAATGCTCCGCTATTTTGGGAATTTGCTATACAATCTAAAAAGTGTATAGCAGTTTTATACTACACATTTCAAATATAACTTTATCATTTTAACTAATGGATGGAATTTGACAATAATTTTCTACGCACATTTGTTCATGAAAATCTATCACTGCGAGTATACAGACTGCCATATAATTATTTAATTTTTATATTTATAGTCCTTACCACCTAACACCTGAATCTCAAAATTTCTGATTAGTAACATAACAGTTCTAAATTCATCATGGTAATCGAGTCAGAATGCCAAAGATTTTGTTTTATGGATCATGTACGCTACACATACCTATTTGACATGTTACCAACACGAGGATGGGATTCTGTCTTTTCCGTAACCCTTAACATTACATGTAGGCAGGACAATCAATTCCCCCTCCCCTCCCCCCCAAAAAAGTCTGCCCTAGTAGCTTAGAAATACAATTGTATTTTTTTTAAAAATCGAAATAAACCTACAGGTAAATAACCTGTGAGATTGAGTGAACCTGCTTCCTAAAACATTAGTTATAACTTAATAATGTCAACAGTGATATCTTCTGATAACTCGTAGATTTCAGAGTCAATACTAGTGCATCGATGTATTGATTGATACGAGCTATGTAAGGATACCTCATGATATCAGCATTTATTATCATAAACAAATTGGTAGAGATGTACAGTATGTACACTGACTGCATTCAGCATTTAATCAATGGAAAGGCCACTAAACATTAATACCATATTTTACTAAATTTCAAAGACTAAATTCACAACATTGTAGACTTTACACTTCCTGTCCATCGGCGAGTCAGCAGTTTTATGAAACCCGTTTTCGGCAGCCTGGTGCTAAGTATTGGTTTCCAGTTTCTAAAACGATATATTCCGTTAAAATATACTACCGGGTTCCAAATTGATACTAATCATGACAATTACCAACTCAACCCTTAACTACATTGCCACCCATGTTTTATAAAACTGCTTTTCAAAGCCACAATTTTGTGTAGCATACGAAAAAAATCAATGATGTGGTTACCTTTGGGCAGGCAAAACAAACTAAACTGACCTCCAGTACCTACTAGTGATGTCACTACGTACTGTACATACATGCCAGAAATATTTCTAGGTAATTATATGAGAATTATTTAAGCCACCCAACCCAACTAGATTAAATCATATTCATATCGATGGTAAACCGTGGGAGTATTCAATATGCATGTGTAAAGTAATCTTGCACTGTTTACTAACAAAGAATAATGGTCACTGCATGCAATAGTTCAATAATTACAAGACAACCTCTAGTATGCAGGGAATTTTAGTCTGTATCAAACAATGGGAACCAAGCACAGACGCAGTAAAATAGGGAATATAGCCTGCCACAAATACATTTTATTTTGAGCTGGCACATTTTGCAAGACTTCAATTTTATGGATCGACCAATCTCGTTAAAAAAAAGGTCATAATCATTAAATAACAAACCCTGGAAATGATAATTAGGACCGGAATACTACCAAGTTCAGGATACCAATCAGACATGTCCACAAGGCACAAAAAGCCTACGTAATTGAACATTTTAACTTTAGACCTACCTGTAAGTTATTTTATTTCACAACTGTTGAGATGTTCTAATCTAAAAATGCATCAATAAGGATTGTGAACAGACCACAATTAAAGGTGTATTTTTTGCAATCATTTTTTAAGGTAAAGAATTGATGCAAATATAATATGAATTTACAATTTTAACATCTTAAACTTTTGATTTGAGGGATCTCTATATCATTCATAGCAGTTGTGTCATTGGATTATGCACTGTCATTGATTAATTACTAGCTGTCTGTTTTCCACAATAGTGCAAATTTACACAACAAAAGAAGGTCATATTCAGACATGTAATATAATTTACCAAGTTTTATCCTAAATGATTAGACAATATGACAAACCTTAGTATTTAAAATGCTACAATTTAACATTTGAATGGAATCTACATGTATGTATTAACTAGGACCAATTATTTAATCATCTTATTCTTAGTATTACTATTATTAGCTGCTTATGTCTGGCAATCATGTTTATATCTATTAGACCATATAATAAAAATAATCATAAGAGCGAATTATCAATATTTTCAGAATTGCCAGAAAATGATCTATGTATGTATGTAGCCCAATTTGGGATAAAATATTCAAATATCATTAGTTATAATTAAATGGGACAAATGGGACTAAAATTCCAGTTTATTAGATTTCAATTATTTATTGTATGGCAATCATTTGTCAATATAAACCAAACTAGCCAAATTTGGGCTACCAAATCATCTTAAGGTTAGAGTGGAAGTACAAAAGGAACACAGACTAGCTCCCAAGCTCCCATGCAACAGAGCGCCAATATAATAGAATGGAATTCAGTCACTATATAGATCTTTACCATTCATTATTCATAACCAAATTAGGGCTTTTCATAGGAATCTGAAGGACTTGTATAATACAAATAATAGTCCATTCATGTAACAGGTCAGGTGAACTCTCCAGATCGATAATTCCTGGTGGAGACCTGCAGTTTAGAATGGGATAGTCATAATTATCAATAATATTATAACATTTTATTTTACTTAGAAACATAGGCCACAGTAGTATGTACTTCTGTATGAGGCACTAGATGACAGACAGGTATTGCAATCATGATGCTTCTATTATAGTTGAATCCTATGCAGCGTTCAAAATAATAGCAGTAATCAGTGCACCCCAAATGACCGAATTTCTTGGCGGATAACTACTACGGATAACCATTTATTTAACTGAAGCAAATGCAGACATCCAAAATCCTCTGCTGGGTTTTCCGCTGGATAACCAGTTTATTTTTTTATTTCTAACGCTGATCTAATGCCACTTTATCAGTCAATGTTGAAACTAATGACATTCAATAGACAGGTAATTTCTTGGCGGATAACTATTTATTAAACTGAAGCAAAATGCAGACATCCAAAATCTTCTGCTGGGTTTTCCGCTGGATAACCAGTTATTTTTTTATATATTTCTAACGCTGATCTAATGCCACTTTATCAGTCAATGTTGGAACTAATGACATTCAATAGACAGGTTATTGTCCAAATCATGTGAAAAACCTTTATTAGGTGATGTGTAGGTGAAATCTAATGTTTAAGACAACATGAATGATTGATTTCTGTGTGAACTCCAAATTGGATATCCTACTATAGGTAAATTAATAATTGAACGAACATCACGAACGCAGTACAAAGATGAACGCGCCCGAATTATCACGCGAATGGGTGTGTGCGCTTCACGCAATGTACGTGATACGCTGCTTAGTTGTGTTCGTCCAATTATTAATTTACCTATAGCTTTATAGTAAGCTCACTAATTTTCTGCTTTGTAACTGTCGAATTCCGCATTTTCCCCGCTTTGCAACTTTTGCATTTTTTCTGTGATGTAATTTTCCCCAAGAAAGCTGAAAATTTACGATCTATAAAACCAAAATAAACACACTTTACAGAAAAACGCATCATTTTAGATTTTTAGGCTTACCTTATTATTACTGTAGCGGTAACCGACCCTCTATATCGCGGAGTTTTATATTTAAATATTGTTTGTCTTGTTTTATTACGTATCTTTTTAAATATTTATAATTGTTTTATTCAAGACTATTTATAAATTTTGTGTTTTGGACATTTTTTCTTCTTTTCATCAAAATGTCCTTTTCCGCGTTTAACCTCAATTCCGTGATCCGCAACGCGGTAAACTCGGGACCTTACTTTATAGGTAGAAATAAGATTGGTACTACTGAGTAAAATGTAGAAACAACCCAAGTAAAGATGAGTTTATACGATGTATCAAAAGCCCTGATAGGCGAAACGTCAGATAATAAAATCTTTGATACAGCGTATAAACTCATCTTTGATACATCGTATAAACACATCTTTACTATTTGCTTCTACTAGAATAGATGTATGTTATTAACACATCTTTATTCCACCTGGGCCATATGGTCATTGAGGCAATGTGAAAATCTCACTATAACTATGAAGCCTAACCACATCGAAAATCTCACTATGACTATATGAGGCCTAACTTGTCTCTGGTCTCTCTAGCAATGTATGAGTGTGTTTCTACCGAGGCACTGGAAAGTTAACACTATTTGAAATAACGGTATACTGTTAAATATTTCTACTGTTTCTACTAGCGAAAACCTACCGGTAAGAGGTTCAAGTAAGGCCAAAAAAAAAAAATGGTTATATTGGCGTAACGGGCTGAACAAAAATAGGGTAGGTAGGTAGGGATTTTTTTTTTTCTTTTTTTTTTTAGCAGCTGTTTTTGAACAATGTTAACCGAGTTTAAACATTGCCTATTGTTTGTTAGAAGTACCGTCGTACTTCGTTCGAGAAAAAACATTTATTTTTTTTATTTTTTTATTTTTTAGGGTCGGTCGGTTGGTTTTTTTTTTTTTTTTTCACTGAAAAAAAAAAAAAAAGTGTAGGGTCGGGCGTATTTTTAGGGTCGGGCGGGTTACGCCAATATAACCATTTATTTTTTTTGGCCTAAGTTTACCTGCCCGTCCAGTCCATGCCGTGCATACACAAATGTTGGTGCATACGTATTACATTGGAAAATGACACGAGTGGTGAAGCCCAGATTTTGCGGTGAAGCCCAGATTTTAAGGTGTATTTTATAAAAAAATGTACGGGGAAGAATTTCGTAATCGGCTGCAAGAATCCAAACAGATTCTCGAAGAAGGATTTTGCGAGAATCCATGGATTATTAATTAATGAAAATAATATCAAAACGAAGGCTATAAGCTTGCACAACTTCCAAATTCGGCATGTTTGTTGACTACAAAATGTAAGGCTAGGAATTTCGGGTAATTGTGTACCTGGGTAAGCGCGACCTATTTTTTATGGCGGGTACCCGGGTACCTGCCTCCCCCCATTTTTTTATTTTGAGTAATGTACACTTTCCATTCCCTGCGTGCACACCCAAGGACAAACGGTAGGTCCACTGAGGACGTTGAAATAAGATGTTGCTTTTGAAATAAATTGTACACAGAAAACAGCGTTGAAAAAAATCTAAATTTGATAAGAATGAATTAAATAATTTAGTATAATATCTTATGTTAGGAGTTACTATCCCAATGGTTTTGGTCAAGGGGTATTATGTGGGTTATTACGGGTCAAATACGAGTCATCTAAGGTCCTCTTTTAGACTTAGAATTTAGAACAAATTAAAATGTAAAAAATTAATAAGTTCGGGAAGTAGGTCTCACTTCGCGTCTCACTTCGTGAATATGATGGCGTAGAGGTCAGACCAGTTTTATTTACATTAAAAAGTACACATAAATTATACTTCCTGGTCAAGAGAAGTTAGTGACAAGATTTATTTGGTTGCTGTTCCTACTGGGCAAGATAGCAGTAATTACTGTTAATGATTTTTGCCATTGGAAAACTTGGCGTTAATTAGCATTATTTGACCATTTCTATTGGGCGAAAAGGCCTGTTGGTACAGTTAATGAGTTGCCCAGTAGAAACACCGCTCTATAACTTTACTGGGTGCTGGAGCCCTTATAAGGAATGTATATGCTTCTGTGTCAGAGAAATACCAGCACACAGTAGAAATGTACAACAGCCTTCAGACATGTTAAACACTAAAAGCCCAGTCATAATACAAGCAACCTCAGGACTATTGCTACACTATGCCAACCAGTCTCAGGCACCATCTGATAAAAAACCCATTGTTCCAAATCGAAGTAGAACTACCTTTGGTCATGTGTTTGTTAAACACTGATAGAACATGAAGATGGAAATAAGTAGCCTTATTCCCTAATTAATATAATCAAATTCTTTCAGAACCTAAAAATATAGCCCAAATGAGACAATCACTTGAAAATCAGGCAACGCTGTCCAGACACCATTGCTATATCATTTAACTGTTTTTACTATGGTGTGTATTTCATACTGCTGGCAGGCCATGCAACTCAACCCAGTCTGACCTGCCCCTTTAGTGAACCAATGTGAAGAATGCCCAATGCTTTCCCAGCTGCCATAATCTGCTTGGCGTGCTTAGCTTGTGTATGCAATATCCAAATGGGAAAATCATGTCAAATGATTGCATTCAGAACATGAAGATCCAAGTAATTTGCACTAGTCAAAATTGCCAAATACACCCCCACCCCTGAAATAATGAAAAACTCTCAATAATTTTTTTAACTATTTTTGTTTGTTTTCTGTAGGCTACACCATATCGACGGAAATGAAGCCCAACATTTGGGTTAACCTAGACCAGGGGCTCTCAAATGCCAGCCTGAGGACCGAAGTAGGCAAAGAAAATTGGGGCAATTTGGCTCCTGAATAATTATGTTTTTTTTATTCAATATTTGTGGCCCTAAAGCAAAAATAATTGAGAACCCTAGAGGTAAAGTTCAAGAATCACATTTGTATCATTCATGAATTGGTTGACGTAGTACACACGATAGTTAGGTACTGGTCCAAGCCTGGGTCCATGATACATCTGATCCGAATTATGATAGGCTTACAATAGGTCAAGTTCGGGAAATGTTGTGACAATTTCCGAGTCGCTGACATGGTTTCAAAACTTAAAATGAGTTGCATAGAGATTTCAATTAAATTTCTGTTTTCCCCCACCTTATGCTGAAAAACTGAAAATTATAACAATAGTCAAAAGGTATGACCACTTGCAGTTTTAGGCAAAAAGTTGTATTATAATCCTTTTGGAACAAACAATGGTTCACAGCGGCTTAGAACGGCAAAGAACTAACTAGCTGCTACCAAGATGAAAAAAGATGTGACGCACTCTGCTTTTGAAGTAATGAGCAGTCCTTTCCAGTCTTAAACCGCAGTGTGGATGAAGGTTCTAAAAGTAGAAAAAAAGCTCTTGAAATTGAACCACTCAGTGTGCTCAAAGATCTATGGTGTGCGTAACTGGTTAATAAAGATATAGGTTTGTGCAAGATGCTCCTCTAGTCTATGTATTAGCTTCAGTTCTGACGGGCACTGATTTGAGGGCATTCTTGACTTCAAGCTTTAAAAAAAAAAAAAAAATCGTCAAAATAAAAACTCATACTAAGATTAAGAATTACCTAAAGATAAATTAACATTTTGTTCTTGCATGAATGGCATAGTTTCATGTTCTATCACTTTATCAACAAAATATGAATTGATTTTGACCTATGGATCTACATCCCTCGAGTAAAATCTAGAAAACTTTACACAACTTGAGTCTGACACTTCAACATTGCTAGCTGGATGTCAAATATATTTATTTTATAAGCAAAGTAGGCTGTAACAATCACGATTCTCACCAATTACACATTTGGATTGTCGTCCTGCACCAATAATCGGCACAGCTAAATACGCATCAGACCAAGCCTCGATTTAGGTCAACCGATAAAGTCAACTTTTATTTTTATTTTTCAATTTTCAAAAAAGATTTGAGTTATATACGGACATTTTAATGGTTGATTGATATACCTAATTATCAGTCACTTTCAAGTATTTTTTATACAAGTATATTATTACATATCATAAAATATCTAAAATATAGTATAAATAGTTATAGGCCTAGGCCTATGCCCTGTTTGGCTTCGGAAGGAGGCGTTCGACCACAATTTCCCGCTACACATAAAATGTAATCGGTGACATGAACTGTCTACATTTATGCTTCATTTTGAAGCTAGCGTTGAGATTACCATACAGACTCACAATGTTCAGATAGCCTAAACTAGTACTTTTTAGTCTGACTTATGCACATATAAATTGCAACTCCGGCCCATGGGTACCCGGGAATGGCTGGGACTTATTTTTTTATGCCGGAGATGTATTTTTCAAATGTTAAATTCCAGGCTAAGTGGGCATAAATCTTGAGTAAATCCCTTGACAAGTCCCGGCCCCCTATGGGCTGGGCATCGATACAATCCCCTGGGTTTTCTTGGGATAAATGCCTGGCCATTGACTTGACTAATATAATATTGCAGAATATTGTTTCTCACGATCCTATCATCATGCTTCGTCATGTGCGTAGCTCGAGCATACATTGGTTCAAAATTTGGCAGGCATAGGCTAATATTTCAGTCTTTACTTGCAAAATTCAGGTGAATTCAAACCCTGACCATCGCTTGGCTAATCTCCCCGCTTGGCACATTGGCTAATGATAATTCATACAACAAGTCCTGGCATACGCCCGGCCCGCAGGGACAAATTTTGGGACACACCCTGGCTACATGATGATGATGACGAAGTCTGGGCCATCCCCGGGTACCCAGGATTGTAATTGATATGTGAATTAGCATGCAATAAATTTATCCCCTTAAATTTACAGGATTGCCAATATCTAAACCCCCTGAGAACTACCGGCCGATTGGTCAGAAAGATAGATACATCATTTATTGCGCCAATAAGAGACAGTGTTGGAATAATTGTATCCCTGATAAAGATTGGAGCGAAATATTTTACAAGCTGCATTTTAATTGGCTATTCAAATGAGCATATCTTGCAATACACCAATCAGAACCACTGTAAGATAGACAGGTAGACCCCAGGGGGTTAATACTCATAATAAAAGATGAATGATGATGATCCGTGTCAATCAGAAGCCGTTAGTGTTACAGTACGATCGTACTATAGTTGAATTTATAATTGAACGAACACGTCATTGAAGCAGCGTATTGCGTACATTGTGTGAAGCGCGCATAACCATATTTGTGATAATTTCAGGCACGATCATCTTTTGTGCTGCGTGTGTGTTGTTCGTTTAATTATTAATTAGACTATTGCAAGCGTTATTTCTGCTTCTTCAATCCAAGAACAATTACAATCTATCTGTTCTGAGACTGAGAGTCCTTCCCATCGGAAAGAACTAAACGACTATTATAATGGGATTATAATAGCCTAGGCCTAAATATCCAAGTAAGTGTCATTGTGTATGGTATGTGATCACCTCAGTCCTCATCATCCATGAATGAGACAATATAGATAGAATAGGGCCTAGGCTATGGAATTTCAATTGTTCCAACATAATAAGTATAACCATGGACTTGTCCATGGTATAACTAGTCATTACGAAAATAACAATTCATGAATTACATATCGTAAGTATAGTACTAGTACTAGTAGTACTACTAGTAGTATAGTACTTTTAAGTACATAATGATAAGTATTATTGGTTGTTTTTTGCCTATTTATTTTAATGAATACACGTTTCTATACACGCCTTTCTTTCACACATAGCAGACGAAAATGCCGCAACAAATTGTGCTCAAAATCTTGTTTTATTGTACCTGATTGTACATTGCCACGTGGATAATTCGCGCCACATAAAAACATCCGGGCAAATCGTCGTATATTTATTGTAAATTGGGACCCGAAATGTCGCCTGAAGTTCAAGCGCGTGTGGCAGTATACGACACTGATGGATGCTATGTTTTAGCTTAGAATAAATGAACCTAGTCTGATGTAAATAATAATATAATTACATTACATCACTGCTCGATATTAAAGAAACTTAGAACGATAACCATGAAATATGCGATTTTCAGGCACACCCATAAAATACACTTCCTAATTCCTTGAATAGTATACACAACAACAAAGGGTATGTGACCGTATGCACCTCGTGTATCCCATCCATCGTCCTAGCACGAGCTTACGGATGATACCGGCGATGCCGGTAAACACACAACCAAAACAAACCAACTTTAAGCTGAAATTTCGCACATTTTTAAAGCCGTTTTAAATTTGACATCGAATACAATTTACTTACCGATTGTAAAGCTTTTTCTTTTTCACTACTAGTCATAATTATTGAAGGGAAAGTTGCTTTTCAAGCAGAAAATCCAAAAAAATCTTCACCGGCAAATCGGTAGTCAGGGATGTCTGAAAAAGTATGTTGTGACGCGTCAAGCCGCGCGGTCGCGCCAAACGTAGTAATTTGTTATGCAAATTAAATGCACATATGAATATGCATGATCAATAAACTACTTTTGATTGGCTGAAAACCGCGGGAAATGTACCGCATGGAATCTGGGTCAAAAGACTCTCCCAGCTAGATTTGGATGCTACCATTAATAAAAAGGGATGATAGTTAAAAATTATTTTATGTCCGTGTTGAATTTATGACACAATGATTGTTATTTATTTATATAACAAATCTGGGCCCGAATTTCTTATTGCGGTACAGGTCACTCCTTAGCTTGAAAATCCATGGTAAATGTTTACCCATGATGGTATGATTTGATGATTTGGATATTGTCCCCTCATTATCATTTTCTCACTGAACGCAGAGCTGAGCTGAGAGCGTCACGGTTTGGTTTCATGATATTTTACACTAATTTATGAATAATTCATTATTCATTCATTTCATTCATTCATCATTCATTTTGATGAATTGGTGAC